>NC_069430.1:15659549-15682049 GCF_026875155.1 Cherax quadricarinatus | reverse complement strand
GGGTTCGGCACTAGAAGTTTCTTGGGGCCCCCCATGGTCACTTATTTCCGAAACAGCACCGAAAATACTGTATTTAATACGTATATTCCGAGTGTATGCCTTGGATGTTAGCGGAATGGCTGGCTGGTAAACAATGGGCGGGGCGGCACATGTGAGGCTGGCTGTGGGCACATTGGGACGCGTCGCGTGACGAAAAATCGGTAAGCGGGTTTTTTAATCGGTTATGCGCGGCAAAAAATTTGCGATTAAAAGTAATCGTTTATGACGGAAACAATCGCCTATGTGATGCCATCGTTATGCGGGGGTCCACTGTATATATATATATATTTTATATACATTATTTTTATATATTAATACTTATATTCTTTTATAGTCATATATTTATATATTATATATATTTATATATATAACTATTAGATATATATATATATATAATATTATATATAATATATATATATATTATATATTATATATATAATTATATATATATATTTATATTCTTTATATTTATATATATACATATATTTATATATATATACTTATATATATATATTTATAATATATATATATATTATATATATAAGGATTATTTATATATATATATATATGTATATATATATATATATATTTATATATATATATATATATATATATATGTATTAATTATATATATATATTTTTATATTAGATATATATATATATATATTATATAATTGTATATATATATACTATATATATACCTATATATTATATATATATATATGTTATATAATATATTATATATATATATGTATGTATATATATATATATTATTATATATGTATGTATATATATAGATATATATATTATATATATATATATCATATTATATATTATATATATATATTATATATATATATATATATATTTCTCTTGCTTTCAAACAAACCGGCCGCATCCCACCGAGGCGGGGGGCACAAAAAGAAAAAAAAACGAAAGTTTTCTCCTTTTACTTTATAGGAATATATACAGGAGAAGAGGGTTACTAGCCCTTGCTCCGGCATTTTAGTTGCCCTCTTACTCACGCCATGGCTGTACGGAGGGAAGAATTCTGTTCCACTGGTATGTCTTCAATATATTTTATTTGGAGAACTTTTTATTATTTTATATTCTGTGATTTAATTTACACCATACACGATTATTACTACTAAATTAAATTGTTATACACTTTGTCTTATATTGTTTATCATTACAGTGTGTTGTGTCCATTCCCGCACACCACAGGGGGGGGTCATCCCACCACACACTTATAAACACTGGACATTGCCCCACTCCACAATAGGTGGCTGTAAGCATTGCAAAGAACTAAAAGACCGATTGCACTTAACAATCCTATATCATTAAAAATCTTTGAGAGGGTTCTAAGAGCAAAAAAAAAAATATATAGCCAACCACTAGGATACCCATCAATTACACAAACCCAGGGCAAACATGGGTTTTAGATAGGTCGCTCTGCCTGTCCAGCTATGGACCACTATGACACGGTCCTGGATGCTGGTGGATAAAACAAAAATACCATGTAGTATGCACAGACTTTGCAAATGCTTTCGAACAAGTTTGACCATGGAGAAAATTGCACACAAATGCGTGGTAAAGGGAATAACGGAGAAGTTGGATCGGGATCTACATCTTTCTTGACAAAAGAAACACAAAGAGTAATAGTAAACAGAGTAAAGTACCTGGCAGGCCAGGTAAAAGCTCTGCTCACTAGGCACAGTACTCGCTCCCATTCTATTCCTCATCCTACATTTCTTGAATTTAGACAGAGATGTAAAGCCATAGCTCTGTGCCTTCCTTTGCAGATGACACCGGTTACCATGGCAGTGGACCTCCATCGAAGACATTGCGAGACTCCAAGAGGACTTCAACAAAATCTTCGAATGGGCCACTCACAATACATTACGAAATTTCAACAGGAGAAAATTTCAACTGCTCAGATTTTTATTTTTTTTTTTTGGGGAAACTTGAAGAAATTAAAAATGTGTAATGTTATACAACAAATTTATCCATACAAACAAAGCAGATGTAATATGAAGGAACTGGGAGTGTTAATGTCACGAGTATCTCGACTTCAAAGACCACAAACCAATTTATCTACCTCATCTGCTAGGAAAATGATTAGGATGGGTAATGAGAACTTCCAAAAGTAGGGTCGACCTAGGGCCCATTGATGATTCTCTTCAAATCGCTTGTGGGGGGGGCCCCTCCTCTAGGCTGGAATACTGTTGTACACTAATGGCCCCCTTCAAGGTGGTGGTACATTGCTAAACTGGAAGAGAGTACAAAGAAAATTATATACAGTGGAACTTGACCTTCGAGTTTAATCCGTTCAGGAGCTAGCTCGTAAACTTCATATTTACTCGTATATCAAATAATTTTCCTCATTTAAATTAACTGAAAAGCCATTAATTCATTACTGCACTCTGGAGAGACGAGAAAAAATACTTGAATATGACGCTATTATCAAACTGTATGGCTTATTTATCTATCCCATTCATCTAATATGTCTAATAAACAAAATAATTAGCACAGAAACATGATATATACTCTAGAATGAATAAAATAGGCCATAATATGGTGGCAGAGACAGTGTCAGCGGCAGAAGCGTCGACCATTTGTGTCCCAATTTCACTATAGTATCTTCCCATATTCTTACTGTAAGAGAAAATGGAGTATTTTTGAGGCTAAACTGCAGTAGATCACTAGGACCCATGGTTAGAAAAAAGAAATTTGGCCAAATGACTATAAAATATGCAAACAAGCGCAAGAGAACTGCCCCCACAGGGATGCAAACATGTTTACTGCTTACCAGCTGTGCCAACTAGCAGAAGCAATCTGAATTTTACATACATTATTAGCTTTATTATTATTCTAATTTGGGAACTGAAGCTCTATCATTATTTATATAATATTACTATTAATTTAGGAACTGAAGCTCTATTGTTATAAATAATAATAATAATATATTATTATTATTATTATTATTATTAATTTAGGGAACAAAGCTCTATTATTTAACCCTTAAAAGGTCCCAAACGTATATATATGTTCACTACCCCTGTGCCCCGAATATTTTTAAAATAAAAAAATATTTTTTTATAATTAAAAAAAAAGGAGCACATTTTTTAAGTGTGATTAGGATTAAAAAAAAAAATTAGAGTCAGTTACTTACGAGATATGAGGCCCAAAGTTGGCACTTGGGGATCACCTGATGGCAAAACCATGGTGTGCGCGCTTGCAAAAGTGTTGTGATATACTTTTTTCTTTTTCATATTATTTTATATAATTTTTATGTTCTGATAATTACAGTTTATAGTAGTTCTTGTCATTTCATAACCAATCTTTGTTCTGACACTAGTATTAGGAGCTGAAATTGTACTCACATTGTCACAAACACATTGACAGGTAGACATTTACACCTGCCTTGGCCATTTACTATTGTCTTGGAATATATACAAAGTACAGTGGTCCCTCAATAATCGTCCGGCCTGAAAGTCGTCCATTTTGGAAATAGTCTTGTTATTTCGTCTAAACATTGGCTTGCAAATGGTCCAGTAACTCGCTAATAGTCCTTTGTCCGGGATGGTTCTCCACTCTGAAAGCCGCCTCGGCCTCTCTTCCCAGCCAGTGCACCATTGTTTACCAGTGAGCGACGGTCCCCTCACTTGCTCCAACAAAATATTTCATAATTTCCATTGTTTTTTAGTGTCTGAAGGTGATAAATAAGCTACCATGGCTCCAAAGAAAGCTCCTCAATGCCAAAGCCTTTGGTTAAAAAAGAAGGTGAAGAAAACCAATTGAATTTAAGAAAAACCATCACATTGAACAATATGCATAGTGTGCGTACGTGTGGCCGAATGGCCAGGATGTATAACAAATCCCTGTACACCATAATCTTCCATCATAGCCCAAGAAAATAGGAAATCAAGGATGCTGTTGTTGGTCAAAGGGGTAAATATGCTGACAAAAATGAGGTCACCAGTCTCGAAGATGTTGAGAAGTTATTATTGGCGTGGATAAACGAGAAACAATTAGCAAGAGTAGTTTATGACGTCGCTTACTTGTGAAAGGCTGGCAGTTTGCATTGAACTAATTGGTAAAGAAAACTGCCTGCAACTAGTGATAAAAACCCAGAGCCCCACAACCTTCCACCTTGGTGCGGGGCCCCGGCTCGTTCAGTTACCTGTACCAGGACGAAAGAGGAAACTATTTGCCCGTGTACAAGACTCAGATGTGAGCAGTGCAAGTGATAGTGATAGTGATTTCAAGGTTACTGAAAGCAGTTCTAGTTGTGACAGTGAGGGTGAATATTCCCCAGTGAAGCGGCAGTATATACTACGTCGCATGCAGTCTGGTAGTGTGCCATATGCTCTTCCAAGAGGAAGGAGTACATCTCGGAGCACATCCCGTGGCCCTACACCATGTCCTGATAGTGAAGATGACGATATTGTTACGATGGGCATAAATGATGTGAGTGAGGCAGCAGGCGGTGGTGGTGATAGTGATGGTGGCATGAGTCATGTGACACCAGCAGCAGGCCACGCTACTACCCACGCTGCTGACTCTGCACAACTACAACCAGCCTCACCCGACCCCACACTCCCACAACCACAACCTGCACAACCACAACCCTATTACAATATCCAGAACGCACCAGCTGACCGCATCTGGGATTGGCAGCAAGATGACGAGTTTGTTCCCAATCCCCATGACTTTGATGGAGGACAAAGTGGAATATGGCCATCATGTACACTTGGGAACAATCCCACTGAACTGGAATGCTTTCAGTTGTTCTTCGATGAACCCCTGATGGACATTATTGTCAGGGAAAGCAATACATACTATGAGTACACCATGGCAAACACTATTCTGTCACCAAGATCATGCCTACACCAGTGGAAGGACACAACTGTGGCAGAGATGTATCTGTTCTTTGCCACAATAATGCTTATGCCACATGTGTATAAGCATAGTGTCAACACATACTGGGTGACAGACCGCCTGATTTCAACCCCTGCTTTCAGTGACATTATACCAGTGAATAGATTTGTGTTACTGTTATGTATGTTACACTTTTCAGACAAAACCAGGCCTGACAGAAGCGACAGGTTATATAAGATCAGACGTGTGTTTATGTACCTGAAACAAAAGTGCTGTATGTATTTTTATCCTTTCAGGAAGCTTGTTATTGACGAGTCTTTGATTTTGTTCAAAGGAAGACTCTCATTCAAGCAGTATATACCAAGCAGGAAACACTTTGGTATAAAGTTATTTGTTCTGTGTGATTGCAAAACTGGTCTGGTTTTGGATATAATTGTGTACACTGGCGGTAAAACAATGGAAGATACCAGAAAGTTACTGGGTATCTCTGGTGATGTGGTTAGAACAATGATGGAGCCATATCTTGGTAAGGGGCATATTTTATATACTGACAACTGGTACACAAGCCCTATACTCAGTGATTTCTTGCGAGTGAACATGACAGATGTGTGTGGCACAGTGCGTAGAAATCGTAAACATATGCTTAGGTTCGATGCTGGCAGTCGTAGAGGTGAAGTGCAGGTGTTTGCTGCCAATGACATCATGGCATTTCGGTGGCATGACAAACGTGATGTCACACTGCTGACATCAGTTCACCGACATGAAATGGTAGACACTGGCAAGCAGAATAGAGAGACCAATGAACCATTGTAAAACCTGCAGCTGTGATGGATTACAACCTCAATATGCGCTTAGTGGACAAATGTGACATGCAGATTGGGTTTGCTGACTGTTTGCAAGAGTTATAAGTGGTACATAAAACTGTTTTTCCATCTTCTTGACATTTCCATGCTGAATGTTATAATATGTATAAGTTAGAGGATAACCAAAAAGATAGGTTGATGAAGATTGATATCATTGGAGCAGAGAGTATGGAGGAGGTGAAACGTATTCAGATATTTGGACGGGAATGTCAGCGGATGGGTCTAGGAAGATGAGGTGAATCATAGAATTGATGAGAAGAAAAAGCTCGAGTGGTGCACTTAGAGTCTGTGGAGACAAAGAAACTTGTCCTTGGAGGCAAAGAGGGAATGTATGAGAGTATAGTTTTACCAACGCCTTTAGGGTGTGAAGCGTGGGTGAGAATGTTTGCAGCGAGGAGAAGGCTGGAGCAGTGAGATGTCATGATGAGGGCACTGTGTTGTGAATATAAAACAGAAATTCGTTGTTTGGAAGTTAGGAGGGGTGCGGATTACCAAATGTTGTTCAGAGGCTGAGAAGGGTTGTTGAGGTGGTTCGGACATGTGAGAAATTTGGAGGAAAAATGATTCAAGAGTGTACAGTCTGTGTGGAAGGAAGAAGCGGGATAGGGGTGGCCTAGGAAGGTTCGGAGGAGTAATGAAGTTTAACGGAGGTTTTGTGTGCGAGGGGCTTGAAGACTTCCAGCAGGCAGCGTGAGCGTGTTTAAGGAGGATGGAGACAAATGGTTTTTATACTTGACGTGCTGTATGGAGTTTGTGAGCAAAGTAACATTTATGAAGGGATTCAGGGAAAAGGCAGCGACTTGGTCCTGAGTGGGAAGTACAGGTTTCACCTGAAGGAGGGGTGTTAAAGTTGCAGTTTAAAACTGTAGTTGTAAAGCACCCTCTGGCAAGACAGTGATGGAGTGAATGATTGAAAGTTTTTTTTTTCGGCACACCTGCCTTGGTGGGAAATCGGCCAGGTGGAATAAATAATAAATAAGTGAAGACCAAGAAAACCCAAATATGGTGAATTTTGTTGTCAGCTCAGACAAATAATATTCAAGTACCAAGAAACAAACACTGCAATGACCAGCGCCCAAATATCAACATGTCCTTCGTTGAGGTGGTGATCACTACCCTAACCACTGCCTGCTACACTGCAAGAAAAATGCTCAGGAAGTGGCTGTTTTGTCTTGTTGGACATACACAAAAAGCCCCAAAAATGCAGACACACTGTTTTATGTGTGAGGAGTGTAAGACACCATTGTGTTATACCATGTTCAAAAATTCCCAAACTGCAGCACTTCTAATAAAGTGTCCAGTGATTTTACATATGTATATATATTATAAAACAATGTAATAAAACATTTGTTTACATTGTTTGTGTAAACAATTTTTTAGCAACATTAAATGATAGAGTGTTTTTGCTATAATTGTGTTACATTCAACGAGTGTATATTTGAACATTGCACAATAATTTGGTCTCACAGGCCACAAAAGTTATGTGAAAAAATAAAATAGTGAAAAAAACAAGAAACCATCGAATACAAGTAAATCAAAGTTTACCGGGTGAGCAGCAGTCGCCGCTGTTGCCGCTCGCAAGGAACAACAACAACAACAACAAACATGGCTGACTCCCCCTCCAACTCCACTCCCTTCAAAGGATTCACCCATGATAACTCAGGTATGATTATTCCTGACAATATCAAGGACTACATCGTTGCTCTAGAAAATGAAATCAAAGATATCAAAGCAACACTCGAGCGATGAGAATCCAAGATAACCAACCTCGAGAATAAGATCCAAAACCTTGAAGAGAAGATTACATCGGGAAGTGTTGACACAGAAAATACTCTAAAAGCAGCTATAGCCAGTCAATGAGCAAATAACAACAATAAATATAAAGGTTGAAAAAAGCAATCAAGGACTGGAATCAGAACCTGCACACTCGACTAAATGAATACCTTGATTTCCAAGCCCGACAAAATGAACAAGATAAGTTGTCTGATGCAGTAATAATAAACAGTCCACACATTCCTAGTGACATAACACAAGCACAGTGCAAAGAAACTGCTATCAGGATAATACAGAACCACGTACAAGTCATCGTGCAAAACAATGAAATCAAAGAAAACACGTTTGTTAGGAAAACCAGGAAGGTAAACACAGTATAACGATCCGACTTCATTGATACGATAAAAGAAAGGACCTAATTAAATCAGCAATTACAATGAAAAATGGAGTGTACATAAATGGTGTAACAAAAAAACGTCAAAACCTTCTTTTCCCGGCTGAGAAAACTTAAACAGGAAAACAAAATACATCAGTGTTTCACGCGAGATGGGAAAATACTAGAAAGGGAAAAACATCAACAGGACAACAATATACCATCTCAAACGAACATGATTCTCTACCTTCCTTAGAAAAGCTGACATTCCTGTAACAGTTTAAAGATAAGTCCCCCTTAATACATATATACGTGTGGTGCATATAGTGTACGTTACTATTATATTGTACATTATTATTTTTATTTTTTTTCATCACTAGCTAATGCCAACTCCTCCAATACTCTATACTTCTTTTTTTACTGCTATTAATTGCTCATAATTTTAATTACAAGTCAAATCTTACTCCAAATTAATAATATTCATTATTCTTACCTGTCCATTTAATTTTGTTTATCACTACTTGTTTTTTTGTCACTTTTCATTGTGTATGCAATTTAGTGTATTTCCAATTACTTTTTTGCAAGTACCAAAACTATCTTTTGCAGCTAGTACCAACTACCTCATTTTTTTACTTTTATTGTGCAATAAACTGCTCAATTTATTTAATATTACAAATCAGATCTTACTCCTAACCAATATTATTTCATAGTGCCCACCTGTCCATTTAAACTTTGTTTACCATTACTTAATTTTAGTCCCTTAAATATTTTCCCCTTTATTTTAGCTTTATATAACTACCCTAGTTTATATATTCACAATTGTTAAAATAATCAAGGTGCTATTTCAGATGCTAAAGTAGAATAAGTTCACAATTTTGCCTTATATTCCAAAGCTAATTTTTTTAATTACCACTTTATTGTTCACCACAACTTATATTAGTCCCTTTTATATTATTATTTTATACTATATTCTAACTTTAAAGAATTACCTTTATAGTACTACCTACTATCATTTCCCAAGTTTCCATTATTTGATCATCACTTTATTGTATTAGTCCCTTTTATATTGTCTCCTTTATTTTAGCTTAAAAAAAAAAAAAATTTACCTTAGCTCATTATTTTACATTTGTTAAATAATTCAGGTGCTATTTTTTAGTTAAGACTATTTACTTTGTTTTATACTTAATTCTAACTATAGATTCATACAATCTTATGATTACAAGCATGATCCTGATACCAACCTCTTATTAATGATTTAAAATGAATCAAAGTTACTGTAATTACTACACTGCAGAACAACCCAAAGGCACTTCTCAGTGCCAACAACAACATAACTACCCTTTAACTACAATATCAGATTTTTAAAGCAAGCATTAGATGACCTCATAGCATTACTAAATTCCTACATGCCAATATGTCCATCATTACACTAACTGAAACCTGGCTAAAGCCTGATAGTACAGATGTCTTTTGCCTTTCCCGGGTTTTACACAGCCATACACAACTGCAGGCCAGACCAAAAAGGGGGGTGGCCCCTGCTATATACTACTCAGACCAACTAGAATGTATCACTAATACTTGCACAAGGGATGAACATGGGGAATTATAAATACCAAATTCAAATCCAAATACCTACAAAACCTCCCCAATTGATAAACATCTACAGGTTCCACAGTCAAACATTAGCCAATTTAGTCAAACCTAGGAAGTATGATAACTGATGCAGCATGAACAAAGATCACTTACTACTCTCAGGTGACTTCAATATAAATCTCCTGCAGACCAGGACCCACACGTTACTGAATTCACAAACACAATGAGTAACTGTATGTTGCTACCAACAGTAACAAAACCTACAAGAGTTACAGAGACTAGGTTTCCCTACTTGACCAAAATCTGGACCAACACATATCCCCTTTAAAATCAGGCATAATTACAGATAATCCCACAGACCACTACCCTACTTTCTTCATAACAACTCTTGGTAAATTACCCCAAGACACTACTAAAGTCACCTTCAGACTCCACAATGAGGCAGCCATTAAAAAACTTCACAACAGCAGTAGCAAACATTGACTGGCACACTGAGCTGGGAAATCTATAAGATATTGACGAATGTATTAATAATTTCTAAAAAAGACCAATACCTCTATAACAACCCACTGCCCTAAAAAAACTAAACAGATGACAGCTAAGAGACTAAAACAGTCCCTGGAAACCCCCAGCATTCTCAAATCCATAAATACAAAACCCCAATATGAAAAACAGTACAGAATGGGTCACATAACAAGAGCCCAAACAAAACGTTATCGTCAATCCTAACCAGCCTGAAAAAGAAGGGCAAAAAAATTGTTATTTGAGAACAGATTATCCAACTTACGAGGTGATAAAAAAAAGACCTGGAAAACCCTATCAGAAATTCTAGGAACAAAAAAATTTCACGAAATAGCGAAATAAAATTAGCAAAATCAGATAAACCCCCAAACTCCCACCAACAGAAACAGCAAACAGACTCAAAGATTTCTTCTCCACTATAGGACAAAACCTTTCCAAAAAAATCCCCGCTCAGAATACCCCACCAAATGACTACCTCACCGGCAACTACCCGAACCACTGTTCCTAGCTCCGACTAACCCATACGAAGTCTCCCTTATTATCAACACACTAAAAAACAAGGCAGGGATTTAAATACCTTACCACCCTTTATATACAAAAAAGTGTCACAAGTGCTATCACCAATCATTGCAACACTCTTTAACAAATCCATTTAATCCTCCCCTTCCCTACATACTCAAAATAGCAAGGGTCACCCCCATCCACAAAGGAGGAGACCCAAAAAAGTTGAATAACTATAGGCCAATATCCAACTTACACCCTCTCTCAAAAATCTTCGAAAAATTAATTCATAAACGAATCTACTCCTACCTTATCTCCCAAAACATACTCAACCCCCGCCAATTGGATTCAGGCCTAAAAAAAATACTATGATGCTATATTATAACATGCTAGAACATATATACACTGCAATAGAGAAAAAAGAAAGTCCCACTGGGGATCTTCCCTTGACTTACGTAAAGCTTTTGATACAGTTGACCATGACTTGCTCCACGTAAAATTGTCACACTATGGATAAGAGGCACTCCCTCAACTACCTCAAGTCATACCCCAGCAACAGAAGCCAATATGTGTATGCAAATGGGGCAAACTCTTCTGCACAACCAATTACAGTTGGTGTCCCACAGGGAAGTGTCCTTGGCCCTCTTCTCTTTCTCCTATACATAAATGAAACCCACCCAAAAGCTTCCAATTACTCAAACCCACACTATTTGCAGATGACACTACATACGTCTTCTCCCACCCGAGCCCCGTCACGCTAGCCAATACTGTAAATACCGAATTACAGAAAATATCTACCTGGATGAGGACTAACAAACTTACACTAAACATTGACAAAACTACTTCATTCAGTTTGGTAACAGAGCTACAGATGTCCTCTTAACATAATGATAAACGGATCACCTATCACAAAGCTAACAGAGGGAAAATTCTTAGGAATCCACCTTGATAATAGACTCAAATTTCATACACATATACAACAAATTTCTAAGAAAATTTCCAAGACTGTAGGCATACTATCGAAGATACGGTACTATGCTCCACAGTCAGCCCTCCCGGCCTTATATCACTCTCTTATTTTTCCCTATCTCACCTATGGAATTTGTGCATGGGGCTCAACAACAAATAAAACCCTCTCAGACCACTAATTACCCAAACAAAAGGCTGCAGTTAGAATGATAACAATTCTCACTATAGGCAGCACACTCCACAATATTCAATACACTAAACCTACTCACCATACAAAACATCCCATACTTATTACTGCAAACCCATTACATACATAGAAAACTTAACTCTGATATTAACCCTCCCCCAAAAATCTCCTTGCCAACCTCAACAGAACACAGACCATAAACACAAGGCACAGATCACTCTTTGATGTTCCTCGTGTCCATCTCACACTATGCAAAAACTCAATGCACATAAAAGGCCCTAAAATCTGGAATTCATTACCGTAAATATAAAAGAAACACTACCTGTTTATAAATTCAAGTCTCTTCTCAAAAATCACTTACTCACCCAAAACCAAATAAATACTGAATAACTGAACCTTATAAATTGTATATCTAAGTTTCTCACAATTATATCACATAAATGTTAAACCTAAAACCCAATCTAACTTTATTATTTTTTAAATACACTACCTACAGAATACTCCATTCTACTGAATGTACAACAATGCATACAACCATATGACCTGTCTTTGTAATACTCACTTGTGCTTTATAGTAATCTGTTTAACCCTTAATGTTTTTCACTGATTCATCATTGCTTAGTTAATCTTAAATTAATTTTAAGCCAGCCCTAATGCTATGCTAGTATAAGTGGGTTTGGCATGCTGCTCTTATCTGTATTTTTTGTACCTCTGTATGTGTGCTCAAATTTTTAAATAAATAAATAAATAAATAAATTTCAGCAAACTTCTGGACTCTATATCTCGGTAAGTACTGATGGGAAAATATTTTTTTGGGGACTAAAACAATCAAAAAAATAATCTTAACATTTTATAAGAAAAAATTATTTTTTTTTTTTTTTATATTTTGCGACACCAGGAGACACTTCAGGATTGGGCTTTCGACAGTCAAGGGTTAAATACCCCAGACTCCACCACTGCTTCCACCAATGCCCCACCAATGCCTCCACCACTGCGAGTCCTACTAAACCCCCCCTCCGACCCCCGCAACTGGCAGCCAGCCCCCCCACCACTGTGTTTGGGGAGTGTTTTGTTTTTTCATTATTTGCTATTAAACTACGAATAAATAATGTAAAACCCATTCAGACTGCATATTGGAATGGTATTAGGAAAGGTATTGAGGTGACATCATGTGTTTACTCTTGAACACAGCAAAGAATCGAACATTTCTGCTTATTGCTAATAATAACAATAGTAATAATAATAATAATAATAATAAATACGATATAATTGAAGAAGGAAATTGTACAAAAATACGAGGGAGTGGTTGACACATCGTCAGTGGTACTTTGTTTATGCTGGAGAGTGAACATTAGTCTCCCTGCTCTTCCAAACATTTCACAAAAATTCAGCAGTTGAGGCAGTGGTATTTAATAACAATATGTTAATAAATAATAATAGTACATGTTATTATTAATAACATGTATTATATTAACAGTATGTATTTTTAAAAAATATATGCTATAAATAATAATAGTACATATTATTAATAACATGTATTATTTAACATGTATGTTATTAAATACCATTGCCTCAATCACTGCCTCTACCACTCCAGTCCACTCAATCTACAAGCACCAAACACAATGAATTATTGTGAGATGTTTGGAAGAGCAGGGAGACTAATGTTCACTCCAGCAAAAACGAAGTCACACTGACGATTGTGTCAATCACTCCCTCGTATTTTTGTACAATTTCCTTCTTCAATTATATCATATTTATTATTATTATTATTATTATTACTATTGTTATTATTAGCTGTAGCAGAAATGTTTAATTCTTTGCAGTGTTCAAGAGTAAACACATGATGTCACCGTCTAATACCTGTCCGAACAGCCATTCCAATATGCAGTCATGAATGGGTTTACATTATTTATACTGTAGTTTAATAGCAAATGATGAACAAACAAAACACTCACCACACAGTGGTGGGAGGGCTGGCTGCCAGTTGCGGGGGTCGGAGGGAGGGTAGTAGGGACTCGCAGGTGGTGGGAAACTTAAATATGATTTGGCGGCTGGGAATTTGGTGGCTGGGAATTTGGCGGTTGGGAATTCGCGAATGTGTGAAGCCCGTGAAAGTTGAAAACGTGAATGTTGAGGGAGACCTGTATATGTATGTTATTAGGGCAATATATGCATTCCCAAGGGATGACAACCTCGTCCGTCTCCCCCCAAGGGCAATGAACACCCGCCAGGCAAATACCAACAACAGGACACCCGATGCCTCAAAAATCAGAGCCCAAATTAGCAAAAAAAGAGAAGAGGGTAATACTATTGGAGCTCTGAGGCTTATAACCAGTGAGGATACCATCGCTCCCAAGGACGTCAGCACGGCGCAAGCTCTGAAGGACAAACATCCACCCAGGGCTCCCAGTACCAACATTGACCTCCCTGACATTGCAGCAGGCGAAGAACCTCTAACCTTACAGGATGCTGATGTGTATAAAGCTGCTATGTCATTTCCGCAGGGCTCAGCAGGAGGTTTTACCGGTTTAAGGCCTCAACAGTTAAAACAAATACTCAATCCAACACTTGGTGAGGTTTCAGAGAGGCTGCTGTCTGAACTCACCAAATTTTCCAACCTGTGCCTGGCTGGCAGTGTCCCAGAGGCCATCAGACCCCTTTTCTTTGGTGCCTCATTGTGTGCCCTCCGGAAAAAGGATGGCGGAATCAGGCCCATTGCAGTGGTTAACACCCTTTGGCAATCTAGTCACCAAGGCTGCAGTAAGAAGGGCGTGATTCAAGAGGCTGCTGCAATGCTGAAACCAACTCAGCTCGGTTTCGGCGTTCAACAGAGCTGTGAAGCAGCTGCCCACGCAGCACGAGTATACATCAAAAACATATCCGATGAAAAAGCCTTGGTCAAATTGGACTTTGCCAACGCTTTCAACTCAGTCAGAAGGGATGCTGCTCTCCAAGCAGTTTATAGAAACTTCCCTTCCCTTTATCCCTTCATAGAATCATGTTATAGTGTGACTTCCAAACTATTGTTTGGGGACCATGAAATTGACTCATGTGAGGGCGTGCAACAGGGGGACCCTCTCGCCCCCTTTCTATTCTGTTTGGTCATCAAGGAAGTCACAGAAGCACTCTCCAGCGAGCTCAATATCTGGTTCCTGGACGATGGTACCCTAGCTGGCACAACAGAATCTCTCCTAGAGGACATCAGTAAAATTAAAGACATGGGAGAAAGCCTGGGCCTTTCTTTAAACCCCACCAAATGTGAAATAGTTTCTACCAATCAACAGATGATCCAGAATATTAGCGCCGTTTTACCAGGAGCATGAGCCATTGATCCAGCCAATAGCACTCTCCTTGGTGCTCCTCTTGGGTCCAATGCCATCGATCTGATCCTAGAAAAAAGTCTCAGACCTCCGGACGATGGAAAGCAGGATGAAAGACATTGACACACACATCCTTCTCCCTACTCCCCGGGGTGCCTAAAACCCCAAAACTTACCACTTTCGAGATGCCCCCCAGCCTTCAGCAGCCCAAAAAAACTAAAGGGATATGACCCCCCTCTCCTTTAAGACCATGAAAAAATTATTGAATCTCTCCCTTAAGATGGACAGGGGTTGAAACCCCTCACTTCCGGTCAGGGGGAGGGCTAGGATATGCAGATCCTCCCAGATTGCTCTTCCCCCCTTTCCATCCTTTCCTACATCAAAGATTGATAACACAAATTTTTTTCCTGATACCCTAGTGCCCGGGCGGGAAATAAGACCCTAGCTATGCCAGTGCCATCATGAAGGGGCCCCCTTTGCGTCCAGCACCAAACCTAGTGCAGCCTGGCTCCAAGCAGTCAACTGGGATGGCCCGATCACTAAAAAGGGTTCCCAACATGCTCGGGCTGCAACATCAATAGGGAGATTGCCCGCCCCCAGGTGTGATGCACCTCACCCCCCGGGACTTCCTCCAAACATTCCCATATGGCAAGGGAACACACTCACCCTAAGCCCCCGTTTTTTGGCTCTGTGCCTTGCTCCCCCTTTTTCACCCCAGATATACGTTTTTGCGGCGAAGGCAAGCCCCAATAGGGTCTAATGGTCAAAACTGTTCCAAAAACCAAAGGTCGGGCAGAAAGCACAATGGGGTAACACTTTTAAAGAGAACCTTGCTACAGCTGGATCCCCCACCGGAGGACCCCCCGATCACTGCAGCCAAAAAACCCAAACCCACAAACCGCCCCGACGATCACCATCTACCTTGGAAAAATGGAAAGCTCTTGCATGGGCTATACCGTTGTCCCACGGTAAACCCCTATATCCTTAAAGGGGGGACAAGGGAGGAGCGCTGCCACAGGGAGGAGTACAAGATCAGAAAGTACGGGGGCATAACCAACATATCTTTTGGCCCCAGTGGATCAGAGACCTTGGGATCAGGGGGGAAAAAAATACCACACGTTTCCTCAAAAAATTTGGGGGTTACAGACTCATCGACCCACCAGGGGCCCCAAGGGCAGCTACTTTCATGTTCCAGCCCCATTCCCCATCCAGAGGGAAAGCTTGCGCAACTTGGCTTATGCCAGCCTGGGAGGAGTGGGGAAATTCATGATCTTTGATACATTGTCCTTGTATTCACGTTTATGTTTTTCGAAAATGTATTCTGTTTAAATAAATGTTCCATAAATACAAATATGGGGGGGTGGAGGAAAAAAATATTTAAACACCCCAGGGGAACCTTGATTTTTCCCCTAAGGTACATTTATTGTCTTCTCTAGGATGGGGGTCCCCATTCCAGTCATGGGGGGTACTTCCCTTATATTCCAGGTAGGGTTGGTAGACAGCAACTCCCCCGGGGAAGTACTCCGCCTGCCAACGGTGGGAAGGGGAACCCTGAGTTTTTTTTACAGAGATGGGATTGTGGTGTCTTTTTCTGTTAGAAAACCAAGATTTCAGGTAGTCTTGCTACACTTCTTCAATAGGTCACACTCACTACATTTAAAGCATAATTTGTACACACCCCTGGGTTTTTTTTATTTTTTACTAGTTTTTGTTTTGTTTTTTTCCCTGTTCTCCCCATGGGGAAGTGAAAAGAATTTTCCCCGTAAGCCAGGGCAGTTGTAGGAGGGACAAAATGCGCAGCGGGGGGCTGGTCCCCCCCTTCCCCGGTTATTCAAAATTAAAAGGAAAAAAGCTTTTTTTTTTTTCCTTTTGGGTCACCCCCCCCGGGGATACGGGGTGTGTTGAAAGAAGATATATATAAAAATATAATTATATAATATATATATATATTAAATATATTATATATTATATATAATTTTAAATATACTGGTGTAGTCCAGGGGGCTTGTGAGGTCTCTGGGGAGCAAATTTTAAACCAATTATATGGTAAACCCTTTTGCTTGGAAATGTCTTACCCACCCCACGTCTGAGGTCTTTTCTTCTTGACACCTAACCTAGGGTCGGGTCGTACACGGGGTTGGGGGGGTGCTTGGACCCCATAAAAGCCCAAGGAAGACTGAGAGGGAGTTCAGCGGAGCGCTGCTGGGGTGCAAGCTCCTGAAGGAGATTTCGAGCGGAGCTGCTGCTGAGGTGCAGGGCTCGGGAGAAGGTGCTGAAGTCTCTGGGGAGCTGTTGGGCGGGGGGCCCAGACGGCTTGGCGCAGTCCGTGCTTTTTAGGTTTGGGGGACCTGGGGCTTATTTCCCGAGTGAACTGTCCCTGGCTATATTGTAATTTATATTCTTTTTGGGTCAAGTTGATTGTGTCCCTGCTCCCTCTTATAAAACCATCCCATTTATCTAAACCCCAATAATTTTCTCCTTTTCCCCCAAAAAATTTTATTGTAAAAGACTTAATAATAAACGTGTTTGAGTGAAAGTATATTCACTGCCCACCTTTATTATTCTTTTTCTTAATTTTTTTATTTTTAATGGTGAAGAAGGGGCAAGGCATATGTTAGTGAGTTGAGATTAAAGGGAAGTGAGAGTGTGTGGTGTCACCACTGCCCCTGTCATTCCCTACCTACCTCCGCTACTCTCCCCCTACTCCCTCGTTCCCCTACCTCTGACTCCCCCCCGTTTACCCCCATTTTCCCCCTAATCATTTCCCCCCTACATGACTGGTGTTAAGCGGTGGTGGTTCTTATTATTTTATGTAGGAACCATCCCATGTGCCTTTTTTTTGACGTCGGTTATACTTTTTATGCTACCATTTGTCCCATTTCTTTTTTTCTTGTGTGTGTAAAATTTAAAAGTGAATATCTTATATTTTTAAAATCCTGTAACCTTAATGTCCTTTTTTACGGGGGTCTGAATAATGTTTTGGGTGTAATATTATTTTTTGGTGGAGTTGGTTTTTGGGGTTTGAATAAATGGGGAGAATACTATTTGGGTAAATTTTTTTGGGGGGAACAATTACGGGCCAAAATTTGAATATTTACAGGGGAAATGAGAAGTCACCCACCCCCCTTGGGAAGATTTACCCAAGCTGTCCCCCATTGAAAGTTGCCATGATTGCTGTCCACCTAAAATCCCCATTACCCAGTAATTGCCCACCCCCAGCTATATCCCCAGTCCCCGCTGATGTCCCCAGTAATGTATTGGCCCTTCTGTCATCCGTGTAGGGGGTGTCTGTCTGCGTCCCCCAGCTCTTGCCCATCACCCACGACCGCCGTTACCCATTTCCCAGGTGGGGCCCGACCTGCTGTTTGTGACCTGAAGGGGTTTTTAAAAAAGACACGTTTATACCTGCCCTTTAATGACCCCCCTCACCTCGAGAAACTGACCATAGCCGCTACTGCTGTGTCGCGCTGTGATTCTGCTGAGTCTGTACCGTGGCGTGCGTGCCGTGCGAGATGCTGTAGCCGTGCGCAATGCTGTGGGGCCCTCTGTTGTCTGTGATGTTGAGATGCTGCGGGGGGGTGCTTTTATTTTGAGTGCGCGGGCCGGCGTGGCTGGACCTTTCTGCAAGCGTAGCCGTGCTGTGATGTTGAGATGCTGCGGCGTGCGAAAGTTGAGAGCGCGGCCGTGCTGTGATGCTGGGACCCCTGCTGCGATCTTTTGGGCCCTGCCATTGCTGCTGTGATACGGGCCGTGCTGGATGCGGATGGGGCGATGCTGCCTAGTCAAAAGGAGGAGATGGGCTGAGTTCAGTGGTGTGTGAGGGATTCTTGTGTGCCAGGAAGGGAATCTACTATGAAGGAGTTGCCACCCGGAATGTTGGGAAAGGGAAATGAGCCGCGAAGAGGACCCAGCTGTAGGGCCAGCCTGCTTTAAGGGCGGTATGGAGGATATCCTGCCTTGCTGGTCGACCTTACGACCGGAATTGGGAATCCCTGCCACCATGAGAGACAATTGAGAGTGAGGATTTCCCCGGGCCCACATGACTTGCCAAAAATGTTAGTTTACCTTGTGAAAAAGGTGCCCTTTAAAACGGTCCTGATTTTTGGCCGCCTTGTTTTTTGAGGGCCCGGAATCTAGTAGTGGCCTAGGGTAATGGGGGGTCTTACTGCATGCTCCCGTTCGATTTTCAAAATGTTGTATGTGCTGTGAAGTGTGCCCAAAATGCGACCTTGGGTCTGAAAATGGTCCAGTTGCAGTTATTGAAAGAAACAAAACCCCTTGGAGCAGTTTCCACCCCAAAAGCCTAGAAGGTTTGGCCCCAATGGGTTTAAAGTGCGAGGGTACTAGCATTGGCTAGGCATTTCTAGTAGAAGTAGGGAAGGCACGGGGCCCGAAAATTAGGTTTTAAAGGGGAAAATGACGGGGAAGGGGGCTTTGCACCGAGAGCGACTATTTTGTGGCCAAAATGCCCGGGTACTGATTTGCTGCCCGTGGTAGTTTGGGGGTTGGGGAAATATAATTTATTATGTTAATTTTGTCTTTGTATTTTAAAGATTTTAAGGGGTTTGGAAAAAAAATAGTCTAATAACAGACAAATTTCCTAGTTTCAGATATTTTAAAATTTGGGGGGGAAAGGGGGATGGAGTAGTCCAGGGTGGGGTTGTGAGGTTCGGGGAGACCCAATTTAACCCAAATTTTTGGGCACACCTTGCCTTGGCAAACGCTGTAGCCACACCCACGTTGAGGTCTTTTTTTTGACGCCCCAGCCTAGGGGTCAGGTGTCACGGGTTGTGGAGGGTGCTTGGGCCCCTAAAGCCCAAAGGAAAAGCTGAGTAGGGGATTCGAGCGGAGCGCTGCGGTGTGCAGAGCTCCTAGCAGAAACTTTGACGGGGGTTTTCTGGGTGCAGGGTCGGGAGAAGGCTGCTAATTCCCGGGGGAGACTGTTGGGGGGCAGTGGGGGAGAGACGGCTTTTGGGGCAGTACTCGTGTGTGTAGGGCTTGGCCTGGGGGTTTGTTCCCGTAGTGAAATGTCCTCTGTGTATAGTAATTTAATTTCATTTTGGTCAAGTTTAAATTTTGTTCCCTGTCCCCTGCTTTTAAAAATACCCTCCCCCTTTTTCTAAACCACAATAATGTTCTCCTTTCCCCCAAAAAATTTTGTCAAAGGGCTTAATAAAAACTGTGTTTGAGTAGAATAGTAATATTCACTCTCCACCGTTATTATTCTTTTTTTTATTTTATTTTGTTTTATATGAGAATGGGCGAGGATATGTTGTGGTAGGTAATTAATGAGGTGTCGTGGTGGTCCCACTGACCTTCATTTCCCACCTCCTCCGCCCCAATCATCTCCCCTACCACCTCGCCGCCCCTCCCCTGCCTACATAATCCCTTTCTCCGATATTCCCCACTTTTATCTCATTCAATTTATTACCCCCCCCACTAAAATTATAATTTAAATATATATATATACACAGGGCCCCCGCTTTACGGGTTTCACTTTAAAGGGTTCCCCCTAATACGGACTTTTTAAATTAAAGACCAAAACCCGCATCGGGTCCCCCACCTGCTTTCTAAACGGTCACAGCGGCCCCACCCAGTTTTTTTACATTCCCCCGAGCCCTCTCCTTATTTTTCTGGAAAATTTTCCAAAATTTCAAGTGTTTTAAAGTTTTGTATATTTTTAAAAGTATTGTACTTGAAAATTTAAACTTTTGGGACACCTTACCCAAAAAAACTTACACACTGTGCTGGCATGAGGCACATTAAAATCACTAAGATTCTTTTCTCTTGATGCAATAAAAAAAATAATAATATAATAATAAAAAATAAAACTCTTGGGGGGCATTAATGTCGCATATTCGTTTAAAATAGACTTTCCCCAATTATCTTGATATTTTTTTCAAAATTATATAAGAAACACATTATGTAACACCAAACATGAACATGCACCCCCAGTATAAAAAATTTATCAAATATATATAGACGTTTACCAAACGGTTTTTGAAAGGGCAGAAGAATTTTCTTTTCTCTAGCCCCCCACCTGTTTTCTAGGAAAACTGTAGAAAAATATTCCCTTTCGTATGCCTTCACTTATAGCTAAAAATTTTGACAACTTGTACACAGGTAAGAGTATTTGTTTGTGTTTTTTATTATAAAAAATAAAAATTTATAAGTAAAAGTTTCACAAAATCTTTCAAATGTAATGAAGAACTAAAACTGGGCAATTTAAAACCGCTATTTCGCCTGACCCGGGGATCGTCCAAACCTGTTCATTTGTTTTTTTATGCCGACTAGGTTATCTTAAAAGTTGTATATTTCGTTAATAAATATTTTCATTAATCCCTCCGCGAATTTTTTTCAAAATTTAAAAAAAAACACATACATACAAAATACATAACAACATATGTGTAAGAACCCAGGATAACCCAAAAAAATCAGAGTGACTTACTTCCTTTTCCTTCACTCAGAGCATCATTTCTTCTCAAAATGATGTTACATGAGAATGGGAGTGTTCTTCTTTATTTATTCTACCTTATCAATGTAGAGACAACCTGTACACAATGTAACTTGTACACAAACCAGACGTGTACACTGTTTACAAAACTTACCTTCGCCTGGTTTGTTTACATAACTCTGCGCCTGTCCTCTCTCATGCACTTATTCTTTCTCTCTGGTATGGTAGCCTGGCTGACTACCATACATACCACACTTGATTTTTTACAATAAATACTACTCATCTCACCCTATATTTTAAGGTAAGTAATGAGTGAACTGTATATACATTTTATCGCTCTGGGATGCTTAAATATCATAGAATAGTATGTGTGGGTGGGTTGGCCTGGTATGGTAGCCTGGATGACTACCATACATACCACACTTGATTTCTTACAATAAATACTACTTGTCTCACCCTAGATTAAGACTATAAATATTTTAAGGTAAGTAATGAGTGCACTATGTGTGTATTGTACTTTTTTATTGTTTTTTTGATGCCTGGTTCTAAATTTCTAACATAATATATGTTAGTGTAAACTTGTTATCTAGTGTTTGTATGCATTTGTAAGTGGAAAAAAAGGGTGTTCCACTTTACGGCGGTTTCCGCTTTACAGCGATAGCCTGGAACCTAACCCGCCATATAAGTGGGGCCCTCCTGTATATATATATATATATATATATAATATATTATATATATATATATAATATATATATATATATATATATATATATATATATATATATATATATATATCTACAGTGGACCCTCGACCAGCGATGGCATCGATTAACGATAAATCTGACTAGCGATACATTTTATTGCAAAAATTTTGCCTCGATTAGTGCTAAAAAACTCGACCAACACTATTCGCTCCGTCTGAGACGCGTCCCACTTCTGGCCAGTGTTTACAAGCCAGCCAGCACCGAGGTCGCTTCCAAGCATACAATCGGAACATTTCATATTATCAAGCCTTTTTGTGA
>NC_069430.1:15633719-15659049 GCF_026875155.1 Cherax quadricarinatus | reverse complement strand
ATTTGTCTCCATCACTCCTATAAAACACGCTCACGCATGCTGCTGGAAGTCAAGGCCCCCTCGCACACAAAACCTCCTTTTCCCTCCCTCCAACCCTTCCTAGGCCGGACCCCTACCCCGCCTTCCTTCCACTACAGACTGATACCTCTTGAAGTCATTTTTTTCGCTCCATTCTCTCTACATGTCCGAACCACCTCACAACCTTCCTCATCCTCTGGACAAACAGTTATGGTAATCCCGCACCTCCTCCTAACTTCCAAATACGAATTCTCTGCTTATATTCACACCCACACATTGCCCTAGAACATGACATCTCACTGCCTCCCAGCCTTTTCTCATCGCTGCAAACATTCATCAACCCACGCTTACACCATATAAGAGCGTTGGTAAAACTATACTCTCATACATTCCCCTCTTTGCCTCCAAGGACAAAAGTTCTTTGTCTTCCACAGACTACTAAGTGACCACTCACTCTTTTTCCCTCATCAATTCGATGATTCTCCTCATCTTTCATAGACACCGCTGACACGTCCACTCCCAAATATCTGAATACGTCACCTCCTCCATACTCTCTCCCACCAATCTGATATTCAATCTTTCATCAACCAATCTTTTTGTTATCCTCATAACCTTACTCTTTCCTGTATTCACCTTTAATTTTTCTTTCTTTTGCACACCTACCAAAATTCATCACCAAATCTCTCTGCCACTTCTCTTCAGAATCTCCCAAGAGCACAGTGTCATCAGCAAAGAGCAGACTGTGACAACTCCCACTTGTGTGTGATTCTTTATCTTTTACTCCACTCCTCTTGCCAAGGGACCTCGCATTTCTTCTCTTACAACCCATCTATAATATATTAAACAACCACGGTGACATCACACATCCTTGTCTAATGGCCTACTTTACTGGGAAAAAATTTCCCTCTTTCCATACATACTCTAACTTGAGCCTCACTATCCTATAAAAACTCTTCACTTGCTTTCAGTAACCACCTATACACCATGCACTTGCAACATCTGCCACATTGCCCCCCTATCACCCTGTCATACGCCTTTTTTCCAAATCCCATTAAATGCCACACAAGACCTCTTTAGCCTTATCTAAATACTGTACACTTATATGTTTCACTGTAAACACTGGTCCACAAATCCCATACCTTTCCTAAAGCCTCCTTGTTCATCTGCTATCCTATTCTCGTCTTACTCTTAATTCTTTCAATTATAACTCTACCATCACTTTACCAGGTACACATTTCAACAGATTATCCCCCTATAATTTTTGCACTCTCTTTTATCCCTTTGCCTTTATAAAAGTACTTGCAGCACGAAAATAATATGGATATTATGGCAAATATTTCGCTGGAGCCGGTAGAGGGGACCTTCTGCTCAACTGGTAAACAATGCCAGACTGGCGCCGCCCCGGCTCACGCCGTGGGTACGGTCCCGGACGAAATACGGAACTCGTGATCAAACCTATTGAAAAGTGATCATGTTTATATGAAAATTCCCCTATGATTGGCGAAATTTTACGATTGCCGAGGAACTACGAAAAGCGGGGGACCACTGTACTATTTTTACCAGTACCTAATATTAGTTTCAGCAACAAAGATTGGCTATGGAAATCACAAGAACTATTTATAAATTATAAATTAACAGAACATAAAAATATATAAAATTTAAAATTAAAAACGAGAAAAAAGGTACTCGGCAAACACTTCTCGCAGTTGCAGGACTCCGATGTTGCCGTCAGGTGACCTTCCAGCACCAACTTCGCAGTCTTATATCTCAGTAAAGTACTGGGTTCCTAAAATTTCTTTTTTCTTCTTATAACACAGAATTGCCCTCCTTAATTTTAACCCCTTGACTGTCGACAACCCATATTCCTGAGGTGTTCTCCTGTGTTGCCAATAAAAAAAAAATCTTAAGAAAATGATTAGAAAAGGAAAATCTTTTCCCAATGGCCTAGGTGGTGAAATTGCTGACTAGAAAATGTACAGTGGAGAGACCTTCATGGCATGATTAATGAGATTAAAAACTCAATTACTGGGAGCGCTTTGATGTTCCTGAACCTTGTACTCCTGGAATGCAGGCGGGGAGAAATATGTACATGATTATATTACACCTGGAAAAGCTAGAGGGACATAGTACCAAACTTGCGCACGAAAATCACTCACAACGAAAGCAAAAGGAATTAGGCAGACGATGCAACATCCCTCCATGAAACAGCCGGGGTTTGTCACTGCACGTTAAGAGACCAATACAATAAGTGTTCAGGGGCCCAAGACTGTTTTTTCACTGCCTCCCAGTATGCATAAGGGGGTATTACCAACTAGGACCCTTGGCCTGTATTCAAGCAGGCCTGGACAAGTACCTAAAAGTTGGTACCTGAACCAGCCGGGCTGTGGCTAGTTTACGTTGGACTGCGTGCATGCCAGGCATTAGTAACAGCCTGCGTGGATCAGGCTCTGATCCACCATGAGGGCCTGGTAACAGACCAGGACCGCGGGGCATTGACCCACGGAACTCTCTCCAGGTTGGTAAACTCAGGTAATGGTAATGCACCAAAAGAAACAAATTTAATGGAAAAACTGATGGAATTATGCTCTCGCCGAAGTTAGCGACCTTGGTGATTTCATTTCACTTTGAGCCATATTTTCGGCTAATTCCATGGTTTCCAGTCGACCCAAACTTCATAGCTAATTTCTTTGGAACTCCTTTTTCTATCGATTTGAGGACAAGGGAGTGCCCATTTACTGATTTCAACTACCGAATAACATGGTTTTTTTTTTTTTTTTTCAGGATATTTGCAATTTGGGCCAATTTCACGAAAATTAAAAAAATATGACAATTTCAAATAGGTTTCCAGAATGGACATTGCAGACATTTCCTGGCTCTAAAATAAATTTATCTTTATTCATCGAGTCACATCTCCAGCCACTCTGATATTAACTCTTGACTTTCTATTTTGAATTTTTATTCAAACATAAAATAGAAGATTTACTGTTATGCAGACTACTGCAATTACTATATAATACATGTAAATTGTTAAATATGTCGACCCATTATGATGCATAATACAATGGGCAGTTGGACATTTATTGGATAATTGACATCATTTGTTTACATAAGAACATAAGGAAACATTATGAAAGAAGGTACACTGCAACAGGCTACTGACCCATGCAGAGCAGGTCCATGTCCCCCCCCCCCCCCCCGGATTAGACCAATGACCCCCTGGATGAGCCCAATGACCCACCCAGTCTGGGTCATCTCCACTCGAAGGATGGAGCACTGCTCCAGACCCAGCATGCACAAGTAGTCAGTTTTTTCAACTCACACCCACCCACACCCACGCATGTATTTATTCTAACCTATTTTTTAAAACTACACAACGTTTTAGCCTCAATAACTGTACTCGGGGAGTTTGTTCCCACTCCATCCACAAAACATATCTATTACCAAACCAGTGCTTTCCTATATCCTTCTGAATCTGAATTTTTCCAACTTGAAACCATTGCTCGAGTCCTGTCTTGGCTGGGAAATTTTCAGAACGCCTATTTACATCCCTTTATGTTTTCCCGTTTTCCATTTTATACACCTCGATTTCATATCCCCCCTAATTCTTATGCCTTTCGAGGATAGTGCAGATTCAGGGCCCTCAGTCTATTCCTCATGGGAAGATTTTCTGAAACATGGGGATCATCTTTGTCATCTCCTCTGTACGTTTACCAGAGTATTTATAATCCATTCTGTAATACGGTGACCAGAATGAGCAGCAGAGTCTAATGAGGCCTAACAAGCATATATACAGTTGAAGAACAACCTGAGGGACTTTATTATTTTTACTTCTAGATATGAAGCCAAGAATTCTGTTAGGCTTTATTGCGAACACCTAATACACTGTTGTCTTGATTTCAGATTACTGCTAACCAGAAAAATTCTTATATCATTTTTGCAAATCAGGAGTATTAAGGCTCTTCATTATTATTTATATGTGGCATGAGTTATTTACCTGTCCCCACATTTAGAACTGGCATTTTTGTTAATATTTAACTGCATCTGCCACTTCTACGACCATTGCATCAGTCTATTCAAATCATTCCTGGAGTGCTCTAGTGTCTCATTAGAATGAATTGGAAAGGCCTATTTTGGTGTCATCAAGCAAATTTGCTTATGTCGCTATTTATTCCTATGTAAATTGTGAACAACAACGGGCCCAACACTGACCCCTGAGGAACACCGCTTGTGACGTGCCCCCATTCTGATTTCTCCCCATTTATGCAAACTCTCTGCTCTCTATTTATCAGCCATGTCTCTACCCAGGAAAAAATTTCTCCTCCTATTCCGTGTGCCTTAAGTTTCCTCAATAGCCTCTGGTGTGGAACTCTATCAAAAGCCTTACTGAAGTCCATATACACAATATCATATTCATTACCATGATCTACCTCCAAAAAACACCTTAGTGAAAAAATTTTGTAAATTCGTAGACGGGAATGCCCCTTTGTAAAACCGTGTTGAGATTCATTAATCAACTTGTGCCTGTCAAGATGGCTACGAATTGCTTCGGCAATTATTGATTCCATAAATTTTCCCACTATGGAGGTAAGGCTTAATGGTCTATAGTTCGAAGCCAAGGACCTGTCACCTGCCTTGTAAATAGGTATTACATTTCCCCATTTTCCACTTATCAGGCATTATGCCAGTTTGTAGTGATATGTTAAAAGATTAGCCAAAGGTATGCTAAGTTCCTCTTTACATTCCTTTAACACCCTTGCAAACAGTTCATCAGGGCTGGGTATTTGTTAGGTTTTAGTTTCCCTATTTGTTGAGGACCATGTCACTAGTTACCGCAATCGTACATAGTTTTTATCATCCTGTTCTACATAATCTATTATTTCAGGAATATCGCTGTTTTTTCCTGGGTGAAAACTGAGAGGAAGTAGGTATTTAGAATTTCACACATATCCTTATCACTGTCAGTGATCTGACCAGAGTTACTCTTAAGTGGGCCAATCTTGTCCCTAATTTTACTTCTGTATACCTGAAAAACCCTTTTGGGTTAGTCTTTGAATCCCTTGCGACCTTAGCCTCATAATCCCTTTTTGCTTTTTTATTCCTTTCTTTATTTCTCTCTTTAATTAAATATATTATTTCTTAACTGCCCATCCCCTCTTTTGATATGCCTATATATGCCTCTCTTTTGCCCAAATGAGATGTTTTAATCTATTGTTCATCCATTTGGGATCATTTTTGTTAGATCAAATTTTCCCCCTACTCAAAACAAAAGTTGTCTGGGCAGCTAGAACTATGCTCTGAAAAACATCATTTTGGCAACCAAGATCACCAACCTATCCCATAGTCAGGACATCCCAGTTCAGCCCACCCAGGTAATTTTTCATTTCCATGAAGTCGGCCAAGCAAAAATCTGGACAGAGACTTGATTGCAGTTATCTGGGTAATTCCATGATATATTGAAACTAAGTGATTTGTGATCACTTTCCCAAGCTCATCATTAACCTCAAGATTATTAATTAGTGAATCTTTGTTGGGAAGAACCAAGTCAAGCAGATTGTTTCCTCTAGTTGGTTCTGTCACAACCCGTTCTAAAAAGCAATCCTGAACCGTATCAAGAAAGTCACTACTCAAGATTTCTGTCATATTGCTCCAATCAATTTGTCTAAGGTAAAATCTCCCATTATCACAACATTTTCATATCTAGATGCCTTATGAATTTTGTCCCATAACAGTTACTGCCCCTCCCCATCAAGGTTTGGAGGCCTATAAATCACACCCATAATTTAATTTGTCACATTTCTCGAGAAACTGTAGCCAAACAGATTTTTGTATCAAAGTTTCTAATCTTTTTATCATGTCTTTTGACAACAATTTAAATTTTCTCTGACATACATCGCCCACACACCACCCTTCCTGTTGACCCTATCGGTGTGGAATAGTTTATAACCATGTATGTTGCATTCAGAAGGCATTTCTCTATCTTTCAGGTTGAACCAGGTCTCTGTTATACCAATAATATCTATATTACCTACACTTGCAAGTAATCTTAGCTCATCTATCTTATTTCTTAGACTCCTACTATTTGTAAACCTTAAGGGAGCTAGTCACTCGTTGCCCTCTACTATCTCTCTTTGTTTGTTGATCAATTGATTTGCCATTACCAGTAACTTTATTTTGAATACTGTCTTTTAAACATATCCCTGAGGTATCCCGGTAATAACTGCTGTTTTTAACCCTAATGCTGCAGCCTGATTGTTTCCCACAAACACCCATACCTCTATAATCTATCAGTTTAAATTCCTAGACAAGTCATCAATTACCCTCTCAACTGAATTGGCTAATACAACCACTCCATCCCCAGAGAGATGAACCCCATCCCTTGCATACATATCACGTTTGCCAAAGAATAGGTCCCAGTTATCAATGAATGGGATTTCAAGTTCCTTGCAGTACCTGTCTAGCCAGCAATTTATACCAATTGCCCTAGACATCCATTCATTTCCCACTCCCTTTCTAGGCAAGATGCTACATATAACTAGGATCCCTCCCCTTTGACCGAACTACTTCTATGGCTGACTTGTACTTATCCAGCAGCTCCTCTCTCCTGCCCTTCCCAATGTCATTACCCCCAGCACTAAGACAGATAATGGGCTTGTTTCCATTACTTGCCATAATATTATCCAACCTGCTGACTATGTCACCAACACCAGCTCCAGGAAGACACACTCTCTGTCTGACCTTTCTGTCTCTGTTACAAAATGCACGGTCCATATATCTTACCTGAGAATCGCCTACTATTAACCCTTTCAGGGTCCAAGGCCCAAATCTGGAGTCACGCACCAGTGTCCAAGAATTTAAAAAAAAAAATTTGTTATTTTTTCTTATGAAATCGTAGAGAATCTTTTTGTGAAGGTAATAAAACCAAAAGTACGAAATTTGGTGGAAAATTGATGAAATTATGCTCTCGCGAATTTTGATGTGTCAGCGATATTTACGAATCGGCGATTTTGCCGACTTTGACTCCCATTTTAGGCCAATTACATTATTCCAATCAACCAAATTCTTAGCTATTTCACTAGTATTACTTCTATTCTATCGATTGAGCACAAGAAATCGCCAAGTCAACTGTTTCAACTACAAAATAAAGTGATCGGAAATTGTTAATTTGGCCAATTTAACACAAAGTTCAAAATATTCCAATTTCAAAATAGGGTCCAGAATGAACAATGTAGGCATTCCTGGCACTAAACTAACATTTCCTCTGTTCTTAGTTATGTTTTGAGGCTTTACAAATAAATTCCATTTTGATTTTTTATTCACATAATGAATTTTTATTCACACCAAAAAATAGAAGATTTACTGTTATGCAATACTGTAATAATTGTATAAATATCATCACCATATTTGTGAATGTATATTAACTCACCAGCTGACGTGTATTAGACGTGTGAGGTCGTTTGTTTACTCTTGAATATCGCAAAAATTTAACATTTCTGCTACTTTGAGCTCAGTTTCAAGCCATTTCCAGTGCTAAAACCAATCAAATCATCTCTATTTCTGTAATATATCTTCCATTCTATCAAATGAGACCAAGAAATCGCAAATACAACTATAAAAAACATACGAAAAAACACTGCAAAGTTGCTGTTTTAATCGAAAAATCATGATTTCATTTTTTTTCTCTCATTATACACAGTGTGCTGCAGGATCTGTTTTATGTGGTGCACACATACCACATAGATGTATTCTCTCATATCTAGGCCCAAATGTACCACTCACAGTTTATCAGAGTGAGCTGAGCTCATGGCGTAGATCTACGGTTTGGACCCTGAACGTAAAGCCGTAGATCTACGGGACGGACCCTGAAAGGGTTAAAATATTCTTACCTTGATTAGCAGGGGAATCAGTGGTACCTTCAACCTCACTAACCACTGAAGTATACTCGTCTTGGAGAACAGAGAATCGATTTCCTACCTTCACATCTTCTCTATTAAATCTCCTCATCTTCCTTCTTCCTGAACTGTGAACCACTTGCCACTTAAAGCGGCTGCCACTATCACTGCTGGTGACCATTCCTTCCTTACCAGCTAAATCCTTCTCACACTCTCTCCCAAACTCATCTATGCAAAGCTTCAGCCTCCTATTTTCCTCCTGAAGAAGTAGAATCTCCTTTTTCAACACTTGAACCTGAGATTCTAAAGCACTACAACAAGCCATGGTGCTTGGTAACAGCCCACGCTAACTCCCAAGAGCTTAGGCAGGTATGACCGCAGGTGACCACTGACCTTAGCGTACTGGTTACTTTTGAACATCGGCAAAAATCAAACATTTCCCCTACTTTGAGCTCTATTTCCAGGTTCTTTTTATAGTAAAACCAATCAAAATCACTATTTCTATAATATGTTTTCCATTCTATCAAATGAGACCAAGAAAGCTAGAATACAATCATAAATATTATACAAAAATAGACCATAAATTTGGCATTTTAATTAAAAAAACAAAACAAAAAAAACGGTCAGAGTTTTTTTCTCATTATGCACTGCGTGCCCTAAGATTTTTTTTTATATGGTGCACACTGACCACACAGACCCATTCTCTCACATATGGGCCTACTAGCTTTCTCCTGCTTGATTTGAAGCCGCTAGAATTTATGAGTATATATACGTCAAACATGGTGGCTTATAAGATGTATATGACCAAAACAGTCAAAAAGGTTAAAAAAAAAAAAAGCTATTTTTTTCAAAATATTCAGAGTGCTGCATGAGTGAACGCAGATCTACGTTTGGCCAGTTTAAGGGTTACGAAAATATTAATGCAACCTTCAACAGCAACAGCTAGCCTTGAAGAACCTTCAACATCAACAGCAACACTTTCCTACAAGAGCTTCACCCAAATCTCCATCAAAACGAATAAACTTAGTTAAAGAGTCAGAGAATGATGTCCCATCTTCTCCTGACTTCCTACAATAAATACTAAGAACATAAGAAAGAAGGATCACTGCAACAGGCCTACTGACCCATGCGAAGCAGGTCCATGTCCCCTCCCGGATTAGCCCAATGACCCACCCAGTCTGATCATCTCCACTCAAGGATGGAGCACTGCTCCAGACCCAGCAGCACAAGCTAGTCAGGTCCAACTCACACCCACCCACACCCACTCATGTATTTATCTAACCTATTTTTAAAACTACACAACGTTTTAGCCTGAATAACTGTACTCGGGAGTTTGTTCCACTCATCCACAACTCTATTACCAAACCAGTGCTTTCCTATATCCTTTCTGAATCTGAATTTTTCCAGCTTGAAACAATTGCTGCGAGTCCTGTCTTGGCTGGAAATTTTTTAAAAGCTATTTACTCCCCTTATTTTTTCCCGTTTTATTTTTACACCTCGATATATCCCCCCTAAACTACGCCTTTTAAGGGGCAAATAGGTTGGCCGGGGGGAAACAAAAATTATGCCCCTTTTTTTCCCGGGTCAAAAAACTTCGGGGGGGGAAAGGGGGGAAAAATTCATCAAAACGAATAAAATTGAAAGATGAAGAAAAAGAGATTTCTGTAAATTTTAAAAACAAAAAACCCCGGGCCCCACGAATGGAGCGATCATGTCCCGAAGCATTAAAATTTAAAAATTTTTTTTGGTTGGAAAAAATTTTTAAAGGGCGTTCGCTTAAACAAACAAGATTTTTTTCCTTTTTAAAAAAATTTTAGCCTGGATACATCGGGTTGGGGCCCATTATCCCAGTGCTAAAAAATTTTTTCAGACGAATGGGGAAAACCTTTTGCAGGTTGGTGCTGAAATTCAGAAGTAAAAATTTTTTTTTTATTTGTTTTTTTAAAAATTAAAAAATTTTTGCTGGGGCAATTGGGGGCCTAAAAAAATCTTAGGAAAAAGGGAAATTTTTGAAAGGGACCCTTTATCTTTGAATGTTCAGGGATTTTTCTTTTTTTGGGGGGGGAGACTGGAAACGAGTAGGGAACAGTAGGTTTTTAAAATGGGAAATATTATTATTTTAGGGGAAAAAAATTTTGGTCCCTTGGAAATACAGCTGGGGAACTTTTAAAAAAAAAAATTTTGGGCCCAGGGATTGGGGGGACTTTTAGTTTGTGAAAATGTGAGGAAGGGGGGAAAGGAATTTTCTTTTTTTATTAGCAATTGCCTAATGGGGGAAAATTTTACATTTAGGAAAATTAAATTTTTCCAAGAAAGGGTTTTAACAAAAAGAAATGGGGAAATGTCTTTTGGTTTAAAAATTTTTTTCAAAAAAGGGAAAGGGGGGGGGGGGTGGGGGGGATTGAAAAGTCCGAGAGTTAAAAATTTTTTTAAAAAAAGGGTTTAAGTTAAGAACCCCAATCCAATTTTTAAGTTTTCGGGGGGTTTAAAATGATTTTGGAATTCCCGCCCCCAAATTAAAAGGAAAAAAATTTGGGGGAAAATTGTAAGGAAAGGCCGAAAAAAAGTAACGGATTTTTTTGGGGCTGGAGGGGAAATTTGGGGGGAAATTTAAATTTAAAATTTAAATTTTTTTAATTTTTTTTTGGGCAGTTTGGGAAGGGGAAAAAAGGGGGAAAAACCCCTTTTTGATTATTATGGAAAACAAAAATTTTGAAATTTTTTTTAAAATTTTGGGAACTTTGTGGAAAAAAAAAATTTTTAAAAATTTTGAATGGGTCGTTTTGGGTAACCGCGCCCAATTTTGTTGAATTTTTCGGGGGTTGGAACATTTCATTGACGGGGTCAAGAGATAAAATATGCAGTTTTTTCACTATCAGGTAAACGAACCTTTAAAAAAAGTTTTAAAAAAAAAATAAAATGGATGTTGGGAAATACCCCCGGGAAAGAAAAATTTTTAGGGTATAAAAAAGGGGGGGTATTTAGAATGATAAGGGCCCCCGATAAGAGGAAAATTAGGATTTTAAATACGGAATTTTAAAAAAAAATTTTTTTTCCCGGGTTTAGTTTAAAAACCCCTTCCCCGATTTTTGGGGGTAATTTTCCCCATGGGGGCCCCATTGTTTCCACCAGCCCCGGGTTTTAATCAAATAAACCGGAATTTTTTTTTTAAATTTTTTCCCGGGGGTTTTTTTGGAAAAAAGTAAATGGCCCAAAAATTCAGGCCCCCCTTTGGGGAAAAAGGGGGGGAAATTTTTTTTAAAAAAAAGGGGGGTTTTGGGGGGTTTGGGAAACCCCTAAAAGTGGTTGTGGAATAAAGGGCATTAAAGTTGGGAAAATTTTTCCCCCGGGGGGTGAAGAAACCCTTTTTAAAAAAATCCCCCGCACATGTGAACCTGGGACTTTAATAAATGTTATGGTTTTTGGGAAAAATTTAAAAGGGGGTAAAAGTTTAAGATTGTTTGGGAAGGGTCCGGGATTTCCGGGGCCCTTGATTAAAAAGAAAAAGAACCCCAAAAAATTGATTTAAAGAGGGGGGGGTTCCCCAAAAAAAAGAAAAATGCCCCCTTCCCATCCCCCAAAACATCCCAGATTTCTAAAAAATTAATTTTTTGGGGGTTTTTTTCATTGGGGTTTTAAATTTTTCATGGGTTTAAAAAAAATTTTTTTTTTTTTAATTTTTTGGGGCTCGAGGTTTTTTTTTTCCATTATTTCAAAAAATTATTCAAATAAGAAAAATTTGAAAAAATCCCCCCTTTCATGGAAAAAAAATTTTTAAGGGGGTACAAAATTAAAGGGCTTTTAAAAAGGGGAAAAGAATTAAAAGGATTTTAAAAAAGGTAGGGACAAAAAACCCCCAAAAATTTTTTCCAGGTCAAAAAACAAAAAAAAAACCCCCTTAAAAAAATTGGGGGAAAATATCAAAAAATAAATTTTGAAATTTTACCCAGTTTTAAAGGAAATTTAAAAATATTATTTTATTTTTCTGGGCCAAAAAAATAATTTTTTTAAAAAAACCAAAAGTAATGGTTTAAGCAATAAAGTGAAGCAAAATAAAGCGCCCGGGGGGGGGCCCCCCAAAGGTTTTAAGGTCAAAAGGGGAAATGGAACCTTAACAAAATTTTTTTTTATTTCCAGGTGTAGTTTTTTGGGAAGAGGCTAATGTAACTCCTTTTTTAAATGGGGGGCAAGTCGTTACCAAAAAAATTTTCCAAAAGCCGCCTAAATTTGTGGGAAAATTTAAGGATAATTTTTTAAAAGCCCCTTAAAATTTATTAATGATATCAGCATGGATCACAAAAGGGCCGGTCTTGTTAACTAATTTTTTAACTTTTTTCAGTAAAGCTTTTGAGGCGTTGACCACAATAAAAATTGATATTTTTCTTAGATTTTTGTAAGGCTTTTTATGAGTTCCGCACCAAGACTGTTACCCTTTGAGGGTTTTTTTTCGTACTAGTAGTCTTATGCGTAGGGGTTTTTGTCGTACTAGTACGATAAATTCTGCAGCCTCAAATCTCACAGGAAAAGGGTGAAAGCCCAGATGTGAGAGAATGGGGCTGTGTGGTGGGTGTGCACAAGGAAAAAATCGGGACCCAGTGGTGCATTGTGGGAATGCCATCTAGTACAAAATTTCCACCCTGCCCTGTGGTAAAAAGTTCCTCATCCTCGGCGAATTGGGACACTTTTGTTCCCCCTGACAGTTCTAAAACAGATGGGAAAGGGCGTGAAATGGTTTAAGGTTTGGTGAGGTTTTTACCGAAAAATAATGACCATAAAATGGGTAATGTGAGGAAAACCCAGACAACCCACAGCCTTCCACCTCTGGTGCGGGCCACTTGTTCACGTTCAGTTGTACCGAATCAAAGAGGAAAATCCTATTTTCCAAAATCCCCCGACTCAAAGTACATTGGTGAGTGTGTGAAATTTTGAACTACAAGTCTTTAAACTTTTTCCCAAAATAAGGGGGGGAGGAGGCGAGGGAGGGGAGGCAAGGGGGGGGAAAGGGGAAAAGGGGGCAAGAGGAGGAGGAGGAAGAGGGGAAGGGGAAAAGGGGAGGGCAAAAGGAGGAGGGGAGGAGGGGGAAAGGGGGGGAAGAAAAGGGGGGAAGGGGGGGAGGAGGAGGGGAAGAAGAGGAGGAGGAGGAAGGGGGGGAAGGAAAAAGGAAATACGAATGATAACAATAATAATAAAAAAATAATACAAAAAATAATAAAACATAATAATAATACTAAAATTTTAAAAATAAAAATAGGTAATAAAAATAAAAATAATAAAAAATGGAATAATAAAAATACATAAAAATAATAATAGGTTTTAAAAATAAAATAATAAAATTTGGGAATAAAAATTAATAGTAAAAAAAGAATACATCGATAAGGGGGTAAAGTTTGATTTGGGGGTAAAATGAGGGTAGGCTGATGCCCAAAAAATGGTAAAATCTCCCTCCTTTGTTTTTGGGTGGTATCAAAAAATTTTGTTGTCTATTGCCTGTCTGTCAATCCCCGTCTTCCGTCTAGCTCCCCTGTTCAGAGAGCCCCAAGACTGTGTCATCATTTTACTCACATCTTCAAGCAGAGTATAGCACTTGTCTGGGTTTCTTGGGTTATCCCCAGGTAAATTTTTACTATGTATACTTTTATTTATGTGTACCCCGGGACAGAGAAAAAGACAGATAGAATGAGGGGGGAAAGATAATTAGATAGAAGGAGGGAAAGGGAAGCAGATCGCCCATTGTTTTTACAGGGGGGGGAAAGGGGGGGTGAGTAATGAACAAAATTCATTTTGACCTCACCCCGGGAATTTACACTATGGAGGAGAGGGAAAGGGGAAGGGGAAGATAGGGGGAAAAAAGGAAAAGAGGAGGGGGGGGAGGAAGGGGGAGGAAAAGGGAAAATGAGGAAAAGAAAAAAGGGAAAAGGAGGAGGAAGAGGAATAGTAGGAGGGAAAATTTGGGGGAAGGGGGAAGAAAGAAGAGGGGGAAGGAGGGGTGGAGGAAAAGGGGAAAAGTGGAGGGAAGAGGGAAGAAGAGGAGGAGGAGGAAAAGGGGGGGAGGGGGAAAAGGGGGGAGGGAAAAGGAAGAGTAGGAGGAAAAGGGAAAAGGAAGAAGGAAGAGTAGGGGGGGAAAAGGGGAAGAGGGGGGAGGAAAGAGGGAAAAAGAGGAGGAGGAGGGGGAACACTGTACTGGTACACTAAAAATTTTGTCTGTCATTTGTTTGTCTGTCAACTCCCCGTTTTCTGTTATCCGTCAGCTCTCTGTCTCAGAGAGCCACAAGACTGTGTCATAAATTTTACTCACATCTTCAAGCAGGTATAGCACTTTGTCTGGGTTTTTTGGGATCCCAGGTAATTTATACTATGTAACTTGTATTTATGTGTCCTGTGAGACAGAGATAAAGCAGATGAAAGGAGGAAATATTAAAAATAGAATGGGGGGAAAGAAAAACACCATTGTTTGACAAGGCAGGAAAATGGAAAATAGGGAATATATTTTCAGTGGGCTGTATATTGGAAATTTTTTAAAAAAAAATAAAAAAAGGAGGGAAAAAGGAAAAATAATTTAAAAGGGGTTTTTGGGATTTAAAAAAGGGGAAAGAAAAGAAGGAAGGGAAAAGTTAGGAAAAAAAAAAGGGGAAAAAAAAAAAATTAAAAAAGAAACTAAAGTTTTGGGGGGGGGAGGGGGAAGGGGGGTCATTTTCTGAAAATTCATACAAATTTTTGTTGTATTTTTGGTAATTTTTTTTGTTATCCCCATTGTTTAGAAAAAAAACTTTTTTTTTAAAAAAAATAATTTTTTTTTTTTTTGAAATTTTTACCCGAAACGAGTTTGGGAACCTGTGCCCCAAAGGGAAAGAAAAGGGGGCTAGGGATTGGGGGAAAACCTGTGGACCAGTTTGGTCCTGACAAAAGGGAAAGCAGAGTTTTTTTTTATAAAAAATTTAAACAAGTGGGTTGTAAACAAGTGGCTTAGGGAAAATTTTTGGGCCCCTTTTGTTTATAATAATAACAATGACTTAGGGGTTATAGGTATAGAAAATTGGAAAAAAAAATAGGGGGAAAAAAAAAAATTTTTAATTCAGGAATTTTAAAAAATTACTTGTAAAAAAAAGGGGGCCGCTTTTGCAAGGTTTTTAACTTTTGCCCATAAACCCTAGTTTTTTGTTAAAAGTTTAGAAAAAATTCCCTAAGATTGGGAAAGGGGCTTTGGGGTTTGGGAGCGCACCTAAAAAAGAAGTGGAGTAATGGCAAAAGAAAATGGGGATTTAATTTAAGGTTAAGAAAAGAACCCAGAGGGCTATGGTTTTTAAATCATTAGAAAAGGCCTCCCAAAAAGGGTCAGTTTGGCCCGTTTTTCTGGAAAAAATTAATTTAAATTTTTTAAAGTTTATTCTATAAGGGAAAATGCTGATTTTTCCCAAAAAAAAATTTTGGTTATTGTTTGGTTAAGAGTTTAAAATTTATTCGGTGAATAAGCTTAGATGTAGCATTTCGGGGAACTTGATCTTAATTGGTAAAAATTTTAAAATTATTAGTAAGTTGGAAAATTGGTTTGTGACAAATACCTTAAAAAATTCAGCTAAGGGGAAATTAATAAAGCATAGAAACTTTTTTATAAGAAAGTGAAAACTCAATTACTTCACTTTTAACAATAGGGGAACCCCGATCGAAATATTTGGGGTGGGATTAAAAAGGGGGAATAAATTTTTAATTTCTCAAAGGAAACCCCATAAGGATTAAATTGTAAATTTAACAAAAGGATGGTTTGGGTTTAAATGGGGTAGGGGTTAAGAGTAACAGAAACCTAATTTGGGATTTGGGCTGGGACTTTGGGGATTTCAAAAATTTGGGGAAATAATGGAGTGGGATTGGATTTGGTGGGACTTTAAAAATAGCTTATTTCTTGGGTGGATTGAAATTTAAAGTTTTTTTTTGGGGGAAGGAAAGGGGAAACCCGCCAGTATGGGAGTTTTTTTTTTTTTAGTTTTTAATTCTCTCCAGAACCCTAAATTTTTAAAAAATTTTTTAAAGATCTAAATATTTTTTTATAATTTTGGTGGATTTACCGTTTTTTGAAATTTCTTTGTTAAATATTAAACTGATTTATTTTGATTTGAAGTGATTCAAAATCAGGCTTATTTTCTTTGAATTTTAATTGGCAATTTTTGGTATAGAAATTTTGTTTTGCGCATTTATTTTTCCCCTTTTTATGTCTTTTTTGTTTTAAAAAACGGGGGAACCGACCCTAACCCTTTACGTCCCCATTTGATTCTTTTTATTTAAATTTGCTGTTATTTTACCTGCCTCTACGGAAAAATTTTCTCCTCCATTCCTGTCCTTAAGTTTCCCAATACCCTGGGTGCTCATGGCCCCTTATGAAGCCATTCCAAAACAAATATTATTCCTATTATCCAAAACCCTTATGAAAAAATTGTAAAAAACGGAATGCCCCTTTGAAAAACCCGTGTTTGAAATTCATTTAATTTTAATTGTCCTTTTCAAATGGGAAGGCTTTGGGGCTTATTGATTCCAAAATTTTTCCCATATGGAGGTAGCTTTTTGGCTAAGCGAAGCGGGACTGTCCCTCCTTTTGTAAATGGGATTACATTTCCATTTCCCTTATAGGGCACTAGCCAGTTTGAGGAAGTTAAAAAGTTACCCCAAAGGGTAGGGAAAATTTCCCTCTTTACTTCCTTTAAACCCTTGCAAAAGCATCAGGGCCTGGTATTTTAGGTTTTAGTTTCTCTATTTGTTTGAGGACCATGTCACTAGTTACCGAAATCATAATAGTTTATACTCCTTTTTAAAACAAATTTATTATTTCAGGAAATTGCTGTTTTTTCCGGGGTGAAAAATGGAGGAAGTAGGTTTTTTAAATTTCAACATATCCTTATCACTGCAGTGAACTGACCAAGTTACTTTTAAATGGGCCCAAATTTGCCCCAATTTACTTCTGTATCCCTGAAAGAATCCTTTGGGGTTTAAATTTTGAATCCCTTGCAATTTTAGCCCCCTAATCCCTTTTTTTTTTCTTTTCCCTTTTTCTTTATTCTCTTTTTAATTAAATAATTGTTTTCTTAATGCCCCCCTTCTTTTGATCCCTATTTGCCTTTTTTTGACCAATGAGATGTTTAATCTATTGTTCTCCTTTTGGGATATTTTAATAGACAAATTTTCCCTATCGGAACAAAATTTTGCCCGCTTTTTGAAAAAGTCATATTGGCAACCATGTCCCTCCTGACCCATAGTCGGGACACCCCCATTTAGCCCCCCGGGAAATTTTTCAGCCCCATAAAGTGGGCCAAGCAAAAATTTGGGACAGTTTTGATTGCAGTTTTTGGGGGTATTCCCATGATATATTAAATAAGTGATTTGTGATCACTTTCCCGCTCCTTTAAAACCTCAAGATTTTAAATTTTAGTGAATTTTTTGGCAAGTCCCAAAGGGTCAAGAGTTTGTTTCCTTAGGGGGTTCGTCACAACCTGTTCTATAAAGCATCCAAAAACCGTTCAAGAAAGTACTAGCCCAAAAGATTTCCTGTCATATTTTTCCAAATCAATTTGTCAAAATTAAAATCTCCCATTTAAAACATTTTCATATCTAGTGCCTTAGAATTCGCCCATAACAGCTACGCCTCCCTATCAAGGTTTGGGGGCCTTTAAATCACACCCAAAATTAATTTTGTCATGCCCCTCGAGAAACTGTACCCAAACAGTTTTGTGTTCGAGTCTCTAATCTTATATTTCAAGACAAAAATTTTAAATTTTCTCTGACATACATGCCCCCCCACCACCCTTCCTTTTCCCCTATCGGTGTGGAATATTTTAAACCATGTATGTTGCATTCAGAAGGCATTTCTCTATTTTTGGGTTTAAACCAGGTCTCTGTTTCCCCAATAATATCTATATTCCCTCACTTGCAAGTATTTTAGCTCATTATCTTATTTTTTTAGACCCCTACTATTTGTTAGTAAACTTTTGGGGCTAGTCACTTGTTGCCCTCTATATCCCTCTTTGTTTTTGATCAATTTTATTTGCCATTACTAGCAACTTTATTTTGAATTTGTCTTTAAAAATTCACCCCTCACCCTACATTAAAATTACAAATATTTTAGGGGGAAATAATGAGTGTAGTAAAGCACATGTATGTGCATTTTACTTTTTTTATTTATTTTTTGCCCAGTTCTACTGCTAACTTAACCCCCTTTACTGTCGCAGTGTATATATATGCATGGGGATACAGTGTTTGGGTATCTATAGCATAAATTTTTAGTGGCTTCAAATCAAAACAGGAGGGAAAACTGGTGCCCACATGTGAGAGAAGGGTTCCATGGGCAGTGTGCATTATAAAAAAAAATTGGGGGGGCCCGTGGGTTTTTGTGGGAAAGCCTTTCATTTCCTTTTTCACTGCTAGCGGGGAAAAAATATGGGGAGGAGGAGGGAGGGGGAGGGGAGGGGAGGGGAGGAGGAGGAGGAGGAGGAGGAGGAGGAGGAGGGAGGAGGGGGGAGGGGAGGAGGGGGAGGAGGGGGGAAAGGGGGGGAGGGGAAGAGGAGGAAGGAGGAGGGGAGGAGGATGGGGGGGGAGGAAAGGGGGGGGAGGAGGGGGGGGGGAGGAGGGGGAGGGGGAGGAGGAGGGGGGAAGGGGGGAAGGGGGAAGGGGGAAGGAAGGGGGAAGGAGGAAGGGGGAAGGGGGAAGGGGGAAGGGGGGGAAGGGGGAAAGGGAAAAGAAGAAAAAGAAGGGGAAAAAGAAGAAGAAAAAGGGGAAGAAGAGGAAGGAAGAGGGAAAAGGAAAGGGAAAAGGGAAGGGGAAAAAAAAGAAGAGGGGAAGGGAAGAAGAAGAGGAAGAAGAGGAAAAAAGAAAGAAAAAAGAAAAGGAAGAAAAGAGGGAAGAGGAAGAAGAAAGAAAAGAAGGGAAGAGGAAGAAAGGGAAAAAGAGGAAGGGGGAAGAAAAGGGGGAAGGAAAGGGAAAAAGAGGAGGAGGTAAAGAAGAAAGGGGGGAAAAAAGAAGAGAAGAAGAAGAAAGAAGAAGAGGAAGAAGAAAGAAGAAGAAGAAAAGGGAAAAAGAAGAAGAAGAAGAAGAAGAAAAGAAGAAAGGGAAAGGGAAAAGGAAGAAGGAGGGGAGGAAGAGGGGAAGGGGGAGGAGGTGAAAAGAGGAGGAGGAAAAAGAAGAGGAGGAGGAGGAAAAGAGGGGGGAAAAGGGGGAAGGGGGAGAAGGAAAGGGGGAAGAAAAGGAGCAGGGAAGAAGAATAGGAAAAAAGGGAGGAGGAAAAGAGGGGGAAAGGGAAGAAGAAGGGGAAAGAAGAAGGGGAAAGAAAAGGAAGGGGGAAAGAAGGGGAAAAGAAGAAAAAGGGGGGAAAAAGAAGAGGGAGGAAGAAGAGGGGGAAAGGGAAGGGGAGGAAAGGGAGGGGAAGAAGAGGAGGAAGAAAAAAGAGGGGGAAAGAAGAGGAAGAAGAAAAAAGAGGAAAAAGAAAAATAGTAATAAAAAATTATATGTAATAATATGTTCCCCCTTAAGCAAAAAACAGCCCACCCCATGAAGTGAAAGATAAGGGGGATAACATCTGATAAGATCTGACTTTTGATGAGCTAAAAGGGTGGGGGAGGGTGCAGCTGAAAAGAAAAGATTAATAAACATCCCCTCCTTTTTTTTTTGGCAAAAACATTTGTGTCATTTGCCTGTTGCAAGCTCCCTGTCTATCCGTCTATCTCGTCTCAGAGAGAGCACAAGACTGTGCCAACGTTTTCTCCATCTTCAAGCAGAAATTTAAACACTTTGTCTGGATTTTTTTGGGTTTTCCCAGATAATTTACACTATGTTTAAATTTTATTTATGTATACCTGTGAGACAAAGAAGACAACAGAGAGAAAGAGAGGACGATTGAAAGGTAGTGAGGGAGAAAGTTTAATTTGTGAAGGGGGGAAGCAGATCCGACCCCCCTTTTTTTGACAGGCGGGAGGGGGAAATGAGTAATGAGATAAATGTCATTTTAAGCTGCTGACTCCTGCTCAAAACAATTTTTAACCAACACTCCCCAAAAAAGAAAGCTCTGAATGAAGAAATAGCGTTTAAGAAAGTACTAGTGACTAAATGTGAAAAATTTATTATAAAAACCAGAAGGAAAGAATGGAAGGCAGGAATGAAGGAAGGAGAGATAAAAGGAAGAAAGAGAAGGAAGTAGGAAGGAAGGTGGGAAAAAGGAATCGGGAAAAGGGAACGGGAGGAAATGACGCACGAAATTTCCCTAGGAAAATACATAACACAACTGCCTGCTAATCTTTAAAGAAAATGCTCGCGAGGTTTTTTGTCTTTTGCACATAAAAAAAAAAATTCCCCACAAAAATGCAACCTGGTTTTAGTGTGGGATGTAAAACACCTTGTGTATGACACCATTTTAAAAGAGTTAAACAAGCTGCAGAATTTCTAGGGAATAGCCAGGACTATATATGGTATATATATTATAGAATATAGTAATAAATTTTTTTTTTTTTGTTTTTTTTGTAAAAAGTTTTGTAACCAATATATTAAATTATGTTTGTTGCTTTTATGTTGTATACAACGAGTGTATATTACTTTGCACCTTATTTGGTCTCACAGGCCACAAAAAGTTATTTTTAAAAAATAAAATATAAAAAAACAACAAAACCTTCAAATACAAAAAACCCAAAATTTTACGGGTGGGCGGCAGCCCCCGCTGTTGCCATAGCGGCTCATTTTCTGAAAAACTTCATGCCTCTATATCGGGTAAGTATGATGGGAAAAATTTTTTTTGACAAAAACAATAAAAAAATAATCTTTCTTTTTCATAAAAATTTTTTTTTTTTTTTTTTCAAATTTTTGCGCCCGGAAACTTCGGATTGGGCCTTTCCCCATTCAAATTTTTTTTTTTTTGTAGATCTTGATTGCAATTTTTGCATAATATGATAATGAAACATGTTATCAGAATTTTATACATTTAAAATTAAAAAAAGGGCATTATTTTAAAGCAGTACCGGGAAAACCTAACCCACCATAAAGCAGGGCTCTGCTGTACAAAGTTTAAAAGTACAAAAACTTTAAAGTAATCAATAACTGAATGCCCATGAAAGCAGTCTCGGGTCCTTTTGAATTAATCCTTTAAAATGCAAACTAGATCTAGTTCATGTGCCTAGTGCCCGAACTTTTATTTTACTGCTTTCTTTTTTAAAAATACCAACTTTGCAGATACCCAAGAAAAATAGATCTAGTTTGGACGGTTGAAGGGGGAAAGGGGCCCTATATGCTGCTGATATCATGAGATCACCATCTCACAGCACAAACATTTTAAAAATTTTCTGTATTGCGGGGTTTAAACATACACACAACATTAAATGAGATGTTCCCCTTTGAGATTCTAAGGGACCCCTTACACTCTGATATTACTGGATCCCACTCACACACAAAATATTTAAAAATTTTTCTTTTTCAGGAGTTTCAAAACACAACAACATTAAATGAGATGTCCCTCGAGATTCTAAGGCACCCAATCTCAATTTGCGTTTTCCTTTTGGTTATTTTTTGTTCTAGATTAAAGTTTTCAACAAGCTGAAGACAGGATTTACATTCCTACTGCAACTAACAGTGTCTAGTGGTTGAACACTGGATTCACTCTCATAGTGACACTACTTTGAAGGGATAAGAGCTTCATCACTACTTTTATTGTTGGCAAAGGAATGAGACAGTAAAAGTACTTAATTGATATCGCAGATTGTTGTGTCTGCTGAATTTACTTGAAACAGACAAGTTGTCATATTCCTAGTGTAACTAGCATAGCCTGTTGGTTGAGTAATGGATTCGCAAATACAAAGCTGCAGTTTGATTCTTGCCTCAGTTTTACGCAAATTTAGTGACAGTCATTTATTGCAACTTATAAATTACAGATACTGTGTGCACAAATAATGTATGTACCTGTGCACATACATGTGCATATTATGTACAGATGAATGTATGTATGCATGTACATACATATACAGGCATGTATATGTTTGTACATACATATGCATGTACACACATACACATGTATGCTCATATGTACACATGCATGCATGTGTGCATGCGTGTATGTGTACATGAGAGTGTAGTGTGCATGTGAGCACATACATGCATATAAATACATAGTAATGTGATATGAAAATAAATTACAACAGATACTTGCTTTTTGCTTGAGTTTCAGTAAAATACCTGATTGTTGGTGGTGCAAGCTGTCCATTTTTTTTTTTTTGTCTTCACAAACTGGTTCATTCACTCAGAGTGAAGACATATCTCTCTCAGAGTGGGGATTAATTTCATCACATTCTTGATGAATGGTGTCCTTCTTCCAGCCACCTATTCCATCTAGGGTTAGCAAGGTATTGTGGTACCTTTTCAGAGAATGCCTGTGTCCCACACTGACTATGGTAATATTGTGTTGCAAGCATGCCTTGTACAGCTGCTCCTCAACATCTAAACTTAGAGCACTTGTTGCTTCATCTACAAGGGCAAACTGAGGTCGGTGAAAGAGAAGACGCAAAAAACAAACACGCTGCATTTCTCCAGGTGAAAGTGCATCATTCCTGCAGATAAAACAACACTTGTTATACAGTTTAGAAACTACATAGGATTAAGAGTTTGTAAATAATACTGTCTCATTTTCATGAAAATGTTTTAATCATTAAATTTGTTAAAGGTGTTGCATATGCCTTAGGCTTCAAAAACTTAATTTTTGTTTTTAACAATTGGCAATCTCCCACCAAGGCAAGGTAAGGTGATGCAAAAAAGAAACACTTTCACCCTTATTCACACAATCACTTTCTTTGCAGAGGCACCCAGATATGACAGTTTAGATGTCACTTCCAAACAGCCAATATCCCAAACCTCTTCTTTAAAGTGCAGACACTGTACTTCCCACTTCCAGACTCAAGTCCAGCTAACCGGTTTCCTTGAATCCCTTCACAAAATATGACCCTGCTCACACTCCAACAGCTCGTCAGGTTCCATTCGTCTCCACTTACTCCTATCTAACACTCACACATACATGCCTGCTGCATGTCCAGGCCCCTTGCACACAAAGCCTCTTTGACCTCCCTCCATCCTTTCCTAGGACAAAGACTACCCCTCCGCCCCTCCACTACAGATTTATGCACCCTCCAAGTCATTCTATTTTGCTCTATCATCTCTAAATGACCAAACCACCTGAATAACCCCTCTTCAGCCCTCTGAATATTTTTTTTTTTTGTAATTCCACACCTCCTAATTTCCACACTATGAATTCTCTGCATAATATTTACATCACACACTGCCAATAGACACGACATCTCCGCTGCCTCCAACTTCACTTGCTGCAGAATTCACAAACCCTGCTTCACACCCATATAAAAGTGTTGGTCCACTATTTCATCTTCCCCTTCTATGACCCCATGGCAAGGTTTCTTGTCCCACAGATACCTCAAGTCCCATACCTTTTTTCCTTTCATCAGTCTACATTAACTCCCCCTTAAAAAAACCCATCTACTGCAATTACTCCCAAAATATTGAACACATTCACTTTTTCCATAGTCCCTCCCTAAAAATTTTAACCCAATTTTTCTTTAGCAAAATCATTTGACCCCCTCATCATTTATTTATCTTTTTCACTTCAACTTTCTTTCTTTACCCCCTCCCAAACTACCACAACCTTTGCAACTTCTCTTAGAATCTGACAGAAGCACAGTATCTCAGAAAAAGAGTAACTGTTTAATCCCATTCGTATTTGTTTCCCCCAAAATTTTAATACCACCTCATTTCCAATGCCCTAGATAACTTAAACTATAAAATGTTAAACAACCCTGGTGAATTAACATCCCCGTCTAAAGGCCCATTTTAAAGGGGTCATTTTAAAAAACAAGGGAATGAATGCATTTGTCAATTAAAAACAGGATAGGGAAATTAGTAAATGTGGAGTTGGAGGTTTTGGGAAAATGGCAAGAATTTTGAGGAACTTTTAAATTTGATGAAGAGAGGGAGGCAGTAATTTCATGCACCTGGCCAGGGAGATAGCATTTTTTAGGAATGAAGAAGAGCATGAGTGAGTGGGGGGAAAGGTATGGAGGCATTACATAGAGTGAAAGGGGGTAAAGAAGCTGGAAACTGATGGGGATCATGACAGAAGTGTTAAAAGTAGGGTGGATATATGTTGAAGTGGTTGGTTTTTTGTTCAATAAATGAAAAGAAAGAGGGAAGATCCCTAGGGATTAGCAGAGAGCATGTAAAATTCCTTTATATAAGAGAAGCGGGACAAAAGAGAATGTAAAAATTACAGGGGACTAATTTTATTGGTTGTAGGTAGTAGGTTGGTAGACAGCAATCGCCAGGAAGGTATCCGTCCTGCCAAGTGAGTGTAATATGAAAGCCTGTAATTGTTTTACATGATGGTAGGTTTTTGGTGTCCATTTTTCTGTCTCATAAACATGCAAGGTTTCAGGTACGTCTTGCTACTTCTACTTACACTTAGGTCACACTACACATACATGTACAAGCATATATATACAACCCCTTTGAGGTTTTCTTCTATTTTCTTTCTAGTTCTTGTTCTTGTTTATTTCCTCTTACCTCCATGGGAAAGTGGAACAGAATTCTTCCTCCGTAAGCCATGCGTGTTGTAAAGGCGACTAAAATGCCGGGAGCCAAAGGGGGTTTGTAACCTCTTCTCCTGTATATATACTAAATGTAAAAGGAGAAAAATTTCGTTTTTCCTTTTGGGCCACCCCACCTCGGTGGGATAGGCCGGTGTGTTGAAAGAAAGAAGTTTATTGAGTTGTAGGTTGTAGGTTGGTAGACAGCAATCGCCCAGGAAGGTACTACCATCCTGCCAAGTGAGTGTAATATGAAAGCCTGTAATTGTTTTACATGATGGTAGGATTACTGGTGTTTTTTTTCTGCCTCATAACAAGCAAGATTTCTGTACTCCTTGCAACTTCTACTTACATTAGGTCACACTACACATGCATGTACATTTTTATAACAGGTTGGCACATCACTAATCCGGTATCAGTTATCGGTTCCATCTGTAACCCGGCACTAATTTCAGCTAGCATAATTTCAAATTTCATCGCTATACTGGCTCAAATTTCATCATTATACTGACTCAGAAATGGTGCAGATGGTTGTAAATCCACAGCAGCAAGCAGTGGAGAGAAAGCAGTGATGAAAATGAGAAAGATGTAGCAGAAAGTCCTCTCTTTGATAGGTTAATAACCCTTAACCCTTTGACTGTTTCGGTCGTATATATACGTCTTATGAGCCACCATGTTGACGTATATATATACTCATAAATTCTAGTGGCTTCAAATCAAGCAGGAGAAAGCTGGTAGGCCCACATGTGAGAGAATGGGTCTGTGTGGTCAGTGTGCACCATATAAAAAAATCCTGCAGCACGCAGTGCATAAAGAGAAAAAAAA
>NC_069430.1:15561937-15633219 GCF_026875155.1 Cherax quadricarinatus | reverse complement strand
TAAAAAACAGTTTTAGAAGCATATACGCAAAAAGATACACAACATATCCCTCCAAACGGCCAATATCCCAAACCCCTCCTTTTAAAGGCAGGCATTGTACTTCCCATTTCCAGGACTCAAGTCCGACTATATGAAAAAAAACCGGTTTCCCTGAATCCCTTCACAAAAATATTACCCTGCTCACACTCAACAGATCGTCAAGTCCCAAGTATCATTCATCTCCATTCACTCCTATCTAACACGCTCATGCACGCTTGCTGGAAGTCCAAGCCCCTCACCCACAAAACCTCCTTTACCCCCTCTTTCCAACCCTTTCGAGGATGACCCCTACCCCTCTTTCCTTAACCTATAGATTTATATGCTTTCCATGTCATTCTACTTTGATCCATTCTCTCTAAATGACCAAACCACCTCAACAACCCCTCTTCTGCCCTCTGACTAATGCTTTTATTAACTCCACACCTTTTCCTAATTTCCACACTCCGAATTTTCTGCATAATACAGTGGACCCCCGGTTAACGAACTTTTTTCATTCCAGTAGTATGTTCAGGTGCCAGTACTGACCGAATTTTTTCCCATAAGGAATATTGTGAAGTAGATTAGTCCATTTCAGACCCCCAAACATACACGTACAAACGCACTTACATAAATACACTTACATAATTGGTCGCATTTGGAGGTGATCGTTAAGCGGGGGTCCACTGTATTTACACCACACATTGCCCTTAGACAGGACATCTCCACTGCCTCCAACCGTCTCCTCGCTGCTGCATTTACCACCCAAGCTTCACACCATATAAGAGTGTTGGTACTACTATACTTTCATACATTCCCTTCTTTGCCTCCATAGATAACGTTTTTTGACTCCACATATACCTCAACGCACCACTCACCTTTTTTCCCTCATCAATTCTATGATTAACCTCATCCTTCATAAATCCATCCGCCGACACGTCAACTCCCAAGTATCTGAAAACATTCACTTCTTCCATACTCCTCCTCCCCAATTTGATATCCAATTTTTCTTTATCTAAATCATTTGATACCCTCATCACCTTACTCTTTTCTATGTTCACTTTCAACTTTCTACCTTTACACACATTCTCAAACTCATCCACTAACCTTTGCAATTTTTCTTTAGAATCTCCCATAAGCACAGTATCATCAGCAAAAAGTAACTGTGTCAATTCCCATTTTGTATTTGATTCCCCATAATTTAACCCCACCCCTCTCCAGAACACCCTAGCATTTACTTCTTTTACAACCCCATCTATAAATATATTAAACAACCATGGTGACATTACACATCCCTGTCTAAGACCTACTTTTACCGGGAAGTATTCTCCCTCTCTTCTACACACCCTAACCTGAGCTCACTATCCTCATAAAAACTCTTTACAGCATTTAGTAACTTACCACCTATTCCATATACTTACAACATCTGCCACATTGTTCCTCTATCCACTCTATCATATGCCTTTTCTAAATCCATAAATGCAATAAAAACTTCCCTACCTTTATCTAAATACTGTTCACATATATGCTTCAATGTAAACACTTGATCTACACATCCCATACCCACTCTGAAGCCTCCTTGCTCATCCGCAATTCTACATTCTGTCTTACCTCTAATTCTTTCAATTATAACTCTTCCGTATACTTTTCCTGGTATACTCAGTAAACTTATTCCTCTATAATTTTTACAATCTCTTTTGTCCCCTTTCCCTTTATATAAAGGGACTATACATGCTCTCCGCCAATCCCTAGGTACCTTCCCCTCTTTCATACATTTATTAAACAAAAGTACCAACCACTCTAACACTATATCCCCCCCTGCTTTTACCATTTCTGTCATGATCCCATCAGTTCCAGCTGCTTTACCCCCTTTCATTCTACGTAATGCCTCACGTACCTCCACCACACTTACATTCTGCTCTTCTTCACTCCTAAAAGATGGTATACCTCCCTGGCCAGTGCATGAAATTACCGCCTCCCTTTCTTCCTCAACATTTAAAAGTTCCTCAAAATATTCAAGCCATCTACCTAATACCTCCCTCTCCCCATCTATTAACTCCCCTACTCTGTTTTTAACTGACAAATCCATACTTTCCCTAGGCTTTCTTAACTTGTTTAACTCACTCCAAAATTTTTTCTTATTTTCATTAAAATTTCTTGACAGTGCCTCTCCCACTCTTTCATCTGCTCTCCTTTTGCAATCTCTCACCAATCTCTTCACCTTTCTTTTACTCTACATATACTCTGCTCTTCTTATAACACTTCTGCTTTGTAAAACCTCTCGTAAGCTACCTTTTTCTCTTTTATCACCCCTTTACTTCATCATTCAACCATCACTCCTCTTTCCTCCTGCCCCCACCCTCCTATAACCACAAACTTCTGCCCCACATTCTAATACTGCATTTTTAAAACTATTCCAACCCTCTTCAACCCCCCACTACTCATCTTTGCACTAGCCCACCTTTCTGCCAATAGTCGCTTATATCTCGCCCGAACTTCCTCCTCCCTTAGTTTATACACTTTCACCTCCCTCTTACTTGTTGTTGCCACCTTCCTCTTTTCCCATCTACCTCTTACTCTAACTGTAGCTACAACTAAATAATGATCCGATATATCAGTTGCCCCTCTATAAACATGTACATCCTGGAGCCTACCCATCAACTCTTTATCACCAATACATAATCTAACAAACTACTTTCATTACGTGCTACATCATACCTTGTATATTTATTTATCCTCTTTTTCATAAAATATGTATTACTTATTACCAAATTTCTTTCTACACATAGCTCAATTAAAGGCTCCCCATTTTCATTTACCCCTGGCACCCCAAATTTACCTACTACTCCCTCCATAACATTTTTACCCACTTTAGCATTGAAATCCCGAACCACCATTACTCTCACACTTGATTCAAAACTCCCCATGCATTCACTCAACATTTCACAAAATCTCTCTCTCTCCTCTACACTTCTCTCTTCTCCAGGTGCATACACGCTTACTATAACCCACTTTTCACATCCCATCTTTATTTTACTCCACATAATCCTTGAATTTATACATTTGTAGTCCCTCTTTTCCTGCCATAGCTTATCCTTCAACATTATTGCTACTCCTTCTTTAGCTCTAACTCTATTTGAAACCCCTGACCTAATCCCATTTATTCCTCTCCATTGAAACTCTCCCACCCTCTTCAGCTTTGTTTCACTTAAAGCCAGGACATCCAGTTTCTTCTCATTCATAACATCCACAATCATCTCTTTCTTATCATTTGCACAACATCCACGCACATTCAGACTTCCCACTTTGACAATTTTCTTCTTCTTATTCTTTTTAGTAATCTTTACAGGAAAAGGGGTTACTAGCCCATTGTTCCCGGCATTTTAGCTGACTTTTACAACACGCATGGCTTACGGAGGAAAGATTCTTATTCCACTTCCCCATGGATATAAAAGGAAAAGTAATAAGACCAAGAACTATTAAGATAAAATCAAAGAAAACTCAGATGAGTGTGTATAAATAAACGTGTACATGTATGTGTAGTGTGACCTAAGTGTAAGTAGAAGTAGCAAGACGTAATAACGTAATAACGCAATAACGTAACCGGTTATTTTCATATAGTCGGACTTGAATCCTGGAAATGGGAAGTACAATGCCTGCACTTTAAAGGAGGGGTTTGGGATATTGGCAGTTTGGAGGGATATGTTGTGTGTCTTTATATGTGTATGCTTCTGGACTGTTGTATTGTGAGCACCTCTGCAAAAACAGTGATAATGTGCGAGTGTGGTGAAAGTGTTGAATGATGATGAAAGTATTTTTCTTTTTGGGGATTTTCTTTCTTTTTTTTGGATCACCCTGCCTCGGTGGGAAACGGCCGACTTGTTGAAAAAAAAAAAAAAAAAAAAAAAAACATATAAAATATGCAATAAATTCCAGACAACGAGTTTACACTAACTTATATTAACCCGTAAACAGTCCAAACGTATATATACATTCTCTCGTGTAGTGCGCCAAATTTTTTGAGAATTTTTTTTTTTAATAAGAAAAAAGAGCATATGGTACCCAGGCATCCCCAATTATTTTAATATGGTGCACAGTAAGTGCGCACACTCATTCTCTCATGTCTAGGCGACTCAGGCTTATCGTGGCAATGTTGAATGCATGACAAATAAAACGTATATACAGTAAGGCCCCCGCTTTACGGCATTTCACCTTACGGCATTCCGGTAATACGACGATGTCAAATTATGACCAAAATTTGCTATACGGCAAGCGGTCTTTTAAATACGGTGCCCCCCCACCCGGTTTGTTTACATTTTCCGTGACCACATCTATTATGTCAGGAAACTTTCCAAAATTTCAAGTGTTTTAAAGTTACTGCATATTTTATATGTACTCTGATAATAATACTTATGTGTACCTGTACCTAAATATACTTACACACTGTGCTGGTGTGCAGGTACACATTAAAATTGCTAAGTCTCTCTCTACTCATGACGCCAATACTACGTAATAATAATCACTCTTGGGCACACTAAATGTCTCATTTTACATCAATATAGGCATTTTCATTAATCCATCTATGATTTTTTCCTCAAAATTATATATGAAACCCATTACATAGCATATAAACATGATACATACACTCAGAATAAAAATTGATGTAAATATGAGATTTGTTTACAAAGCAGCTGTGTAGGTAGTGTCAGAAGAGTTACATTTTCTCTAGTCAAACTGGGGGATAACTGTAGAAAAATATTCTTTTTGTATGCCTTTACTCTATGTATAGCAATTCATGACCCCTCTGGGTTTAGTGCTTTTTATAATAATAATAATAATAATAATAATAATAATAATAATAATAATAACTATTATTATCATTATTAACCCTTTGACTGTTTCCGACGTATAAATACGTCTTACGAGCCAATGTTTCTGACGTATTTATACGCACAAATTCTAGCGGCTTCAAATCGAGCGCCAAAGGCCTGGTAGGCCTACACGGGAGAGAATGGGTCTCAGTGGTCGGTGTGCACCCTGTGAAAAAAATCTGGGACCTAGCGGTGCATTGTGGGAATGCCATGTTGTCAGTCCATTTTCACCATGCCTCTCGGTAAGAAGTTCCTCACTCCTCGGCGGATTGGAGGTCTTTTGTTCCCAAGTGATAGCTCTAACAGCGATGAAAAATGTCAGTGACAGTGAATTCAAGGGTTTTAAAGTGAGTGTTACCGAAAAAAGTGCCCAGGATAACGTAAATAGTGACGAAAACCCAGATGACCCACAACCTTCGACCTCTGGTGCTGTGCCAGCTTGTTCACGTTCACGTTCGCCTGTACCAGGACGAAAGGGGAAAAACTATTTGGTCGTGTACAACACCCTGATGATAGCAGTGATAGTGATAGTGATAGTGATTTCAAGGTCATTTGAAAGCAGTTCCTAGTGACAGTGAGAGTGAATATCCCCAGTGAAGCGCCAGTATGTACGACGTAGCATGCGTCTGGTAGTGTTTCATATGTTGTTCCAAGGGGAAGGAGAAACTCTGGGAGCACATCCCGTGGCCCACACCACGACCTGATAGTGCAGATGACGATATTGTAACGATGGGTATGAATGGTGACAGTGAGGGAGGAGGCAGTGGTGGTGTTTAGTGAGGGTGGCACGGCCCATGTGGCACCATCACCGGGCCACGCTACTAGCCACGCGGCTGACTCAGCAGAACAACCAGCCCTCACCCTACCCCACACTGCCACAACCCTGCACCACCACAACCTGCACAGCCACAACCACGGTACAATATCCAGACCCCACCAGCAGACCGCATCGGGGATTGGCAGGACGGTGACGAGTTTGTTCCCAGTCCCCATGACTTGATGAAACACAAAGTGGATAAAGCCATCTTGTCCACTTGGGAACAATGCCAGGGGAACTTGGACTGCTTTGAGTTATTTTTCGATGAAACCCCTGATGGACATCATTGTCAGGGAAACAAATACATACTGTGATTACACCATGGCAAATACCAATTCTCTCACCAAAAATCACGGCTACACAAGTGGAAGGAGACAACTGTGGCAGAGATGTACCTGTTTTTTTGCCACAATAATGCTTATCCCCACATGTGTATAAGCACACTGTCCCCAAACATACTGGACAACAGATCGCCTGTTTTCAACTCCAGGTTTAGTGACATTATAGGTGTCAATCGTTTCCTGATACTGTTGCGTATGTTACACTTTTCAGACAAAACCAGGCCTGACAGAAGCGACAGGTTAATAAAGATAAGAAATGTGTTTATGTACCTGAAACAAAAAGTGCTGCATGTTTTTTTTATCCCTTCAGGAAGCTTGTTATTGATGAGTCCTTGATTTTATTCAAAGGAAGACTCTCATTCAAGCAATATATCCCAAGCAAGGGGAAACGCTTTGGTATAAAGCTATTTGTACTGTGTGATTGCAGAAGTGGTCTTGTTTTAGATATTATTGTGTACACTGGCAGTAATACTTGAGAGATACCATGAAGTTATTGGTATCTCTGGTGATGTGGTTCGAAAATGATGGAACCATATCTTGGTAGGGGCATATGTTATTTACTGATAACTGGTACACAGCCCCTTACTCAGTGATTTCTTGCGAGTGAACTTGACGACGTGTGTGGCACAGTGCGTGGTAATCGCAAACATATGCCAAGGTTCGACGCGGGCACTCGCAGAGGTGAGGTGCAAAGCCTTTGCTGCCAATGACATAAAGGGCATTTCGGTGGGCATGACAAACGTGATGTCACATTGTTGACATCATTTTCACACAAACGAAATGGTACCCAGTGGCAGGGACAACAGAGAAAACCAATGAACCCATTCTAAAGCCTGCAGCTGTCATGGACTACAACCTCAACATGCGCTTAGTGGACAAATGTGACATGCAGATTGGGTTTGCAGACTGTGTACGCAAGAGTTATAAGTGGTATATCAAACTTTTTTTCCATCTTGTTGATATCTCTATGCTAAATGCTTATAAACATATAAAAGTTGAAGACCAACAAAACACCAAAATATGGTGAATTTTGCCTGTCAGTAATCAGAACAAATAATTGCAAAGTACCAAGGAGCAACTTCTGCAATAGACCAGCGCCACAACGTCATCTCGTATGAGGCCTGGTGATCACTACCCCATAAAACTGCCTCCTACTACGGCCAAGAAAAATGCTCAGAAGAGGTGTTATGTATGTATGAAATCCCACAAAACGCCCACAAACACGCAGAGACACTCGTTTTTAGGGTGTGAGGAGTGTGAAGTGCCCCTCTGATATACCCATGTTTCAAAGAGTTCCACAAGCTGCAGCAGTTCTAGGAACGTGGTTAGTGACTGTACATATGTATATATATTATGGAACAATAGTAATAAACATTGTTTTGTATTGTTTGTTTGTGTAAACAAAAATGTATACACAAACTAATAGTGATAAAATTTGTTCTGTTATTGTGTTGTAAATAATGAGTGTATATTTGAATAATGCACCTTCATTGGTCCCCACAGGCCCAAAGTTACCTGGAAAAGAAAAAAATTGAAAAATGCAAGAAACCTTTGAATTAAGAGTAAATAAAAGAATACCGGGTGGGCAGCAGTCGCCGCTGTTGCCATACGCACGTCAATTTCTGCGAACTTTGCGGCTCTATATCTCGGTAAGTACTGATGGCAAAAATTTTTTTTTAGGCTTAAAACACTAGTAAAAATATTCCTAACATTTTCATAAGAAAAAATATTTTTTTTTTTTTTCGAATATTTGGCGACATAGAATGACAGTTTCAGAGAGGGGCCTGAAACAGTCAAAGGGTTAATATCAATAATAATATTATTATTATTATTATTAATATTATTATCTTCATTCACTCTAAAAATGGTGTGTTGCTGTTTGTTTATTCTGAACTAACTTGTACAACTTTTACACAATGTAAGAGTATTTGTATTGTGAGGTAATTATTATTAAAATAAAAAAATATTGAGGTAAATGTTTTACAAACTCTTACAAATGGACGTGAATGAACTAAAAGTACACACACATTAATACGCATTTATTTCGCCTGACCAAGTGATCGTCCACTACCTGTTCAGTTTGTATTCTTACATTGTCTCAATTCTGTATCTCGTTCTCTCTCTCTCGTTTACTCTTTCATTAACTAGTTGGCTCTCACTGACGATGGCGTCTAAGGTTAGCTGTAAAAAAAAGAGAAGTCGTAAGCCTCCCTTTCTTTAAGTGCCAAGTAGAGGATGATGTGTGCCATTCTGATTTTATTCAATAAACACCCTGCCACTCACCTCTCACACATTAATATTAATATTTTAAGGTAAGTAATAAGTGTACTATGTGTGTATCTTACCTTTTATTGGGGTTTTAATGCCTATTTCTATTGCTAACTTAATGTAAGTTAGTGTAAACTTGTTGTCTGACATTTATTGCATATTTTATATGCTCTGATAATAATACTTGTGGAGCCGGGTGGAGGGACAACATTACGATTTCTCTGTTCAGCCATCAGAGAAAACGTGTATGAAACTGCATTTGGCCCAGCCACTCCCCCACTCCGCTTTTGTTTACAATTTTCGGGATGAATTATTCATTACTTCTACCTTTTTTTATGATGGCATCTAAGGTAGTTGTTAGAAATGATTAAATTTCAGTGAAAAAGGCAAAGTTGATGTTAATAATATGGCTCTGGGCCACAGTGTAGGTAGCCGGTAGGTGAGCCCAGGCTACACCTACCGGCTACCTACAGACTTTATACAAATAAATACTACTCACCTCTCTTCCTATATTAAGGGCTACACATATTTTAGGTAAATAATGAGTGTACTGTATGTGCATTTTACCTCTCTGGGATGTTTTAAATATCGTATATTAAGTATGAGACGGGGGGCCATGCACCTACACCTGGGCTACCTGCACCTGACTTCCTACAAATAAGTATACTCCCTCTCCCCTACATTAAGATTACAAATACTGTACTTTAAGATAAGTAATGAATTTACTGTGACTGTATTTTACTTTGTGTGTTTTAAATGCCTAGTTCTATTACTAACTTAATATAATTTAGTGTAAACTTGTTGTCTGGCATTTATATGCATTTATAAATGGAAAAAAATGGAGTTCTGCCTTCCTGCGATGTCTGCTTTTTGGCGACAGCCTGGAACCTAACCCGCCGTATAAGTGGGGCCCTATTGTACGTGTATACATTTGGGGCACTAGCAGTAAAACCGTATATATACGTTTGGACCGTTTACAGGTTAAGTTAGCAATAGAAATAGGCATTAAAAACACAATAAAAGGTAAGATACACACAGAGTACACTTATTACTTACCTTAAAAATATTAATATTAATGTGTGAGAGGTGAGTGGCAGGGTGTTTATTGAATAAAATCAGAATGGCACACCATCATCCTCTAACTTGGCACTTAAAGCAAGAGGCTTACGACTCCTCTTTTTATCACAGCTAAGCTTAGACGTCATCGCCAATGAGAACCAACTAGTTAACGAAAGAGTAAACGAGAGAGAGAACGAGATACAGAGTTCAGACAATGTAAGAATAGAAACTGAACAGGTAGTGGGTGATCACTTGGTGAGGCAAAATAAATGCGTATTAATATGTGTCTACTTTTAGTTCATTCACGTACGTTTGTAAGAGTTTGTAAAACATTTACCTCAATATTTTTTTTATTATAATAATAATTACCTCACAATACAAATACTCTTACATTGAGTACAAGTTGTACAAGTTAGTACAGAATAAACAAACAGCAACATACCATTTTTAGAGTGAATGAAGATATTATTATTATTATTATTATTATTATTATTATTATTATAAAAAGCATACAAAAAGAATATTTTTCTACAGTTATCCCCCAGTTTGACTAGAGAAAACGTAATTCTTCTGACACTACCTACACAGCTGCTTTGTAAACAAATCTCATATTTACATCAATTTTTATTCTGAGTGTATGTATCATGTTTATATGCTATGTAATGGGTTTCATATATAATTTTGAGGAAAATATCATAGATGGATTAATGAAAATGCCTATATTAATGTAAAATAAGACATTTAATGTGCCCAAGAGTGATTATTATTACGTAGTATTGGCGTCATGAGTAGAGACTCTCTTAGCGATTTTAATGTGTACCTGCAAACCAGCACAGTGTATAAGTATATTTAGGTACAGGCACACATAAGTATAATCATCAGAGTACACATAAAATATGCTGTAACTTTAAAACACTGGAAATTTTGGAAAGTTTCCTGACATAATAGATGTGGTCATGGAGAATGTAAACAAACCGGGTGGGGCGTGCCATATTTGAAAGACCGCTTGCCGTATAGCAAATTTTGGCCATAATTTGACATTGCCGTATTAGCAGAACACCGTAAGGCGAAATGCCATAAAGCAGGGCCCTACTGTACTATCTTGCGCAACAAAAAGGCAATCAAGGAAGCTGTTGTTGCAAAAGGTGGAAGTGTGATTACAAAACAGAGATTGCAAATACTCAAAGATGTGGAGAGACTGTTATTGGTGTGGATAAATGAGAAACAATTATCAGGGGATAGTGTTTCACAGTCAATCATATGTGAAAAGGCATGGCAGTTGCATGAGGATCTCATTAAGAAAATGAGAGATTTAAGAATCGTATTGGCATACACAGTGTAATAAGGCATGGTGAGGCTGCAAATTCAGACAAAAAAAACAAAAAAAAAAAAAGCTGAAAAATATGTGCAGGACTTTAACCCTTTGAGGGTCGACAGGCCCTCTCCGAAACTCGTTCTCAGGGTCGGCCAAATTTAAAAAAAAAAAAAAATATTTTCTCTTATGAAAAGATAGAGAATCTTTTCCCGATCATAAAGACACCAAAAGTTTGAAATTTGATAGAAAACTTACGGAATTATGCTCTCGCAAAGTTAGCGGTCTGGGCGATGTTTACGCATTGGCGATTTTGCGCACTTTGAGCCCCATTTTCGGCCAATTTCACTGTACTAGTCGACAAAAAACATGAATATTTCGCTAGAACTCCATTTTTTCTATCGAATGGGTGCAAGAAACCACCCATTTATAAATTCAACTATCCAGTACAGTGGTCAGAATTTAGCAATTTTGCCAATTTCACACAAATTTCAAAAGATGCCAATTTCCGAATAGGGTCCAGAATAAACAAGAAAGACATTCCTGGCACTAAAATGACATTTCCTCTAGTCATTAGTCACGTCTCAAGGCCCCTCTTATATTCTTTTGCTTTCCACTTTGAATTTTTATTCTCACAAAAAATATAAGATTTACTGTTATGCAGACTACTGCATTAGTGTAAAAAATGGTGTAAATATTATTGGTGCACTTGTAAAAGAATATTAGACTCACCAGTTGACGTGTATTGCACGCTTGGCACGATTTGTTTACTTTTGAAGTTTGGTAAAAATCGAACATTTCTGCTACTTTGAGCTCAATTTCAGGGCACCTTTCATTGTAAAACCAGTCAAAATCATCTCAATTTCTGTAATATGTCTTCCATTCTATAAAATGAGACCAAGAAAACTAGAATACAACAATAAATACCATACGAAAATACACTACAAAGTCGCCGATTTATTAAAAAAAAATGGTCAAAGTTTTTTTTTTCTCATTATGTACTGTGTGCTGCAGGATTTTTTTTAGACTGTGCACACTGACCACATAGACCCATTCTTTCATATGAAGGCCTACCAGCTTTCTCCCACTAGATTTGAGGCCGCTAGAATTTATGAGTACTAGTACGTCAAAAACCCCTACGCGTAAAACGTACTAGTACGACCAAAACCCTCAAAGGGTTAAGGAGTACATAGAGACCAAAAACTTAAAACCCGAACAAGTGTTTAATTGTGACGAAACAGGCCTGTTTTGGAAGAAAATGCCAAACAGGACCTACATTACTTAGGAGGAAAAGGCACTCCCAGGACATAAGACTATGAAAGACAAGCTGACATTAATGTTGTGTAGTAGTGCTAGTGGTGATTGTAAAGTGAGGCCTGTACTCGTGTATCACTCTGAAACTCCCAGTGTGTTCAAGAAAAACAATATTGTCAAGGGTAATTTGTGTATGATGTGGAGATCAAACACTAAGGCATGGGTCACTAGGGAAATTTTCATAGACTGGTTTTATGGTGTGTTTGGCCTCACTGTGAAAAATTACCTCCTGGAAAAGAAATTGTCACTCAAGTGCCTCCTGGTAATGGACAATGCTCCTGCTCATCCTCACGACTTGCAAGAGCAAATTGCAGAGGAGTTTGGTTTTGTTAAAGTTAAATTTTTTCCTCCTAATGCAACTCTTCTCCTCCAGCCCATGGACCAGCAGGTCATTTCAAACTTCAAAAAACTCTACACAAAAGCATTGTTTCAAAAGTGTTTTGAAGTGACCTCAGACACTGAATTGACCCTAAGAGAGTTTTTGGAAAGGTCACTTCAATATCCTCAGTTGCATGAACTTTATAGGTAAGGCTTGGGAGGGAGTGACTTGCAGGACTTTGAACTCTGCTTGGAGGAAACTGTTGCCAGAATGTGTATAAGAGAGAGATTTTGAAGGGTTTGGGGCTAACCCTCAGGAGTCTATGCCAGTAGTGGAAGCTATTGTGTCACTGGGGAAGTCCATGGGGTTGGAGGTTTGTGGTGAGGATGCGGAAGAGTTTGTGCAGAACAATGATGAAGAACTAACCACTGCAGACCTGCAAGAGCTTAATGTGCAACAGCAACAGATCACATCTCAGGAATGTCGACTCACTCTCCTCTGCCAATGATTCCTTGGTACTCATTGCGACATTTCCAGTAGACAACACACATTCTGGATCTTCGTTGTTTCCGCCACTCCAACAGTCTTCTTGATTTTCAGCTTCGTTCCATGTTGGCCAGCCACTGGCCAGGTTCCTCTCTTGACCTGAGGACCCACAACAGGAGGATTACTTTGAGTCCTCTTGTTTTCCTCCATCAATTGCCGTATCTCAAGCATAGCAACCCTAAGCTCCTCTTTCAGCTGCTGGTAGAGTTGCTCAAGAGAGGACATCTTGTGCAGATTCACGGAGAACACACTGGACAGATCTTCACAGAGCTAAGTACAGGTCACCATGTTGATGAGTGGAACAGTCTACCTAGTATGGTTATAAGAACATATGAACATAGGAAAGGAGGAACACTGCAGTAGGCCTGCCAGTCCATACTAGGCAGGTCCTTCAAAATCCATCACATTAACAGAATATTTTCCCAACTCAATATTCAATGCTACCCAAGCAATAAGCTTTGATAATTCTATTTACTCACGTGCAATTCCCACTTAAATCCAACCCCTCCCACTCATGTATTTATCTAACCCAAATTTTAAACTACCCAAGGTTTTAGCACGTGAGTAAATAGAACTATCAAAGCTAAAACCTTAGGTAGTTTCAAATTTAAGTTGAGTGAAAGGGGTTGGATTTGAGCGGGACTTGCACGTGAGTAAATAGAATTGTCAACGTTAATTGCTTGGGTAGCGTTTATTCTGCAGTGTTCCTCCTTTCTTATGTTCTTATTGCTTGGGTAGCATTGAAAGTTGGGGTGGGCAAATATTGCTAGTGGGATGGATTGTGAAGGACCTGCCTAGTATGGGCCAACAGGCCTACTGAATATCAAAATGGTATACAATACCGACAGGTTGGTAGGTAAGACGCATGGGCAACAGTTAGGCACCTTTATTTCGAAACGTTTCGCCTACACAGTAGGCTTCTTCAGTCGAGTACAGAAAATAGGCAGGAGCAGTAGAGATGTGATGACGATGTAATCAGTCCATCACCCTTGAAGTTGTAGATTTGAGGTTGTCAGTCCCTCAGCCTGTAGTAGAGTTCTGTTCCATAGTCTGAAACAATCTGAAAAAAATAAGCGACAGTGTGGAGACTTATACTGTCAGAAGGAGAAGTGCAGGCTGGTAGAAGAGTGAATGTAGTCACTGAGAGGTCATGTCCCTCTCAGATCAAATGATTCTCACTTGAAAAAGCTGTCCAAGGTGTTTTCTCTTCTGTACCAAGATGCCTTTGTGTTGCAGTGTCTGACAGAGTGAATATCAAAATGGTATATAATACCGACAGGTTGGCAGTTAGGCGAAACATTTCAAAATAAAGTTGCCTAACTGTTGCCCATGTGTCTTACCTACCAACCTGTCGGTATTGTATATCATTTTGATACATTTATTGAACAAATGTACCAACCACTCCAAAACTATATCCCCACCTGCTTTTAACATTCTACCCCTTTCATTCTACCCAATGCCTCATGCACCTCCCCCACACTTGCATCCAACTCTTCTTCACTCCTAAAAGATGTTATACCTCCCTCACCAATGCATGTAATTACTGCTTCCCTCTCTTCATCAACATTTAACTGTTCCTCAAAATATTCCCACCATCTTCCCAATACTTCCAACTCCCCACTTGACAATGCCAGAGAGAGAGAGAGAGAGAGAGAGAATATTATTATAATCAGGAAGAAGCGCTAAACCACAAGGGTTATACAGTGCAGCAGGGCAGGGAAAGATGCAGGGGTAATGGGTAGTAAGAGGGAAATGAATGATTATTAGGTTATGAAGTGTTGCGGAGCAGTGGATAGTGCAGGGTAGAGGATAGCTAGAGATTAAGGTGGAAAGGGCTGAGAAGAGTGCCAGACATCATCATCAGAGTTTGTGTAGTAAATCAGTTGCTGTCAAAAAGGCAATGAGAGAGTCTGGATTAAAGGAGGGTCCATCACCAAGAAGGGAAGGTAAGGAAAGGGCAGGAGAGCGGAGACGATGTCGAAGGCAAATTCTGCGTGCTCATTGATAGTGGGGGCAGTCCAACAGAATGTGGCTAACAGATACTGGAACTTGACAATTCTCAAAGAGAGGAACAGGACACCTCACCATGAAATACCTGTGAGTAAGACAAGTGTGGCTAATGTGAAGACAGGAGAGAGTAGTCTTCCAACCTCGACACCGATGACAAGAAGACGGCCAGAAACCTATACTCGGCTTAACAGAATGAAGTTTGTTATGGAGCAGATCAGACCAACGTTGTTGCCAACAGGTGCAAAGATGGGCAGCAATTACAGCAAAATAGTCCATGAATGGAATGCCTCTATGTGAAACTGGGAGGTCATGTACTGCTGACCACGCAGCAGTGTCTGCCTGTTCACTGCCCTGTACGTCAACATGACTAGGGACCAGCAAAAAAAATATTTCTGTGTTTGCTAGAGATATGGCATAACCAAAGTTGGATACAAAAAACTAGGGGGTGAGGTGTATCAAATTTCTGTATAGCCTGTAAAGCACTAAGGGAGTCTGAAATGACCACAAATGGTGACACAGGCATCGATGTAATACGGATAAGTGCTACAAGAATGGCATACAATTCAGCTGTAAAAATGCTAGCCGAGGGTAATAAATGCCCTTGCATGACACTGTCCGGAAACACTGCTGTGAATCCGACGCCATCGGTGTACACTGCAATAGCATGAGAATGAGAGCAGAAATGTTCAAGAAAAAGAGAGCAGGAAGCCACCATAGGTAGTTGGGATTTTGCGCATGGCAGTGGGAAAGAACAGACACGAACAGCCGGAACTTCCCAAGGGGGCAGGGAAAAGTGAGAGGCTACATGAATATAGAGAGGTGGTAACTAAAGAGAAGACAAGAGTGAATGTAGGCGGAGAGAAAAGGGATGGAGTAAACAGGGGCGATGAACAAATAAAGAACGTTTACTAACATCAGTGACCATCCTATATACGAAAGGATTATAGAGGTCATGGGATCGAACATAATCGCGAAGGCAGTGGCATCATGGCGATCAGACAAGGATGGAAAATTCACCTCTGTATAGAGGTTCTTAACAGGGGACGAACGAAAGGCACCAAGGCACAGGCAGAGACCTTGGTGATGAATAGGATCTAACTTAGATAGAGTTGCGGGAGAAGCCGCAGAATAGATCTGGTCATCATAATCTAGCTTGGACAAGACTAGGGTGGAATGTAAATGGAGGAAAGTGTGATGATCTGCTCCCCATGAATGATGTGCAAGAACCTTAAGGAGGTTTAGCCGACCATGGCAACTTGTCTTTAATGAAGAAATGTGAGGTTTCCACGTCAGCTGGCGGTCAAAGAGCAGGCCCAGAAACCTGACCGTATCACATGTTGGAATACGTAAACCGTGTAAGTACAAGGGAGTATCCGGTATAAGCGGGCATCTAGTGAAGGTAATGAATCGGGTTTTCCTACTGGAAAATTTAAATATATGAGAAGTGGTCCAATGGGAGACTCGGTCAATCACTACCTGAAGGGAGGCCGCTACCAGTCTACAGTCAGTGCCCGAGTAAGCTACAGCGAAATCATCAACATAAAGTGATGACCAAATATACGAAGGAAGAGTGGAAGGTAGGTCATTTATAGCTAAGAGAAAAATAGTAGTAGTGAGGACACAACCTTGTGGGACTTCTTCAGCTTGTACAAAGTCTGAGGAAAGCAAGGCGCCAATGCAGACCCAAAAATGTCCATCGGACAAGAAAGCAGCAATGAAGTTTGGTAGATTACCGCGGAGGCCTAGGGAGTGGGCTTGGGCTAGAATGTTATACCTCCAAGTGGTGTCATATGCCTTCTCAAGATCAAAAAAGACTGCTAGGACAGAGTGGTTAACAAATGCATTTTGAATACATGTATATGTATCAAAGTGGAGCAGTGGGTCTAAAGAAGAACAGCCTTTGCAAAAGCCATATTGGCAAAGGGACAGGCTATTGTGTGTCTCTAAGAACCACATCAGATGTCTATTCACCAATCGTTCCATCACCTTGCAGACCACACTGGTCAGGGCAATGGGACGATAGTGAGAGGTGTCAAGCCCCGAGGCACCAGGTTTGTGAGATGGTAGTACAATAGCTGATTTCCAGTGTTGTGGGAGAACCCCGCACTCCCAAAGTAGATTGAAAAGACATAAAAGAACTGGAAGGGCCATATAATGAAGATGGTGTAGCATACTGATGTGGATATCATCAGGTCCCGGTGCCGACGGCACCAATCCACTGGAGGAGAAATCTAAGGGCAATTGCTCTCTGGTAGGTTTAGACGCGAGAAATGAGGGGACAGAGGTGAAGCCCTCAGGAGATATGGACAAGATAGTTCCCAATTTCTGTGGCAACTTCTAAATGTTCGGCGATGTCAATGCCAGCAACCTGCAAAATGGGAGCTGGGTCCACACAATTTCCACACCTTTTACCAAATCGCACACACAGGGGAAGACGAGGTAATGGAAGACACGTAGTCTCACCAACAAGCGTGCTAAGCATTGCGTATGATGTGGCGAGCAGCTGCCCTTGCCTGCTTAAAATCCAACAGATGCTCTGCGGTACGGTTATATCGATAATGGCCCCATGCAGCATGTTTTAAGTGCACTGCATGGGCGCACGTAGGAGACCACCAAGGTACGCATGTCTGAGAATGCCCACCTGAGGTTTGGGGGATAGAACGAGTCACCGCAGTCTAGACTAAGGTCGAAAATTGGTGCGCCAGTTCATCAATAGACGATGAAAGGGGGTCCTCACAACAGGTGGTAAGACGGGAGTATAATTCCCAATCTGCTTGAGCAAATTGCCAACGAAGGTTATGAAACGGTCGGGTATATGTAGCAGAAGTAAGATAGGAAAGTGATCACTATCATGTAAATCTGGAAGAACAGACCACATGAAATCAAGTGCAATGGGCGACAAACAGATGGAAAGATCAATGCAGGAGAGAGACTGAGTGTGAGAGTCAAAATGGGTAGGAGCATCTGTATTTAAAACATGAAGAGGGTGAGAAGCAAGATGGTGAGCGTTAAAGTCACCCAACAGCAAGATGGGCGGTGGTAGAGAAGAAATTAAAAATGCAATATCAGAGATATAGAATGCCTGGAAGGGAGAAAGATAGAGAGAGCAAACTGTGAACCATCTGTGTAAATAAATCCGAGCTGCAGTATAATGTAGCGAGGAACGAATAAAAACCTGTTGATATGGTATATCAATGTGCACAAGAAGTGCCTTTTCATTAAAAGATTCAGATAAAGGATCTGAAGAATATAATAGCAGAGCTGCTCAAAATTATGACTTGGATGACAGCCAATAAACTTACAATTAACACTGACAAGACCTACTACATTGTGTTTGGTAGCAGAGCAGGTGTTGCACAACTTAACATTAAGATCGACAACACTCTAATTGCCAGACACAATGAGGGCAAATTCCTAGGTCTATACCTCGACAACAACCTAAATTTCAGCACCCATATCCAACACATAACAAAAAAGTATCGAAAACGGTGGGGATCCTCTCCAAGATACGATATTACGTGCCGCAAACTGCCCTTCTAATGCTATACCATTCACTCATTTATCCATACCTCACCTATGCTATGTGTGCTTGGGGATCAACTGCAGCAACACATCTAAAGCCAATAATAACCCAACAAAAAGTCGCAGTAAGAATAATCACTAAATCCCGTCCCTGGCAACACACCCCCCACTCTTCATAGATCTAAACTTACTCCCTGTTCAGAACATCCACACTTACTACTGTGCAATCTACATCTACAGGACCTTAAATTCCAATATTAACCTTGACCTAAAATGCTTTCTTGATAGATGTGACAGCACCCACAGGCATAACACCAGACACAAACATCTCTATGACATTCCCCGTGTCCGACTAAACCTTTACAAAAATTCAATGTGTCAAAGGGCCTAAAATATGGAACACCTTACCTGAAAACTCTAGAACTGCAGACACATTCATCACTTTCAAAACTACAGTTAGAAAACATGTTATCTCCCTGATACACCCTGTCAACTAACTACATGTAAACCACCTGGTGGTCCACACTTACACTCACTCACCCATCGACAATAAACACAGTAATACGAATCTTAATCTTAAAATAATGAACCGTAACTAGTCATAAGCTTGCCTATGATACTCCAATATAGACACTATATATTGTGCCAAAACAAAAGCATTCACATTGCTAAACTTACAAACTATAATGTAGTCACTTAGCCTTAATACCATAATCTGTATTAATTTTAAGTTTAGAATTAACCCTTTCAGGGTTTCGGCCGTACTAGTACGGCTTACGCACCAGGGTTTTTGACGTACTAGTACGCCTAAATTCTAGTGCCCTCAAATCTAGTGAGAGAAAGCTGGTAGGCCTACTTATAAAAGAATGGGTCTATGTGGTCAGTGTGCGCAGTATAAAAAAAATCCTGCAGCACACAGTGCGTAATGAGAAAAAGAAACTTTGACCGTGTTTTTTAATTAAAACAGCGACTTTGCACTGTATTTTTGTATGGTATTTATTGTTGTGTTCTAGTTTTCCTGGTCTCATTTTATAGAATGGAAGACATATTACAGAAATTGAGATGATTTTGACTGGTTTTACAAAGAAAAGTACCTTGAAATTGAGCTCAAAATAGCCGAAATATTTGATTTTTACCAAAGTTCAAAAGTAAAAAAATCATGCTATGCGTCCAATATACGTCAACTGGTGAGTTTAATGTTCTTTCACAAATGCGCTGATATTATTTTTACCATTTCTACACTAATGCAGTACTCTGCATAACAGTAAATCTATTTTTTTGCGAGAATAAAAATTCAAAATGGAAAGCAAAAGAATGTAAGAGGGGCCTTGAGACATGACTAATGAACAGAGGAAATGTTATTTTAGCACCAGGATTGTCTTTCTTGTTTATTCTGGACCCTATTCGGAAATTGGCATCTTTTGAAATTTGTGAAATTGGCAAAATTGCTAAATTCTGACCACTGTATTGGATAGTTGAAATCGGTAAATTGGTGGTTTCATTTGAATAGAAATAGTCATTTGATAGAAAAAATGGAGTTCTAGCAAAATAATTATGATTTTTGTCGACAAGTACACTGGAATTGGCCGAAAATAGGGCTCAAAGTGGGCAAAATTGCCGATGCGTAAACATCGTCGAGACCGCTAACTTTGCAAGAGCATAATTCCATAAGTTTTCCATCAAATCTCATACTTTTGGTGTCATTATGATCAGGAAAAGATTCTCTATCTTTTCATAAGAATTTTTTTTTTTTTAAATTTGGCTGACCCTGAGAACGAGTCTCTGAGAGGGCCTGACGACCCTGAAAGGGTTAATCTAAGTCTGCCCAAAATGCCTAGCCATGCTAGGTGTCCTAGTGGCCCCCTCTGTAATTAGTATTTTAAAACATGTAAACCACACAATATCCAAAATCTGTAAACCCCGCATTGTAATCCTCAAAGAGAATAAACTTCATTGATTGTAGCCCGAAACGGGGCGAATGACACCAGAACGAATTCTGGGCTCTTGCAACCCAACACATACTGGGGACAACTGGGAGAGCAACACTTGGAGTTCTCCCCAACTGCCCCTAAGGCCACGAATATTCCATTCTTAAAAAAACATTATGTACAGAAATAAAACTGGCAACAATAAGAAACGATAAAACCTATGGGCTATTAGGATCTGTAAAGTCAATGTGTAGGGGTAATGGTAAGCGTGTAAGCAAGGAAGAATGTGAATGTTGCGGAGGAATAGTGTGTTGCGAGGGTCGTGAAATAAAAGGGGTAGAGGGAGTCCTGGTGTCCATTGGAGGTGTAATATAGCTGTAATATAGTTGGAAATAGCGTCTAACGTCTCAGTCGTTAAGGAAGCTGATGATGCCATGATGTCAGAGACGGGAGAGGTGTTGCAAGGAAAGGTTGGAGGAACTACAGAGGTAACCAAAGAGGTCTGAGGGGGTGCAAGGAGCATGAACCTGGAGAGATGCATCAGCTAGGGAAGAAGAGACCTACAGTGTAACAGGAGAGGAAGGAGGCTGGAAGGTAACTATGGAGGAAGACAGGAGAGAACAGGAGAAGAGGGGACTACACAAGGGGGAGGGTGAACCACTACCTTCGTGTGAAAGCTGGAAAGAGGATGAGAACGAGGCTCCGAGGTAGGAAATATATTTTGTACAGGTGATGGACGAGAAGAAAGTGCAGGTCTGCGAGGTTTCGTAGATTGAGAAGCGAGATGAAGAAGTAGGAGGAGGAAGTGGTGCGGAGGTAGGAGTGTCAAAGGATGAAACTGCAAAAGAATTAGAAACTGGGGCGACCCCAGAAGACACAGATGCAGAGGGATTGAGAGGCAGGAGGACCATCGAGGTTGGAGGTCTTTGGGCTACCCAAGCATACGGGACACGAGGGAGTTTACCTTGAAGGCGGAGCTGAGAGACAGCCATAGTGTAAATGAGGCCCTTATGCTCCTTAAGATAAGGGATCTCTCGTTCATTACGATAAATCTGGAAATGGCGTGAAAAGGAAGGATGAGGCTCCTTGCAATTAAGACAAGATGGAGGAAAACTACACACATATTGGAATGATCTGCTGCACCGCAGACCGGGTATTCCGCTGTAGATCTGCAGTGTTTAGCAGGGTGTCCAAAATGCCAGCAATTACAACACTGTTGGGGGGTGGGAATAACTTAACGGACTTCTAGACGATGGCCCACAATAAAGACAGAGGACGGATGCTCATGGCAGCCGAAGGTTAAACAAGTTATGTTACTAGGAAAGCACCTCCGCAACACGAGCAGGCAGGATGTACGTATCTATCTTGAGGATAGGGAAGTTCTGAAGGGCTAACTGTTCTAAAATATCCTCGCCACAAGACAAACAATCACTCTGTATAACGGTATGCAGCAAGACCACAGTACCACTGCAAGAATTAAGACTGGTATGTTATCTATGGAAGTGATGCGGGAGAGGGCATGAGCTTGCTCTGAATTCTGCACTGTTACAACACGCGCTCCACTTCGAAGAGCATGGAAAGATATATTTTGGCCAACATGCCGTAAAAGAGCTTTACCAATTCCATGGTCAGAAAGATAATCAGTTTGAGATGTTGTTTGTAAAGAAAAGAATTTTGTCCATTGCATACTCGTTAGTCAGGTATTCAAAGGTAGTGTTGTGTAGGTCATTTTTGAGCAGTCATTGATGAACTGTTGTCAGTAGGTTGTCGTGGACGCTTAGGAGTAGAACCACAGGCGGTCTGACCTGAGGGAGGTGGGTGATCCAAGAACCATCGCACCGTATTCGGGGAAGCCGGATGCATTGTGAAAGTCATGCTAGAAGCAGCGGTATGTACTGAAACGGGTGACGCCACAGCACCAGAAGCAGGTGACGAAGCGTGACCAGCAGAAGGTAAAGGGGTGTGAGAAAAGTCGAGAGAACGATCTGATAATTAAGCCGGATCAACACAGGGTGTGGGATTAGAAAGGGGCGTGGGAGGATGAAGGGTTACACTGGGTGAAGATTCCATAATAATAGGTACATCTTCCGTGATATCTCCTTTCTTGTTATTTTAAGAAAAAAGCCTCACATCCACTGAGCTACCTCAACGGACAAAAGAAAAGATGGTCAGAAACCTGCCACAAAGCATACCTCCTTCGGCTGCCACCCCCCAGAACCGACAGGCAGCTTCCAGAGATACACCCATCATCTGAAGGGCACCCCACTCACAACCCGGAAACTGGGAAGGGAGTAGGGCATCCTCAGACAATTCAGATTCCACGGCAAACCACACCACCCCTGAGGGACCTCACGGAGAGGGACGAACCCTAGCACGCCACCCCCACCTAGAAACCGCAATGCCAAAGGGAAGGATCCCAGAGGCTACAAACGGGATGGGGAAAAGGGGAGGGAAGGAAAAAAGGGGAGGGTATGGGGAGGAAGGGATAGGGAAGGGGGCATTGGGGGGTAATTGGTTCAGTCGGAGGAAGAAGACCAAGAGGTCCAATTCCTTAGGCCAATAGCCTCTTTACCATGACAAGGAACCCCCCTTAACCCTTTGACTGTTGCAACCCAAAATCCTGAGGTGTCTTCTGGTGTTGCAAAATATTTGAAAAAAAAAAAAATAATTTTTTTCCTATGAAATGAGAATCTTTTCCTGATGGTAATGACACCTAAAGTACAAAATTTGATGAAAAACTTACGGAATTACGCTCTCGCGAAGTTAGCGACATTGGCGATATTTAAGAATTGGTGATTTCGCCCACTTTGAGCCCTATTTTAGGCTAATTCCATTGTTCCAGTCGATCAAACTCATAGCTACTTATTTAGAACTCCATTTGTTCTATCGATTGAGTACAAGAAACTGCCCATTTACCAATTTCAACTACTCAATAACGTAGTCAGAAATTGGCAATTTGGTCAATTTTACGCAAATTAAAAAATATGACAATTTCAAAATAGGGTCCAGAATGAACAATGCAGACATTCCTGGTTCTAAAATAACATTTTCTTTGTTCATCAGTCATGTCTCCAGGTCCAACTGATACTACCCTTCCTTTCTATTTTGAATTTTTATTCAAACAAAAAATATAAGATTTATTGTTATGCAGACAACTTCAATATTGTAATAATTGTATAAATAATGTCATGACTGCATATCAGAATGGCTAGTTGGACATTTATTGGACAATGACATCATTTGTTTACTCTTGAACATCGGCAAAAAATCAAACATTTCCCCTACTGTGAGCTCCATTTCAAGGTCCTTTTTATGGTAAAACCAATCAAAATCACCTCTACTTCTATAAAATGTTTTCCATTCTATCAAATGAGACCAAGAAAACGAGAATACAAATATAAATACCATAAGAAAATACACCTCAAAGTTGGCGTTTTAATAAAAAACACGGAGTTTTTTTTTTCTCATTATGCACTGCATGCTGCATTTTTTTTACATGGTGCACCCTGACCACACAGACCCATTCTCTCACATGTAGGCCTCCAGCTTTCTCCGTTGATTTGAACCGTTAGTTTTTGAGTTTTAAACAGGGGCCCCTCTTTTATCAAATTAATCTTCCTGGGGGTGTTACTTTTACGAAATCTCGTTTTTCAAATCATTTTCCCATAAAAAATAATGTAAATAAATTAACCCCGTTCCTGACCCCCAGAAGTATTAAAACAAAAAAATATTTTACAGAAATATAGATGTAGTAATAAACAATAAAATTTGCACATTAGAATGAAACATTAACAGCATAACACTTCCCTTTTTTTGGTGATTTTTCTTAGTGTATGGAAGATGGGGGAGGAGAAGATTGGATTAGCTACTTTTTGGGAAGGGGAATCCCCTTTCCCCAACACTCAGGTACCAAATCCCTTTTCTGGGGTTATTTTCTTCCTGTTTCTTAATGCCACAGGACCAGCTTTAGATCACTGGATCCTGTCTCGCAAAAAAAAAAATGTCCGAGACCTGTTTCTGGCGTCTCTTTACACTTCCCTAAAAAGGGCCAAAACTTTTTCATGTACATGTTTTCCAACATGGCTTGCAACGCCTTGTCAGGGTGGTTTCTCCATAAATCTTTCCGTCTTACCCCAATTTCAAAAAACTCCTTAAATTTTTGAAGAACACCTTCTTCCTCTTCTTCCTCCTCCTCGCAACAAATTCTGAGCTCGATCTGTTGCCTTTTTCCGATGAAGCTCTTGCAGCTCCTCAGGGTGAGCTCTTCATTGTGGTCCCCCACCAACTCTTCCAATCCTCCAAACTCAATCCAACCCCATGGAACTCCCCCGTGCCCCAATAGATTTAACAAAAGAATAGGCTCATCAGGGTCAGCCCAAAACCCCTTTAAAATCCCCTTGTCGACAGAATCGGCCACAATTTTTTTTCCCAAACAGAGTTCAAAAGTCCTGGTAGTCACTCCCCCCCAAACCGTCTATAAGGGGTTTTGCAATGGAGGATCTGAAGTGTTCTCTCCAAAAATCTCTTTGGGTCAAGTGAGTGTCGAGGCCATTCAAGCACCTTTAAACACGCTTTGGTGCAGGTTTTTTAAAGTTTTCAATGACCTGCTGGTCCATGGGCTGGAAAGAGGGATGTTTTCGGGGCAAATTTTACTGGATGAACCCCAAACCCCTAAAAATTGGTCACCCAATTTGGGGGATGAGCGGGTGCATTGTCCATTACTAGGAGGACTTAAAGAAACCAATTTCTTTTCCGGGGGTAATTCTTCACATAGGGGCCAAAAACCTCATTGAACCACTCGTGAAAATGTCCCTCGTGACCCTGCCTTACTATTATATTTCCAAAACACACACGATTTACTCTTCATAACATTGTTTTTCCTGAACACTCTGGGATTTTCAGAATGGTACACTGGTAACGGCTTCACTTTGAAATCCCCACTAGCATTAGCATAGAACATGAGTGTCAGCCTGTCATTCAAAGGCTTGTGTCCTGGCAGTGCCTTTTTCTCCTGTGTAATGTAGGTCCTCTTTAGCATTTTCTTCCAAAAGAGGCCTGTTTTATCACAATTGAACACCTGTTCATGTTTCAGTCCTTCAGCCTCTATGTACTCCTTGAATTCATGCACATATTTTTCAGCCGCTTTGTGGTCCGAACTGGCAGCCTCACCATGCCTTACCACACTGTGTATGCCACTACGATTCTTAACTCTCTCAAACCAACCTTTGCTGGCCTTAAATTCACTCACATCACCACTATTTGCAGGCAATTTCTTTACCAGATCATCGTGCAACTGCCTAGCCTTTTCACAAATAATCGACGTCATAATACTATCTCCTGCTAACTGTTTCTCGTTTATCCACACTAATAATAACTTCTCAACCTCTTCGAGTACTGGTGATCTCATTTTTGTCAGCATATTTACCCCCTTTGCAACAACAGCGTCCTTGATTTCCTTTTTCTTGGCCACAATGGAACATATGGTTGTATAGGGTTTGTTATACATCCTGGCCAGTTCGGCCACACTTATGCCACTTTCATATTGTTCAATGATGTTTTTCTTAAATTCAATCATATATCTCACCTTCTTTACCAAAGTCCTGGCACTAGGAGCTTTCTTTGGAGCCATGGTAGCTTATTTAGTACTTGCAAGCACTAAAATGAATGGAATATTATGAAATATTTCGTAGGAGCAAGTGAGGGACCTTTGCTCACTGGTAAACAATGCCACACTGGCTGGGTAGGGAGGCCGCCCCGGCTCACAGCGTGCGTATGTGTCCCGGGCGAACTACTATTCGCGAGTCAATCTATGATTAGCGAGCCCATGTTTTTATGAAAATATCACTATGATTTCCAAAATTTACGACTCTTGAGCCCTACGATTATCGAGGGACCACTGTACATGAAACACATTGGCTCGTAAGATGTATATATACGACCGAAACAGTCAAAGGGTTAAAGAGGAGAAAGAGAGAGTATGTGGAAGAGGACATGGAAGATGATGAGGACATCTATAACTGTCTCACCTTCCACCAACACAGTCCCAGGCAAACACTCACCAGATACACAATCATCAGGCTCACCAGTGGCAGAATCTACAGATAAATCAGCTGCTGAATCAGCAGAGGAACACAGGTGCAACAAATAGGAGTCCACCCTCCCAGGCACCTAGGCAGTGTTCTTGCTGTCACCGGAAGGGGCACACCACTAGCAAGTGCCTGTGAGATACCAGGTGCAATTACTGCCACAAGAAGGAACATCAGAAGGACTGGTGTTGGAAGAAAAAGGAACTTGACAGACAGGATCACTTGTTTAGAGATCTGTTCTCAAAACAAACCAGCAGGATCTTTGAATTGGTGAAGACACTCGCATGTCACCTACCCAACTCAGACTGACAGGTGGTTTTGTGCCTTATACAAGACCACAGACCTACATCCCAGCAGCTGCCCTGGTGTCCTACCTGTCTCAAGGGCAGGCACTTTACACACCCACCACCTCAAGCTGAACACAGTCATGAGGAGTCAGTCTATGAGAATCTTGTTGGCCAACATTCGAGGGTTCATTACCAATTTTGGAAAGTTGATGCACAGTTTTGTGAACACTCAACATCCCAACATGATGGCTGTTATTGAAACTTTTTTGGATGGCAGGACTCCCAGAAAATTTTGAAAGAATTACTGGCTACACTTCATGGATGAGAAGAGACAGGCAAAGGAAAGGAGGAAGTTTTGCTGTGTGCTTCTCACAAAGTGTACTGTCCCAGCCCATTGACACTGCCATCCCTACTCATCTAGAAATAATGTTCTTCAAGCTATGCATAATCACTAGTACCTCTACTAGCATGTGCAATGTACGGACCTCAGTGGCAACATGCAGACCCCATCAACTTCGTAATGCAAAATGTGGACTCCCTTCTGCTCCAACAAAAATGTCAACATATTATAATCGTTGGTGACCTCAACCAACATCTTATACAGAGGGACTTTGATGACCTTGCCATGTTTGACATGAGAAACTTTGTTGATTTCCCTACTCATATCTCTGACTCCTCCTTCAACCCAGTAGCGAGTGATCTGGCAGAAGGTATAGTCACTTGTCCACCCCTCGGTTATGTTGGATTGTCTGATCACAAGGTTGTTTTATGACACTGAAGATAACAGCAAAATGAGGTGAGGAATCCACATGTACAACCTAGCTGTGGGAAAGACAAAACTGGCCAGCCCTTTGCTCTAAGCTTGCCACCACCAATCTTCTCCAAGGTGATGTTGAAAGCCAAGTGAATGCCTTCACGAGACATATCCTTAACCCTTTAACTGTCCAATCATTGATCTACATTGTTACTGCTAGCGCTCCAAGCGTAGATCAATGTCTTATTTTTCCTGCTTCCAAATTTGGCACGATTGGCCTGAGATGCCTGGTCAGCATAGAATGGGTCTTAACACTCAGTGTGCGCAGCATTAAAAAATCTGTGACCATTTAGTACCTTGTGGGAGCACCAGTTCAACTGAGTGCCAGCTAGAGCAAACAGCGTGCAAACACCAGGGATTCATTGATGTCATGTCATATTAACACTCCCCATTTAAGAGGAAAGTCATGCTGATCGAGTTTAGTGACTCTGAGGTGGATATAGCCACAAGTGGTTGAGAAAATATAAAAAATCTCGATAATATTACCCACGTGCAACATCCTTTCAATTTTGGTACCACTGGTAATGTCATCCTGCCAGAATATCCTATAACCTATGCCCTAAGTAAAGAGAAACAATTCTGGAATGTGTAACACCCAGGAGCTGGTGTTGGTGACATAGTCAGCAGATTGGATAATACAGTGGACCCCGGTTATTGCCCGGTTCTGTTATCGGCCAACTCGGTGATCGACCGGTTTTTCGGCGCCCGGTTATCGGCTGTTAATTCAGTGATTGGCTGATCGGCTGGGGCAGCTTGCACGTCAGTTTAGTTGTGTCTCTCAGTGGCTGAGGAAGCTTCTGCTCATACATCCAAACATTTTGCTTATTTCCCATTGTAGTTGGTGCTATTTTTGCAGTGCAAATGTGAAATAAGGAACCATGGCTCCAAAGAAAGTTCCTGTGGTAAAGAAAGTGATAAACACCATGGAATTTAAGCGTGAAGTGATAGAAAAAGTTTGAGAGTGGTATGAGGGTGGTGGAACTTGCCAGGATGTACAGCAAGAATAAATCAACAATTACATCCATCCTGGGAAAGAAAGAACAAATCAAAGATGCTAATGTTGCAAAAGGAGTAACTTTTCTAACTAAACAAAGGCCACCAATAATGGAAGAGATGGAAAAGTTATTATTATTAATGTGGATTAAGGAAAAAGAATTAGTGGGAGACAGTGTTGTGGAGTCGATTATTTGTAAGAAGGCAAGTCAGTTGCATGAGGATCTTGCAAAGAAAATGCCTGGAGCAAGTGCTGCAGTTTGTGAATTTAGGGCCAGCAAAGGATGGTTTGATGGATTTAAGAAGCGTAGTGGCATACATAGTGTTGTAAGGCATGGTGAGGCTGCAAGTTCTGACAAATGTGTAGCTGAAAAATTCGTGCAGGAATTCCAGGGGTACATAGAGGCTAAAGAATTCAAACCCCAACAAGTGTTTAATTGTGACAAAACAGGCCTGTTTTGGAAGAAAATACCAAACAGGACCTACATTGCCCAGGAGAAAAAAGACACTGCCAGGACACAAGCCTATGAAAGACAAGTTCACTCTTTTGTTGTGGTAATGCTAGTGGGGATTTCAAAGTGAAGCCTTTACTTGTGTATCACTCAGAAAATCCCAGTGTGTTCAAGAAAAACAAAGTCATTAAGAATAGATTGTGTGTGATGAAGAAAGCTAATCACAGGACATGGGTCACAAGGCAAATTTTCAGAGAGTGGGTTAATGATGTGTTTGGCTCAAGTGTGAAAAAATACCTCCTGGAAAAGAAATTGCCACTCAAGTGCCTCCTGGTACTGGACAATGCTTCTGCACATCCTCCAGATTTGGAAGACCAAGTGTTTAGGGACTTCAATTTTATAAAAGTGAAGTTCTTGCCTCCTAACACCACTCCTCTCCTCCAGCCCATGGACCAGTAGGTCATTTCTAACTTCAAAAAACTCTACACAAAACCAGTGTTTCAAAAGTGCTTTGAAGTGACCTCGGATACTCAGTTGACCCTAAGAGAGTACTGGAGGAATCACTTCACTATCCTCCATTGCATAAGCCTTATAGGTAAGGCTTGGGAGGGAGTGACTTCCAGGACTTTGAACTCTGCTTGGAGAAAACTGTCGCCAGATTGTGTCCAAGAGAGGGATTTTGAAGAGTTTGAGGCTGACCCTGACCCTGCCGACCCTGTAGACTTTATTGTGGCACTGCGGAAGTCCCTGGGGTTGGAGGTAAGTGGCAAGGATGTGGAAGAGTTGATGGAGGACCACAGGGAAGAGCTAACCACTGAAGAGCTGCAAGAGCTTTAACTTGAACAGCAACAGGAGGAGGAAGAGGGAGTGAAGGAGGTGCCTTCTTCATTGATTAAGAACATCTGTGCAAAGTGGAATGATGTGCAAAGTTTTGTTGAGAAATACCACCCTGACAAAGCTGAAACAAGCCATATCTGCAACATGTTTAGTGACAAAACCCTGTCCCACTTCAGGGAAATCTTAGACACCAGAAACAAAGCACCCTGGACAGTTATTTTGTGAGATAGGGGTCCAGTGACTCTCAAGCTGGTCCTAGTGGCATTAAAAGACAAAGAAGGGAAGTAACCCCAGAGAAGGCTTTGCTACCTAAAGTCTTTATGGAGGGGGATTCCCCTTCCAAACACTAACTCTTCCCTCTTTCCTCCTCCCTATCTTCGAGAAGCCAGCATTAGCCTTCAATAAAGGTATGTAATATTTATATAATTGTTAAAAAAATTATTTTTTTGTGAATATTTTTGTCTGGAACGGTTTAATTGTATTTACTTTAATTCTTAAGTGAAGTATTATTTCGGTTTTCAGCCAACCTTCTTGAAGGGATTACAGCCGATAAACGAGGGTCCACTGTAATATGTGAGATAATGGGAACAAGCCCATTATCTGTCTTAGTGCTGGGGGTAATGACATTGGGAAGGGCAGGAGACAGGAGCTACTGGATAAGTACACGTCAGCCATAGAAGTAGTCAGGTCTAAGGGAGGAATCCCAATCATATGTAGCATCTTGCCTAGAAAGGGAGTGGGCAATGAATGGATGTCTAGGGCAACTGGTAAAAATTGCTGGCTAGACAGGTACTGCAAGGAACTTGCAGTCCCATTCACTGACAACTGGGACAAACTCTATGGCAAACGTGACATGTATGCAAGGGATGGGGTTCATCTCTCTGAGGCTGGAGTGGTTGCATTAACCAATTTGATTGAGGGGGTAACTGATGACTTGTCTAGGATTTTAAACTGATAGATTACAGAGGTATGGGTGTTTGTGGGAAACAACCAGGCTGCAGTATTAGGGTTGAAAACAGCAGATATTACCAGGGTACCTCGGGGATATGTTTAAAAGACAATATTCAAAATAAAGTTGCTAGTAAATGCAAAGCAATTGATCAACAAACAAAGAGAGATAGTAGAAGACAACGAGTAAGTCAGTCAAGTGATTCAGTAAGTCAGTCAAGTAATTCAGTAAGTCAGTCAAGTCATTCAGTAAGTCAGCCAAGTGATTCAGTAAGTCAGTCAAGTGATTCAATAAGTCAGTCAAGTGATTCAGTAAGTCAGTCAAGTTGTTCAGTAAGTCAGTCAAAAGATTCAGTAAGTCAGTCAAGTGATTCAGTAAGTCAGTCAAGTGATTCAGTAAGTGTGGCGGCCTTCTGCCAAACTAGCGGTTAAATTGTTAACCTGCCGGCCGGCAGTACCAAGGGTACGTCATCAAACCCAATGTACCACTCACTTATTTATCCATACCTCACCTATGCTATTTGTGCTTGGGGATCAACTGCAGCAACACACCTAAAGCCAATAATAACCCAACAAAAAGCTGCAGTAAGAATAATCACTAAATCCCATCCCTGGCAACACACCCCCCCACTCTTCATAGATCTAAACTTACTCCCAGTTCAGTACATCCACACTTACTACTGTGCAATCTATATCTACAGGGCCTTAAACTCTAATATCAACCTTGACCTAAAACGCTTTCTTGTTAGTTGTGACAGAACCCACAGGCATAACACCAGACACAAACATCTCTACGACATTCCCTGTGTCCGACTAAACCTTTACAAAAATTCAATGTATGTCAAAGGCCCTAAAATCTGGAATACCCTACCTGAGAACTCTAGAACTGCAGACACATTCATCACCTTCAAAACTACCATTAGAAAACATCTTATCTCCCTGATACACCCCATCAACTAACTACACGAATACCACCTGGTGGTTCACACTTACACTCACTCACTCATTTGACCATAAACAGAAATATTAATCTCAGTCTTAAAATAATGAATCCTGTGATACTCCAATACTGAAACTATGTACTGTGCCAAAACAAAAGCATTCACATTGCTAAACTCACAAACTAGTATTTAGTCACTTAGCCATAATACCAACTTACCTCATAATTTGTAATATTTTACAATTAAGAATAAAACTAAGTATGCCCGAAATGCCTAGCTATGCTAAGCGTTCTAGTGGTACACTCTGTAATCACAATTTTACTACATGTAAACCAAACAATAACCAAATTTCTGTAAACTCAGCATTGTAATCCTTATAGAGAATAAACTTTGAATTTGAATGTGGGGACTGCAGAGCCAGCCTTAGAAGCAGTATTTACCAGAACACCTTACGGTATACATCTACTAGCAGTAGAGAGTATTCATTTGACCATCTTATGGTATATATCTTCTGGCTTCTACTGGCTTTAGAAGGAGCGCTCACCGCAGCTCACTGAGTCTGATGGCCTCAGTTACTTGACGGCCGTATTCAGTGAACTCGCAACATAGTGTGTTCTGCAAGCAGTATTCACCAGACCACCTATGGTGTATATCAACTGGTCTTAGAGGCAGTAGACAGAACTCACCAGACCACCTTACGGTGTACATCTACTGGCCTTAGAGAGTATTCACTCGACTGTCACGGTATACATATGGCCTGTTCCCGAGTGACACAGAGAAGATAGGGTCGGAGTGTGACACTGAAAAAGGCTGGGACCGTAGTGTGACACTGAAGGAAGTATGACAGAGTGTAACACTGAAGTAAGATAATAGGATCGTAGTGGAACACTGAGAGAAGATAGTGTCGTGTGACACTGAAGGAAGATAGGGTCGTAGTGTGACACGGGAATGGCCTCTCTTTAAGAAGAGATCTCCATACTCAGTAATTGGTGATGTCTACAGACTCACCACCGACTCGAGTCAACTGCGGGCCAAGTCATGCTGACGGTGTAGTGTGGCAATGAATGAAGATAAGGTTGGAGTGTGACACTGAAAAGGGCTGGGATCGTAGTGTGACACTGACGGAAGTATGACGGAGTGTAACACTGAAGTAAGATAATAGGATCGTAGTGGAACACTGAGAGACGAGGGTGTTGTGTGACACTGAAGAAGATAGGATTGTAGTGTGACGCTGAATAGCGTCGACAGGCTGGCCTCTGCGAAGAAAGACACTATGCGGGTGTGAGATGAATTAATTACAACTTATTATATATGTACAAAGATGTTACTTATAATTTATTATTGGCATGTACAGTGACACAGTAGTGTCAGAAATTTGTACCCTGTGTGTGGTAGGGTCATGAATTATAATTTATTACTTTAGGATTTGTTTGTACAAGATGCTAATTATAATTTATTATGGTAACATGTGTATGTGTATATTATCAGACGTTAATATTTACAGAATACCTCTAGACCAAAGATTGTTTTTATACAATATTAAAGATAATTTATTTTAATGTTTATTTTGTATCCCGAACTCTCTTATATTACGACACTAATAGAAGCCCAATTGGTGTTTTTGTAATAGTAAGTCAGTCAAGTGATTCAGTAAGTCAGTCATTCAGTCAGTAAGTCATTCAGTCAGTAAGTCACACAAACTTATGTCTACCTCTTTTTCATGTGTACAAAGTAACACTTCATTATGGCCACAGGATGTCTTGTCTAATATCTTTGTTTCCTTCGTTAATTCTAAGACTTAAATGCTTACACCTTTTCTTGCCACTTTGAGCAACACTGATATGCTTACTGGGTGTCATGATTGCTTGGCAGATACAAGATATAGCAATTAAAAGATCAAGATATAGCAATTAAAAGATCAAAACACAATTCACAATCACAAGCTTGTAGCATAGAAGTTGAACTGGACACGTATGAAGTATGAATGCTTTGATGGTGGGGTGGTGTCGGGGGGTGGCTGGGGACGGCGGGAGGTCTCCCCAGTTGAACCACAACAAGGCTGCCGCTTGAGGAAAAGGGAAGTTTTTTTTTCCTTCCCACAAACTGAACCGTGTTAAATTCATCATACGTGTTACATAAAATTGTGCCACAATTCTTCAATCGTGCTATACCCAAATCATGCCAAATAAACTCGTGCTAAATAACGGTCTACTGTATATGACCTTTAATGAGACTCGGTGGTTATAATCATCATCATTACTAATATGGTGTAACTCGTACAAGTCGTTTGGCTACCACATCTCATTTTTTTTTTTTTTTTTTTTTTCAACAAGTCGGTCGTCTCCCACCGAGGCAGGGTGACCCAAAAAAGAAAGAAAATCCCCAAAAAGAAAATACTTTCATCATCATTCAACACTTTCACCACACTCGCACATTATCACTGTTTTTGCAGAGGTGCTCAGAATACAACAGTCTAGAAGCATACACATATAAAGATACACAACATATCCCTCCAAACTGCCAATATCCCAAACCCCTCCTTTAAAGTGCAGGCATTGTACTTCCCATTTCCAGGACTCAAGTCCGACTATATGAAAAAAAACCGGTTTCCCTGAATCCCTTCACTAAATATTACCCTGCTCACACTCCAACAGATCGTCAGGTCCCAAGTACCATTCGTCTCCATTCACTCCTATCTAACACGCTCACGCACGCTTGCTGGAAGTCCAAGCCCCTTACCCACAAAACCTCCTTTTACCCCCCTCTCTCCAACCCTTTCGAGGACGACCCCTACCCCGCCTTCCTTCCCCTATAGATTTATATGCTTTCCATGTCATTCTACTTTGATCCATTCTCTCTAAATGACCAAACCACCTCAACAACCCCTCTTCTGCCCTCTGACTAATACTTTATTAACTCCACACCTTCTCCTAATTTCCACACTCCGAATTTTCTGCATAATATTTACACCCACACATTGCCCTTAAACAGGACATCTCCACTGCCTCCAACCGTTCCCCCTCGCTGCTGCATTTACCACCCAACCTTCACACCCATATAAGAGTGTTGGTACTACTATACTTTCATACATTCCCTTCTTTGCCTCCATAGATAACGTTTTTTTGACTCCACATATACCTCAACGCACCACTCACCTTTTTTCCCTCATCAATTCTATGATTAACCTCATCCTTCATAAATCATCCGCCGACACGTTAACTCCCAAGTATCTGAAAACATTCACTTCTTCTATACTCCTCCTCCCCAATTTGATATCCAATTTTTCTTTATCTAAATCATTTGACACCCTCATCACCTTACTCTTTTCTATGTTCACTTTCAACTTTCTACCTTTACACACATTCCCCAAAATCATCCACTAACCTTTGCAATTTTTCTTTAGAATCTCCCATAAGCACAGTATCATCAGCAAAAAGTAACTGTGTCAATTCCCATTTTGAATTTGATTCCCCATAATTTAATCCCACCCCCCTCCCAAACACCCTAGCATTTACTTCCTTTACAAACCCCATCTATAAAATATATTAAACAACCATGGTTTGACATTAACATCCCTGTCTAAGACCTACTTTTACCGGGAAGTAGTCTCCCTCTCTTCTACACACCCTAACCTGAGCCTCACTATCCTCATAAAAACTCTTTACAGCATTTAATAACTTACCACCTATTCCATATACTTGCAACATCTGCCACATTGCTCCTCTATCCACTCAATCATATGCCTTTTCTAAATCCATAAATGCAATAAAAACTTCCCTATCTTTATCTAAATACTGTTCACATATATGCTTCAATGTAAACACCTGATCTACACATCCCCTACCCACTCTAAAACCTCCTTGCTCATCCGCAATCCTACATTCTGTCTTACCTCTAATTCTTTCAATTATAACCCTACCGTACACTTTTCCTGGTAATACTCAGTAAGCTTATTCCTCTATAATTTTTACAGTCTCTTTTGTCCCCTTTCCTTTTATATAAAGGGACTATACATGCTCTCTGCCAATCCCTAGGTACCTTCCCCTCTTTCATACATTTATTAAACAAAAGTACCAACCACTCCAACACTATATCCCCCCCTGCTTTTAACATTTCTGTCATGATCCCATCATTTTCCAGCTGCTTTCCCCTTTCATTTTACGTAATGCCTCACGTACCCCCCCCACACTTACATTCTGCTCTTCTTCACTCCTAAAAGATGGTATACCTCCCTGACCAGTGCATGAAATTACTGCCTCTGTTTCTTTCTTAACATTTAAAAGTTCCTCAAAATATTCTCGCCATCTACCCAATACCTCCATCTCCCCATCTACTAACTCCCCCTACTCAGTTTTTAACTGACAAATCCATATTTTCCCTGGGCTTTCTTAATTTTGTTTAACTCACTCAAAAATTTTTTCTTATTTTCATTAAAATTTCTTGACAGTGCCTCTCCCACTCTATCATCTGCCTCTCCTTTTGCACTCTCTCACCACTCTCTTTACCTTTCTTTTACTCTCCATATACTCTGCTCTTCTTATAACACTTCTGCTTTGTAAAAACCTCTCATAAGCTACCTTTTTCTCTTTTATCACACCCTTTACTTCATCATTCCACCCAAATCACTCCTCTTTCCTCCTGCCCCCACCCTCCTATAACCACAAACTTCTGCCCCACATTCTAATACTGCATTTTAAAACTATTCCAACCTCTTCAACCCCCCCACTACTCATCTTTGCACTAGCCCACCTTTCTGCCAATAGTCGCTTATATCTCACCCGAACTTCCTCCTCCCTTAGTTTATACACTTTCACCTCCCTCTTACTTGTTGTTGCCACCTTCCTCTTTTCCCATCTACCTCTTACTCTAACTGTAGCTACAACTAAATAATGATCCGATATATCAGTTGCCCCTCTATAAACATGTACATCCTGGAGCCTACCCATCAACCTTTTATCCACCAATACATTTAAACTAATAAAACTACTTTCATTACGTGCTACATCATACTTGTATATTTATTTATCCTCTTTTTCATAAAAATATGTATTACTTTTACCAAATTTCTTTCTACACATAGCTCAATTAAAGGCTTCCCCATTTACATTTACCCCTGGCACCCCAAATTTACCCACTACTCCTTCCATAACATTTTTACCCACTTTAGCATTGAAATCCCCAACCACCATTACTCTCACACTTGATTCAAAACTCCCCACGCATTCACTCAACATTTTCCCAAAATCTCTCTCTCTCCTCTACACTTCTCTCTTCTCCAGGTGCATACACGCTTATTATAACCCACTTTTCACATCCAATCTTTATTTTACTCCACATAATCCTTGAATTAATACATTTATAGTCCCTCTTTTCCTGCCATAGCTTATCCTTCAACATTATTGCTACTCCTTCTTTAGCTCTAACTCTATTTGAAACCCCTGACCTAATCCCATTTATTCCTCTCCACTGAAACTCTCCCCCCCCTTCAGCTTTGTTTCACTTAAAGCCAGGACATCCAGCTTCTTCTCATTCATAACATCCACAATCATCTCTTTCTTATCATCTGCACAACATCCACGCACATTCAGACTTCCCACTTTGACAATTTTCTTCTTCTTATTCTTTTTAGTAATCTTTACAGGAAAAGGGGTTACTAGCCCATTGTTCCCGGCATTTTAGTTGGGCTTTTACAACACGCATGGCTTACGGAGGAAAGATTCTTATTCCACTTCCCCATGGATATAAAAGGAAAATTAATAAGACCAAGAACTATTAAGATAAAATCAAAGAAAACTCAGATGAGTGTGTATAAATAAATGTGTACATGTATGTGTAGTGTGACCTAAGTGTAAGTAGAAGTAGCAAGACATGCCTGTAATCTTGCATATTTATGAGACAGACAAAAGACATCAGCAATCCTACCATCATGTAAAACAATCACAGGCTTCGTTTTACACTCACTTGGCAGGACGGTAGTACCTCCCTGGGTGGTTGCTGTCTACCAACCTACTATGTTTATTTATTCTACTGTGGGGTGTATTTATCATCTTTATATGTTATGTATCATGTTTATTATAGAATTTTGAAAAAATATCATAGATGGATTAATGAAAATGTGTATTATAACGTAGTATACGACATTTAATGTGACTCAATGATTATTATTATTACTAATATGATGTCTTGAGACATAAGACACTCTTACTGATTTTAATGTGTACCTGCATGCCAGCACAGTGTGTAAATTTATTTAGGTACAGGTATACATAAGTTTAATTATCAGAGTATATATAAAACATGAAATAACTTAAAAAACATGTGAAATTTTTGAGTTTCTAGACATAATGGAGAGACTTAGTGCTTAAGGATTTCACGGAGAATGTAAACAAACCGGGTGGGGCACTGTGACCGTATTGGAAAGTCAGGTGGGGGGGAGCGGTATAGAGAGGTTTTGGTCATAATTTGAAATGACCGTATTAGCGGAACGCCATAAAGCAAAATGCCATAAAGCGGGGCCCTACTGTACTAGAAATATATACATAGCAGTTATAGGTCCCAACAATGTTTTAGACATGCTGGAGTATATATGAAACTCCTTGAAGCATGGTGTAAGATAAATGTCACTCCACTACTGACAGTGCAGCAGTAGAGTGACATTTGATGATCGTGCACTGCCTTGACTTTATTTGTTTTCTCTGTTACACATAAACATGTCTGTCTGTCTGTCCATCTACCTAGCTCTCTGTTTATCTCTTGTATCTGCTTATCTGTCTCTCTGCTTGTCTTTCTTTCTGTCTCGGAGAGAGCGACTCATGAACCAACAGGTATTACACATGATGCAGAGATGCAGAGTAGACACATCTGATTCCTGAACAAGTGAAAATGCGTATTACTTGCCAGTCATGCTTATTATGCATTATATCTACAAGCACAGTATAGCAATTTGTCTGGATTTTTTGGGTTATCCTAGGTAATTTACATTATGTAAAATTGTATTTATGTGTACCTGTGAGACAGACAGAGATAAATACAGACAGACAGATGAAGATAGAAGCAGGCAATCAGTCAGCCACCCAGCCAGCCTGCCAAACACGTATTAAGAACATAAGAAAGAAGGAACACTGCAACAGGCCTACTGGCCTATGCAAGGCAGGTCCAATTCTCCCACCAGCTTAAGCCAATGCCTTGATCTAGTGAGGTCAGACATGTCACTAAGGGAGGAGCACGGCATCCGACCTAGTAGCACAAGCTAGTCACGTCCAACTCACACCCACCCATGCCCACTCATGTATTTATCCTACCTATTTTTAAAACTACACAACATCTTAGCACCTATGATGGTACTCGGGAGTTTATTCCACTCATCCACAACTCTATTACCAAACCAGTGCTTTTCTATACCCTTCCTGAATCTGAATTTTTCCAATTTAAAGCTACTGCTGCAAGTCCTGTCTATGTTAGATATTTTTAGCACACTATTTACATTCCTTTTTTCCATTTACACACCTCAATCATATCCCCCCTAATTCTACGCCTTTCTAGAGAGTGCAGATTCAGGGCCCTCAGTCTATCGTCATAGGGAAGTTTTCTGATACATGGGATCAACTTTGTTATCCTCCTACCTTTTCCATTGCATTTAATATATCCATTCTGTAATACGGTGACCAAAACTGTGCGGCATAATCTAAATGACGCCTAACCAAAGACATATAGAGTTGAAGAACAACCCGAGGACTTCTATTATTTATACTGCTTCCTATGAAGCCAAGGATTCTGTTAGCTTTATTGTGAACACTAATGCACTGTTGTTTTGGTTTTAGATTACTGCTAACCAGTACTCCTAAATCCTTTTAGCAATTTATTTTATTTATTTATTTATTTATTTATTTATTTAATTATTATTCTTTGGACATGATACATAGTTGTACAAAGAAATACAGTGGTTGAGTGTACATGCCAAAAGTCCCTTGTATGCAGAGCATTATGGGCAGGCTTAAAATTAACTTAAGATTAACTAAGCAATGATATATTCAGTGGTAAAAATTACAGTAAACAAATTACAACATGAAGTACAAATGCGTATTTCAAATAAGACACTTTATGGTTTTACAAATTTGTAGCATAATAATTTATAATATAATCCGGTCAAATTGAATAAAATCAATGATTTGTAGTGCAGAAACAGGTCATATGGTCATTTGATGAGTTACTGTGCATTAAAGAGAAAGGAGTATTCTATTAGGTAATGTAATTAAAAAAACATAAATACAGTTATTCAGTATTTATTTAGTTGTGGTTGAGTAAGTGGTTTTTAAGAAGAGTCTTGAGGTGATAAACAGAGAGTATTTCTTTTATATTCACAGGTAATGAATTCCAGATTTTTGAGCCTTTATGTGAATTGAGTTTTTACATAGTGTGAGATGGACACGAGGAACATCAAAGAGTGATCTGTGCTTTGTGTTATGGTCATGTGTTCTGTTGATGAGAGGTTTAACCTTGAGGGGGAAATATTTTTAAAGGTAGGGGTTTAGTACTGGTATCATAAATTTTACCCTCAAAATTTAGGGGGGTTTTATATGAAAGAATGGTTATTGTCAGTGTCACAGTCTTTAGAACTTTGGAAAAAAATTTGCATTTTTTTTTTATCAGGACTTCATTATTTCGTATGTATTTTGTTGTATTCTATTCTGTCATTTATAGAATGAAGACAACGAAATAATGATTTTTCCCAATTATCAAAAACAGAATTGTTTTCCAACTCAAATATCTAAGCATGATACATCCTGGGAGCCTTTACCCAAAACATTTTACACTTTTATCCACCAATAAATAAATTTTAACCAACTTACTTTAATTAAGGTGTATTTATATATACCTTGTATATTTTAAAATTTAAAATTTATCCTTCTTGTTAATTAAAATGTGGTTTTACTTTATTACCAATACATGTTTTTTTCTTTCAAATCAAAGGGGTCAATTAAATAGGCATCCCCATTTTCATTTTTTACCTTTTCCCTTTTTTTTGGCAAACCCCAAATTTTTTTTTAATTTCCACCTACTTCCCTCCCTCAAAGTTGGGGTTTACAAAAATTACTTATTTAGTTTTAATGGAAACATTTTAGAACTTTGCCTTTGAAATCCTCTGTAATTTTAAAAAAATAAAATTCCTCTTATGAAACTTAAAAATAAATACTATTAAAATGGTTTTTCACTTTTTAACCCATATTTTTATAAATTTTTAAAAACAAGGTCAAATACACTAATCCACACTTCTTTTGGTAATTTTTCTTTAAAATTACTTTAGCAAAATTTTAAAAATTCAAATTTCCATAAGTAATACAGTAAAAAGCCAATAAAAAACCAAAAAAAGATAAAACAATGAAGCTTACTTGTAACAAGTGCTTTAGTTGATCCTGGAGCAACTATATCCACTTCACTCATAATAAATGCAATATTAAATGGTTGCTGGTCATCTTCACTGATAGACAACCCCTTCTCAGCATTCTCCTCCAATAAGCAACTGTCAAACATAGAGAGCTACCTTCAACATATATTTTTACAGTAAGTAGCAACATTAATATTATTTAATCATTAAAGCCATATGAATCACACAGCAAAGTAAGTACTTGTGCCATTGTATGCATGATCACTAAACCTTTTTACTTACACAGTGGACCCCCAGTTCACGTTATTAATCTGGTCCTGAGAGCTCATCGTAAAGCAAAATTATCAGAAAGCGAATAAATTTTTCCCACAAGAAATAATGGAAATCAAATTAATCCGTGCAAGACACCCAAAAGTATGAAAAAAAAAACTTTTACCACATGAAATATTAAGTTTAATGCAATAGAATAATTACAATAACAATAATAACAATAGAATAATCACAATAGAATAATTGACACCTACCTTTAATGAAGATCTGGTGATGATTGATGGGATGGGAGGAGGGGAGAGTGTCGAAGTTTTTAATGTTTAGAAGGGGAATCCCCCTCCATTAGGACTTGAGGTAGCAAGTCCTTTTCCGGGGTTACTTCCCTTCTTCTTTTAATGCCACTAGGACCAGCTTGAGAGTCATTGGACTTCTGTCGCACAGCATATCTGTCCATAGAGGCCTGTACCTCTCGTTCCTTTATGACTTTCCTAAAGTGGTTCAAAACATTGTCAGTGTACAGGTTGCCAACACGGCTTGCAGTAGCTGTGTCAGGGTGATTTTCATCAAAAAAGGTTTGCACTTTAAGCCACATTGCACACATTTCCTTAATCTTTGAAGTAGGAAACTTCATCAATTTCTCTATCCCCTCCTCTTAAGCAGTTTCCTCAGGTGTGGCCTCTTGCTGTTGAAGATGATCTAGCAGCTCATCAGTGGTTAGTTCGTCATTGTCCCCCTCCACCAACTCTTCCACATCCTCCCCACTAACCTCCAACCCCAAGGACTTTCCCAATGCCACAATGGATTCCTCAACTGGCATAGGATTCCCAGGGTTAGTCTCAAACCCTTCAAAATCCCTTTTGTCTACAAATTCTGGCCACAGTTTCTTCCAAGCAGAGTTCAAGGTCCTCTTAGTCACTCCCTTCCAAGCCTTACCTATAAGGTTTACACAACTGAGGATATTAAAGTGATCCTTCCAAAACTCCTATAGAGTCAATAGAGTATCTGTGGTCACTTCAAAGAACTTTTCAAACATAGCTTTTGCGTGCAGTTCCTTGAAGTTGGAAATGGCCTGCTGGTCCATGGGCTGCAGGAGAGGAGTGGTATTAGGAGGCAAAAACTTGACCTTAATGAAGCTCATGTCCCCACAAAGTCGCTCTGCCAAGTCTGTAGGATGACCAGGGGCATTGTCTAACACCAGGAGGCACTTAAGGTCTAATTTCTTTTCAATTAGGTAATTTTTCACAGTGGGGGCAAATGCATGGTGTAATCAGTCATAGAAAAAGTCCCTAATGACCCATGCCTTAGTGTTTGCCCTCCACAGCACACACAAATTAGCCTTGAGGATATTCTTTTGCCTGAACGCTCTGGGAGTTTCTGAGTGATACACCAATAAAGGTTTCACTTTGCAATCACCACTAGCATTGGCACACATCAGAAGAGTAAGCCTGTCTTTCATAGGCTTATGTCCTGGGAGTGCCTTTTCCTCCTGAGTAATGTAGGTCCTGCTTGGCAATTTCTTCCAAAACAGGGCTGTTTCGTCACAATTAAACACTTGTTCAGGTTTCAATCCTTCAGCCTCTATGTACTCCTTGAATTCATGCACATATTTTTCAGCTGCTTTTTGGTCTGAACTGGCAGCCTCACCATGCCTTATCACACTATGTATGCCACTATGATTCTTAAATCTTTCAAACCAACCTTTGCTGGCCTTAAATTCATTCACATCACCACTAGTTGCAGGCATTTTTCTAATTAAATCCTCATTCAACTGCCTAGCCTTTTCACAAATGATTGCTTGAGAGATGCTATCTCCTGCTATCTGTTTTTCATTTATCCACACCAATAACAGTCTCTCAACATTTTCTAACACTTGCGATCACTGTTTTGTAATCACAGTTGCACCTTTTGCAAGAACAGCTTCCTTGATTGCCGTTTTCCTGCTCACTATAGTAGAGATGGTTGATTGGGATTTACTATACAACTTGGCCAGGTCCGACACACGTACTCCACTTTGCAATTATCTCTTTCTTCATTTCAATAGTCATTAGCACCCTTGGTCTCGATGGGTTGGCACTAGAAGCTTTCTTGGGGCCCATGGTGATTTATTTTGCAGAAACAAGCACCAAAAACAGTGATAATATGGGTAATATGGAATGTACCGAATGTATCCTTAGATGCGCGCACACTGGCTGGCTTGTAAACACTGGTACACATGGGGCAGTTCAGGCTACATGTGGACACGTCTTGTATGAATCGTATCGCGTACCGGGTTTTGTAACGGGAGCCGAGGCAAATTTTTTGCGATATAATGCTTCGGATACCGGATTTATCGGTTGCCGATGACTTCGCGAACCGGGGGTCCACTGTGTTCAGCTTTTCTCAAACATGCACATCAGTTTCCATATCTATTCGAGTATAATTTCTAGCTCTAGTTAGTAGGTTGGTAGATAGCAACTACCCAGGGAGGTACATACTACCGTGCTGCCAACCGAGTGTAAAATGGAAACCTGTAATTGTTTTACATGATGGTAGGATTGCTGGTGTCTTTTTCTGCCTCACAAACATGCAAGATTTCAGGAACATCTTGCTACTTCTACTTACACTTAGGTCACACTACACATGCATGTACAAGCACATGTATACACACCCCTTTGGGTTTTCTTACTAGTTCTTGTTCTTGTTTATTTCCTCTTATCTCCACGGGGAAGTAGAACAGAATTCTTCCTCCGTAAGCCATGTGGGTCATAAGAGGCTACTAAAATGCTGGGAGCAAGGGACTAGTAACCCTTTCTCCTTTAACCCTTTGACTGTCGCAGGCCCCTTTCTGAAACTGTCATTCTATTTCGCCAAATATTCGAAAAAAAAAAAATTCTTTTGAAAATGTTTAGATTATTTTTCTGATTGTTTTCGTGCCAAAAAAATTTTTTTGCCATCGGTACTTACCGAGATATAGAGGCGTGAAGTTTGCAGAAAATGAGGTGCATATGGAAACAGAGGCGACTGCCGCTCATCCAGTAAACTTTGGTTTACTTGTATTTGAAGGTTTGTTGTTTTTTCACTATTTTATTTTTTCACATAACTTATGTGACCTGTGAGACCAAAGTAAGGTGCAATGTACATATATACATTCGTTGTATACAACACAATAAGCACACAAACATAATTATCATTATATTATTTACAAAACTTGTTTACAAAAACAAACAATACAAACAACTGTTTATTAATATTGTTCTATAATATATATACCAATGTACAGTCACTGGACATATTCCTAGAAGTCCTGCAGCTTGTGGAACTCTTTGAAACATGTTTTCATACACAATGGTGTTTTATACTCCTCACACATAAAACGAGTGTGTGTGCATTTTTGTGGACTTTTTTTTTATGTGCAACGACAAAATACCTCGTCTGAGCAGTTTTCTTCAAAGTATTAGCAGGCAGTTGTGTTATGTAGTTATCCTAGGTAAATGGTCGTGTGTCATCATTCCTTCCTTCCTACCTTCCTCTCCTACCTTCTTGCATTCCTTTCCTATCTTCCTACCTTCTTTCCTACCTTCCTGCATTCCTTTCCTACCTTCTTTCCTACATTCCTTCCTTACTTTTTTCCTTCCTTTCATCTCATCCTTCCTTCATTCCTGCCTTCCCTTCTTCCTTCTGGTTTCTATAATATATATACACATATATAGTCACTAGATACTTTCATATAACTGCTATTATCACCATTCAGCAAGCTTGTCTTGTGTGCGAGTGTGTGGCTTACAATTGTTTTGAGTCAGGAGTCGGCAGCTGTCAAAATGACACATTGTCTCATTACTCACTCTCCCTACCGCCTGTCAAAACAATGGGTTCGGATGCTGCTTCCCCTCCATTCTATCTAATTATCTTTCTCCCTCATTCTATCTCTTTCAATCTGTCTCTCTCTTTCTATCTGTCTGTCTCTATCTCTGTCTCACAGGTACACATAAATATAAATATACATAGTGCAAATTACCTAGGATAACCCAAAAAATCCAGACAAAGTGCTATACTCTGCTTGAAGATATGAGTAAAGGTGATGACGCAGTCTTGTGGCTCTCTCTGAGACAGAGAGCTAGATAGACAGGAAGCTTGACAGACAAACAGACAGACAGACATGTTTGTGTACCAGCGAAAACAAAGTGAGGGCGATGCTCATCAAAAATCACTTCTAATATTTTCTTATCAGCTGCACCCTCCCCCACCCTTGTGTATGCTCATCAAACGTCAGCTCTTATCAGATGTTATCTCAGCTTATCATGTCACTGTCAGGGGTGGAATTTGTTTATCATGCTTCAAGGGAACTTATTATTACCTATTATTATTATTACCTATTCTTTTTCTCCTCCTCCTCTTCCTCCTCCTCCTCCTCCTCCATCTCCTCCCCCTCCATCTCCTCTTCCTCCTTCTCCTTCTCCTCCTCCTCCTTCTCTTCCTTCTCCCCTCCTTCTCCTCCTCCTTCTCCCCCTCCTCCTTCTTATCCGCCTCCTCCTCTTCCTCCTGTTTCTCCTCCTCCTCCATCTCCTCCTCCTCCTCCTCTTAGTCTTTCTCTTCCTCCTCCTTCATTCTTCTGGTATCATGAAATTTATCTTCACAGACACTTCCATCTGTGTTAGAGCATCGCTTGGGAAGAGAAGAGTCCCAGATTTGCTGGGGAGTCACATATTTCTTACCGTTAGGCATGCTGAAAAAGGAGGGCTGAAATGGCATTCCCACAATGCACCACTGGCTCCCCTATTTTTTTTTATATAGTGCACACTGACCATGCAGACCCATCCTCTCACATGTGGGCCTACCAGCTTTCTCCTGCTTGATTTGAAGCCGCTAGAATTTATGCGTATAAATACGTCAGAATCAGTGGCGCGTAAGACGTATATATATGACCAAAACAGTCAAAGGGTTAAACATTACTAATTTTAAAAAGAGAAACTTTCATTCTTCTTGTTAGGTCACCCTGCCTCGGTGAGATACAGCCAGTTTGTTGAAAAAAAAATTAGCTGCAAATCTGAAATACTGAAATAAAAAAAATGGCATTATGACTTTAAATTAGGGTGGAAATTTATAAGTTTGTCACTGATTATACATATGATTCCAAGGAACTTACCAACAATTTTCATCAGCTGGATATTTAGAATGCTACACAGAAAGAAATTTTACAGCTGAAAACAAGTACAGTGAAACCCTGAGTTTTGGAAGTAATCTATTCCAGGAGCAAGTCCTAAAGTCGAAATGGCCTAAAGTCGAAGCAATATTTCCCATAAGAAATAATGTGAATCTAATTACAGTGGACCCCGCCTTACGATATTAATCCGTTCCTGAGAGCTCATCGTAAGCTGAAATTATCGTTAGCCGAATTAATTTTCCCCATAAGAAATAATGGAAATCAAATGAATCCGTTCCGGACACCCCAAAGTATGAAAAAAAAAAATTTCCCACATGAAATATTAATTTTAATACACACAAACTGAAGAAGACATGCACAATTACTACTCTACTAAGAATAGAATACATGACACTTACCTTTATTGAAGATCTGGTGATGATTGATGGGATGGGAGGAGGGGAGTGTGTGGAAGTTATTGTTAAGAAGGGGAATCAATCCCCTTCCATTAGGACTTGAGGTAGCAAGTCCTTTTCCGGGGTTACTTCCCTTCTTCTTTTAATGCCACTAGGATCAGCTTGAGAGTCACTGGACCTCTGTCACACAACAAATCTGTCCATAGAGCTCTGTACCTCCTGTTCCTTTAAGACTTTCCTAAAATGGGCCATAACATTGTCATTGTACAGGTTGCCAACATGGCTTGCAGTAGCTGTGTCAGGGTGATTTTCATCCGTAAAGGTTTGCAGTTCAACCCACTTTGCACACATTTCCTTAATCTCTTTCTTCAATTCCATACTAATTCTCACCCTTTTTACCACAGGGATGGCACTAGAAGCTTTCTTGAGGTCCATGGTGACTTATTTTGCAGTTACAAGCACTAAAAACACTGGGATAATGTGAAATGTACTGAATGTATGCGTAGATGCGACCTCGCTGGCTGGCTTGTAAACACTGGCGCTGAGGCCATACATGGGATGCGTCCCGGACGAATCACATAAGGCAAGTTTTTATCGTGAGGCGAGGCAAAATTTTTGTGTTCAAATGCTTCGTACGACGGATTTAACATAACGCGATGCGTTCGTAAGGCGGGGGTCCACTGTAATTTGTTCCACCCAAAAATATTGACAAAAAATTATTTTTTTTAGAGAATAAATACAGTGGTACCCCGAATTATTCAAACTTAATTTGTTCCAGAAGGCTGTTCAAGTGCTGATACTGGATGAATTTGTTCCCACAAGAAATAATGTAAATTAGGTTAGTCCATTTCAGACCCCCAAAAATACACATACAAAAGCACTTACAATAATAAACTTACATAATTGTTCAAGTTGGAGGGGTTCGAAACTCGGGGTACCACTGTACTATAGTTTTACATACAGAAAACAATGAGAAATAAATATAAAACACTAATTTTAATGGATAAATGAACATTTAACCCTTTGACCATTTTGGTCATATATGCACGGTTTACGAGCCAGTGTTTCAGACATATATATACTCAATAATTCTAGTGGATTCAAATCAAGCAGGAGAAAGCTGGAAGGCCCACATGTGAGAATGGGTCTGTGTGGTCAGTGTGCACTGTAAAAAAAAAAAATCCTGCAGCACTCAGTACATAATGAGAAAAGAAAAGTCCGACCGTGTTTTTGGATTAAAACGCCGACTGTGAGGTGTATTTTTGTATTGTATTTATGATTGTATTCTCGTTTTTGTGGTATCATTTGACAGAATGGAAAACATATTACAGAAATAGAGATGATTTTGATTAGTTTCACAATGAGTAAGCAAATCACACCACACGTCCAATACACGTCAACTGGGGAGTCTAATACACTAGTGCACTGATATTATTTATCCCATTTTTACAATAATACAGTAGTCTGCATAACAGTAAATCTTCCATTTTTTGTGTGAAATAAAATCCAAATAGAAAGCAAGAGTAATATAAGAGAGGCCTAGAGATGTGGCTAATGAACAAAGGATATGTAATTTTAGTGCCAAGAATGTCTGCATTGTTTATTCTGGACCCTATTTTGAAATTGGCATCTTTTTTAATTTGCGTGAAATTGGCCAAATTGCCAATATCTGACCACTTTATTAGGTAGTTGAAATCGGTAAATGGGCGGTTTCTTGTACTCGATTGATAGAAAAAATGGAGTTCTAAAGAAATAGTTATGAGTCTGGTTTACTGGAACAATGGAACTGGCTGAAAACAGGACTCAAAATCGGCAAAATCGCCAATGTGTACAGGGACAATCGGACTTACGACCGAGTTCGGTTCCGAGAAATCGGTCGTAAGTCGAAATGGACGTAAGACGAACCTTTCTACTGAATATCAACATCACATTTTTGTAATGTCTTTATTTTCTTGTTTTATTTTGGTATTTCATTTTTTACTTTACTTTTTATGCTGTTAGTACTGTATTTTATACTGAAAGGTTTAGGATAAACACTGTGTACAATACCAACAGTTGTTTATTTCCCAGAAATTTGGCATAGAAAACAAGGTCGTAAGTCGAATGATCGTATGTCGAGCAGGGCGTAAGTCAGATGGTAGGTGTATATATCACCGAGATCGCTAACTTCGCAGGAGCACAATTCCGTAAGTTTTTAATCAAATTTCGTACTTTTGGTGTCATTACCATTGGGAAAAGATTCTCTATCATTTCATAAGATTTTTTTTTTTCCAAAAGTTTCTGACATAGAATGACAGTTTCAGAAAGGGGGTTGCTACAGTCAAAGGGTTAAATCAATCTTACCTTTATTGAAGACTCTTGTTGGCATAAGAGGGAGGCAGAAGAGTTTGTTTGGAGGCAGGACAAGATAGTCCTTCAACATGACACTAATAACAACTCTACGACTTATTTATCTAGCACAATTCATCTAATATGACATAATAAACAATATTAACCCTTTGACTGTCGCGGTCATATAAATACGTCGTAGGAGATAGCATGTTTGACGTATCTAGATGCATAAATTCGAGCGGCCTCAAATCAAGCAGGAGAAAGCTGGTAGGCCCACATGTGAGAGAATGGGTCTCCATGGTCAGTGTGCACCATATAAAAAAAAAATCGGGGAGCCAGTGGTGCATTGTGGGAATGCCATTTCAGTCGTTTTTTTTTCAGCATGCTTAGCGGTAAGAAATATGTGACTCCACAGCAAATCTGGGACTCTTCTCTTCCCAAGTGATGCTCTTAAAGGGGGTTTTTATAGGGGGTTTTCTGTTTAAAAAAAATTGGGGTTTTTTTTTTTTGTTTTTGGACATTTTTTAAAATTTTTTTCCGGTAGTTTTTAATTTGGGGGAATTAGGGGGGAATCCAAACATCGTTTATTTAAATTTTGGCATTAGCATAAGAAAAAGTTTAAGTCAAGATTGTTTTTTCCAAGTGAATGCCAGGCTAAAAATGGAGTTGCCAGTAAGGGTAATATTTCACCGTTTTGGAATTTGAAAGGCAATGCAAAAAGGGAAGAAAGGGGAATTTTGGTTAAACCGGGAAGTTTTTAAAGATGGTTTATTTTTACAATTTTTGACTTAGAATGAATTATAGAAAGGGTTGATAGGAAAGGACAATACTGTTATTGAGAATGTTGGGCTAAGAGCTAGGCGAGGTGGTTGTGGAGAGAAGTCAGTGGTAGGTGCAAAAGAATGAAATGAGGAGCGAAGTTCACGATAGTTATTTAGATCAATTTCTATTTTGAGATGTAAAATATTACCATTGGATGTCTCTATATAGTTCAAGATGATGTTTGTAGTTTAGATCATAGATGTTATCGAAATGAAGCCAGGTTAAGAAAAGGGTAGGCAAGCAGAAGGGTAATGGTCTCCAGAGAGAGTTGGCAAGAGAGGGAGGAGGAAGAGTGAGGCAGGAGGAGGAAGATGTAGGGTGTAGACGAGTGTAGACGGAAGGAGGACTGAAGCGAAGAATGGACTTTAGATGATGGGGTCATAAGGAGTGAGGAGATAGATGTTATGATTTGAGAGGAATTTGAGGGAAAGTCAAGCAGGAGGAAAGGAGGTAGGAAGGAGGAGGAGGAGGAGGAGAGGGGAGGGGAGGAGGAGGAGGGAGGAGGAGGAGAGGTTGAAGGAGGAGGAGGTAGGAAGGAGAGGATAGGAGGAGGAGGAGGAGAGGAAAGGTGGGAACGAGGAGGAGGGAGTGAGTACTGAGAGGAGGATGGAGGAAGAGAAGGAGGAGGAGGAGAGGAGGGAGGAGGAGGAGCGAGGAGGAGGAGAGGAGGGGTGAGGAGGAGGGAAGGAGGAGGAGGAGGGGAGGAGGGAGGAGGAGGAGGAGGGGGAAGGAGGAGAGGGGAGGGGGAGGGGAGGAGAGGAGGGTGGAGGAGGGAGGAGGAGGGAGGAGGAGGGGAGAGGAGGAGGAGAGGAGGAAGGAGGAGGGAGGAGTGGAGGGAAGGAGGGAGGAGGAAGAGGAGGGGGAGGAGGAGGAGAGGGAGGAGGAGGGAGGAGGAGGAGGAGGGAGGAGGAAGGAGGGAGGGGGAGGGAGGAGGAGGGAGGGGTGAGGGAGGAGGAGGAGGAGGAGGAGGGGAGGAGGGGAGGAGGAGGAGGAGGAGGAGGAGGAGAGGAGGAGGGAGGAGGAGGGAGGAGGGGGGAGGGAGGGAGAGGAGAGGAGGAGGAGGAGAGGAGGAGGAGGAGGGAGGAGGAGGAGGAGGAGGAGGAGGAGGGAGGGGAGGAGGGAGGAGGGAAGGAGGAGGAGGAGGAGGAGGGAGGAGGAGGAGGAGGGGAGGAGGGAGGAGGAGGAGGAGGAGGAGGAGGGAGGAGGAGGGGAGGAGGAGGAGGAGGGAGGAGGAGGAGGAGGAGGGAGGCGAGGAGGAGGAGGGAGGAGGAGGAGGGAGGAGGAGGAGGAGGGAGGGGAGGAGGAGGGAGGAGGGGGGGGAAGGAGGGAGGAGGGGGAGAGGAGGGAGGAGGAGGAGGAGGAGGAGGAAGGAGGGGACGGGAGGAGGGAGGAGGAGGGGGAGGAGAGGAGAGGAGGGAGGAGGGAGGAGGAGGAGGAGGAGGAGGGAGGAGGAGGAGGGAGGAGGAGGAGGGGAGGAGGAGGAGGAGGGGGGGGAGGAGGAGGAAGGAGGAGGAGGAGGGAGGAGAGGAGGAGGAGGAGGGAGGAGGAGAGGGAGGAGGAGGGAGGGGAGAGGAGGGAGGAGGGAGGAGGAGGGAGGAGGAGGGAGGAGGAGGAGGGAGGAGAGAGGAGGGAGGAGGGAGGGGGGGGAGGAGGGGAGGAGGGGAAGAGGAGGAGGAGGAGGAGGAGGGAGGAGGAGGGGGAGGAGGAGGAGGGAGGGAGGAGGTGGGAGGAGGAGGGGGAGGGAGGAGGAGGGAGGAGGATGGAGGAGGGAGGAGGAGGGAGGAGGAGGAGGGAGGAGGAGGAGGAGGAGGGAGGGGGAGAGGAGGAGGGAGGAGGAGGAGGGGGAGGAGGAGGAGGAGGGAGGAGAGGAGGGAGGAGGAGGGAGGAGGAGGAGGAGGGAGGAGGAGGAGGAGGGAGGAGGAGAGAGGAGGAGGAGGGAGGGAGGAGGAGGGGAGGAGGAGGAGGAGGAGGGTGGAGGAGGAGGAGGGGAGGAGGGAGGGAGGAGGAGGAGGGAGGAGGAGGGAGGAGGAGGGGAGGAGGAGGAGGGAGGAGGAGGGAGGAGGGAGGAGAGGAGGAGGAGGAGGGAGGAGGAGGGGGAGGAGGAGGAGGAGGAGGAGGAGGGAGGAGGAGGAGGGAGGAGGAGGAGGAGGAGGGAGGAGGAGAGGAGGAGGAGGAGGGAGGAGGAGGAGGGGAGGAGGAGGAGGTGGAGGAGGAGGAGGAGGGGGAGGAGGTGGAGGAGGAGGAGGGGGGGAGGAGGAGGGAGGAGGTGGGGAAGGGGAGGAGGAGGAAGGAGGAGGGAGGAGGAGGAGGGAGGAGGAGGAGGGGGAGGGAGGAGGGGGAGAGGAGGAGGGGGAGGGAGGAGGGGAGGGGGAGGGGGAGGAGGGAGGAGGGAGGAGGAGGAGGGAGAGGAGGGAAGGGAGGAGGAGGAGAGGGAGGAGGATGAGGAGGAGAGAGGAGGAGGGGACAGGAGGAGGAGGGACAGGAGGAGGAGGGACAGGAGGAGGGAGGGGAGGAGGAGGAGGAGAGGAGGAGGAGGGAGGGGAGGAGGAGGAGGAGGGGAGGAGGAGGAGGAGGAGGAGGGAGGAGGAGGAGGAGAGGGAGGGAGGGGAGGAGGAGGGCAGAGGAGGGAGGAGGAGGAGGCAGGGGAGGGAGGAGGAGGAGGGAGGAGGAGGAGGAGGGAGGAGAGAGAGAAGAGAGAGGAAGAGAGAGGAGGAGGGAGGAGGAGGAGGGAGGAAGAGAGGGGGGGAGGAAGAGAGGAGGAGGGAGGAGGAGGAGGAGGAGGAGGAGGAGGAAGGGGAGGAGGAGGAGGAGGAAGGAGGAGGAGGAGGGAGGAGGAGGAGGAGGAGAATAATAATAATAAGTTCCCTTGAAGCATGAAAGACAAAGCCCACCCCTGACAGTGACATGATAAGATGAGATAACTGAAAAGAGCTGACGTTTGGTGAGCATACATGAGGGTGGGGGAGGGTGCAGCTGATAGGAAAAGATTAGAGGTGATATTTGATGAGCATCGCCCTCACTTTGTTTTCGCAGGCACACAAACATGTCTGTCTGTCTATTTGTCTGTCTGTCAAGCTCTCTGTCAAAGAGAGAGCCACAAGACTGCGTCGACATCACGTTTACTCACATCTTCAAGCAGAGTATAGCACTTTGTCTGGATTTTTTTGGGTTATCCAAGGTAATTTACACTATGTATACTTGTATTTATGTGTACCTGTGAGACAGAGATAGACAGATAGAAAGAGAGACAGACTGGTACAGAGACAGACAAAGACAGAGGCAGATAGAGACAGACACAGATAGAGACAGAAGTAGACAGAGGAAGACAGAGATAGAGATAGACAGACCCTAAACTTAGGGTTAACACCACTTTCCTCTTAAAAGAGAAGTGTTAATATGACATTATATCAGTGAATCCTTGGTGTTTGCGGCACTGTTTGCTCTAGCTGGCACTCAGTTTAACTGGCGCTCCCACAAGGTACTAAGTGGTCCCAGATTTTTTTAATACTGCTCACACTGAGTGTTAGGACCTATTCTATGCTGACAAGGCATCTCAGGCCAATCATGCCAAATTTGAAGGCAGGTAATTTACACTATGTATACTTGTATTTATGTGTACCTGTGAGACAGAGATAGACAGACAGATAGAAAGAGAGAGACAGATTGAAAGAGATAGAATGAGGGAGAAAGATAATTAGATATAATGGAGGGGAAGCAGCATCTGACCCCATTGTTTTGACAGGCAGTAGGGGGAGTGAGTAATGAGACAATATGTCATTTTGACAGCTGCCGAAACCTGACTCAAAACAATTATAAGCCACACACTCGCACACAAGACAAGCTTGCTGAATGAAGATAATAGCAGTTATATGAAAGTATCTAGTGACTATATATGTGTATATATATTATAGAAACTAGAAGGAAGAAGGGAAGGCAGGAATGAAGGAAGGACGAGATGAAAGAAAGGAAAAAAGTAAGGAAGGAAAGACGAAGGAATGCAGGAAGGAAGGTAGGAAAGGAATGCAGGAAGGTAGAAAGTTACGTATGGAAGGAATGCAGGAAGGTAGGAAGGAAGGAATGATGACACACGACCATTTACCTAGGATAGCTGCATAATACAATTGCCTGCGAATACTCTGAAGAAAACTGCTCAGACGAGGTGTTTTGTCTTTGCACATAAAAAAAAAAAGTCCACAAAAATGCACACACACTCGTTTTATGTGTGAGTAGCGTAAAACACCATTGTGTATGAAAACATGTTACAAAGAGTTCCACAAGCTGCAGGACTTCTAGGAATATGTCCAGTGACTGTACATTGGTATATATATTATAGAACAATAGTAATAAAAAAAATTTTGTATTGTTTGTTTTTGTAAATAAGTTTTGTAAACAATATATTGATAATTATGTTTGTGTGCTTATTGTGTTGTATACAACGAGTGTATATATGTACATTGCACCTTACTTTGGTCTCACAGGTCACATAACTTATGTGAAAAAATAAAATAGTGAAAAAAAAAAAAACTTCAAATACACGTAAACCAAAGTTTACCGGGTGAGTGGCAGTCGCCACCGTTGCCATACGCAGCTCATTTTCTGCAAACTTCACGCCTCTATATCTCAGTAAGTACTGATGGCAATTTTTTTTGGGGGGGAAAACAATCAGAAAAATAATCTTAACATTTTCATAGGAAAAAATTATTTTTGTTTTTTTTTGAATATTTTGCGACATAGAATGACAGTTTCAGAAAGGGGCCTGCGACAGTCAAAGGGTTAAAACTACACAACGTTTTAGCCTCAATAACTATACTCGGGAGTTTGTTCCACTCATCCACAACTCTTACCAAACCAGTGCTTTCCTATATCCTTCCTTAACCCTTTCAGGGTCCAAGGCCCAAATCTGGAGTCACGCACCAGTGTCCAAGAATTTAAAAAAAAAAAATTTGTTATTTTTTCTTATGAAATCGTAGAGAATCTTTTTGTGAAGGTAATAAAACAAAAAGTACGAAATTTGGTGGAAAATTGACGAAATTATGCTCTCGCGAATTTTGATGTGTCAGCGATATTTACGAATCAGCGATTTTGCCGACTTTGACTCCCATTTTAGGCCAATTACATTATTCCAATCAACCAAATTCTTAGCTATTTCACTAGTATTACTTCTATTCTATCGATTGAACACAAGAAATCGCCAAGTCAACTGTTTCAACTACAAAATAAAGTGATCGGAAATTGTTAATTTGGCCATTTAACACAAAGTTCAAAATATTCCAATTTCAAAATAGGGTCCAGAATGAACAATGTAGGCATTCTGGCACTAAACTAACATTTCTCTGTTCATTAGTTATGTTTTGAGGCTTTACAAATAATTTCCATTTTGATTTTTTATTACATAATGAATTTTATTCACACCAAAAAATAGAAGATTTACTGTTATGCAATACTGTAGTAATTGTATAAATATCATCACCATATTTGTGAATGTATATTAGACCCACCAGCTGATGTGTATTAGACGTGTGAGGTCGTTTGTTTACTCTTGAATATCGGCAAAAACTTAACATTTCTGCTACTTTGAGCTCAGTTTCAAGCCATTTCCAGTGCTAAAACCAATCAAAATCATCTCTATTTCTGTAATATGTCTTCCATTCTATCAAATGAGACCAAGAAATCGCAAATACAACTATAAAAAACATACGAAAAAACACTGCAAAGTTGCTGTTTTAATCGAAAAATCACGATTTCATTTTTTTTCTCTCATTATACACAGCATGCTGCAGCATCTGTTTTATGTGGTGCACACATACCACATAGATGTATTCTCTCATATCCAGGCCCAAATGTACCACTCACAGTTTATCAGAGTGAGCTGAGCTCATGGCGTAGATCTACGGTTTGGACCCTGAACGTAAAGCCGTAGATCTACGGGACGGACCCTGAAAGGGTTAATCTGAATTTTTCCAACTTGAAACCACTGCTGCGAGTCCTGTCTTGGCTGGAAATTTTCAGCACGCTGTTTACATCCCCCTTATTTATTCCTGTTTTCCATTTACACACCTCGATCATATCCCCCCTAATTCTACGCCTTTCGAGAGAGTGTACATTCAGGGCCCTCAGTCTAGCCTCATAGGGAAGATTTCTGATAGGTGGGATCATCTTTGTCGTCCTCCTCTGTACGTTTTCCAGAGCATTTATATCCAACCTGTAATACGGTGACCAGAACTGAGCAGCATAGTCTAAATGAGGCCTAACCAAGGATATATAGAGTTGAAGAACAACCTGAAAACATCTATTATTTATACTTCTAGATATGAAGCGAAGAATTCTGTTAGCTTTATTGCGAGCACTTATGCACTGTTGTCTTGGTTTTAGATTACTGCTAACCAGAATTCCTAAATCCTTTTTGCAATCAGTAGTATTAAGATCTACATTATCTAGTTTATATGTTGCCTGGTTATTTTCCTGTCCAACATTTAAAACTTTGCATTTGTCTATATTAAACTGCATCTGCCACTTCTCCGACCATTGCATCATTCTATTCAAATGATCCTGGAGTGCTCTAGTGTCCTCATTAGAATGAATTGGACGGCCTATTTTGGTGTCACCAGCAAATTTGCTTATGTTGCTATTTATTCCCTCATCTATGTCGTTTATGTAAACTGTGAACAACAATGGGCCCAACACCGTTTGTGATGTGCCCCCATTCTGATTTGTCTGCATTTATGCAAACTCTCTGCTACCTATTTGTCAGCCATACCTCTACCCAGGAAAAAAATTGCAAATACAGTGGACCCCCGGTTAACGATTTTAATCCGTGCAAGAGGGCTCATCGTTATGCGAAATAATCGTTATGCGAATCAATTTTCCCATAAAAAATAATGGAAATTTAAAAATTAATCCGTGCAAGACGCCCAAAAGTATGAAAAAAAATTTTTTTTACCACATGAAATGTTAATTTTAATACACACAAACTGAAAAAGGCATGCACAATTAAATGACACTTACTTTTATTGAAGATCTGGTGAGGGATTGATGGGATGGGGGGGGGGAGGGGAGAGCAATATCTTCTTACTGTTTAGAAGGGGAATCCCTTCCATTAGGACTTGGGTGTAATTTCCCTTTTTCTGGGGTTACTTCCCTTCTTCTTTTAATGCCACTGGGCCAGCTTCAGAGTCACTGGACTTCTTTCGCAAAAGTATCTGTCCATAGTGGCCTGTACCTCTCGTTCCTTTATAAACTTGCCTAAAGTGTTTCACAACATTGTCAGTGTATTAATCACCAGCACGGCTTGCAATAGCTGTTTTGAGGGTGTTTTTTCATCCATGGAAGGTTTGCACTTCAAGCCACTTAGCACAGATTTCCTTAATCTTTGAAGTGGGGCAACTTCTTCAATTTCTCTCTCCCCCCCTCCGAAGCAATTTCCTCAGGTGTGGCCTCTTGCTGTTGAAGTTGATCTAGCAGCTCATCAGTGGTTAGTTCTTCATTGTCCCCCTCCACCAACTCTTCCACATCCTCCCCCTAACCTCCAACCCCAAGGACTTTCCAATGCACAATGGATTCCTCAACTGGCACAGGATTCTCAGGGTTACCCTCAAACCCTTCAAAATCCCTTTTGTCTACACATTCTGGCCACAGTTTCTTCCAAGCGAGTTCAAGGTCCTCTTTGTCTTCCCCCCAAGCCTTACCTATAAGGTTTACACAATTGAGGATATTAAAGTGATCTCTCAAAAACTCTCTTAGAGTCAGTTGAGTTTCTGAGGTCTTTTACAAAGCCTTTCAAACAGGCTTTTGTGTACAGTTTCTTGAAGTTGGAAATAACCTGCGGGGCCCATGGGCTGCAGGAGAGGAGGGGTATTAGGAGGCAAAAACTTCACCTTAATGAAGCTCATGTCCCCATAAAGTCGCTCTGACACGTCTGTTTGGATGACCAGGGGCATTGTCTAACACCAGGAGGCACTTAAGTTCTAATTTTTTTTCAGTTAGGTAATTTTTCACATTGGGGGCAAATGCATGGTGTAACCAGTTATAGAAAAATTCCCTAGTGACCCATGCCTTACTGTTTGCCCTCCACAGCACACACAATTATCCTTGAGGACATTCTTTTGCCTGAACGCTCTGGGAGTTTCAGAGTGATACATAATAAAGGCTTCACTTTGCAATCACCCGTAGCATTGGGACACATCAACAATGTAAGCCTGTCTTTCATAGGCTTATGTCCTGGGAGTGCCTTTTCCTCCTGAGTAATGTAGGTCCCGCTTGGCATTTTCTTCCAGAAAAGGCCTGTTTCATCACAATTAAACACTTGTTCAGGTTTCAGTCCTTCAGTTTCTATTTTACTCCTTGAATTCCTGCACATATTTTTTTAGCCGCTTTGTGGTCCGAACTGGCAGCCTCACCATGGGCCCTTTTCACACTATGGATGCCACTACGCTTCTTAAATCTCTCAAACCAACCTTTGCTGGCCTTAAAATTTACTCACATCATCATAGTTGCAGGCATTTTTTTAATTAAATCGTCATGCAACTTCTAGCCTTTTCACACATGATCGCTTGAGAGACGCTATCTCCTGCTATCTGTTTTTCATTTATCCACACCAATAAGAGTCTCTCAACATCTTCCATCAATTGCGATCTTTGTTTCGAAACACAGTTGAACCTTTGGCAAGAACAGCTTCCTTGATTGTCTTTCTGGTGCCCACAATAGTAGCGATGGTTGATTGGGGTTTCTTGTACAGCTTGACTAGGTCGGCTATAGCACTCCCCTTTTTTATACTTATCAATTATCTCTTTCTTCTTTTTATAGTAATTCTTACCCTTTGAGGTGTAGGGTTGGCACTAGAAGCTTTCTTGGGCCCATGGTCACTTATTTTCCCGAAACAGCACCGAAAATACTGTAATAATACGAAATATTCCGAGTGTATGCTTGGATGTTACCGCGGAGGCTGGCTGGTAAACAATGGGACGGAGCGGCACATGTGAGGCTGGCTGAGGGCACATTGGACGCGTCTCGGACGAAAATCGGTATGCGGGTTTTTAATCGGTATGCGGGGCAAAAATTTTCCGATAAAAGTAATCGTTATGCGGAAAAATCGCTATGCGATGCCATCGTTATGCGGGGGTCCACTGTACAGTAGACCCTCTGGTAATGGTAGCAACGGCTAATGCCAAAATCAGATAGCGGCGCATTTTGGCGTCAAAATATTGGCTCGGCTAATGCCCAAGTACTCGGTTAAGGGCATTCATCCTGAATGTGTCTACTTGTCCGCCCGGCCTGAGCGCCTGAGCCGCCCTGCCTTCGGCTAGTGTGCTATTGTTTACAAGCCAGTCCGGATGATCCCACGCATACCTGCGATACTTTTTGTATTATTCCATTGCTTTTAGTACTTGTAACCACTAAATAAGCCACCATGGGCCCAAAGAAAGCTTCTAGTGCCAACCCTGTGGTAAAAAGGGCGAGAAATACTACTGAATTAAAGAAAGAGATAATCGCAAAGTATGAAAGTGGAGTGCGTGCCTTCGAGTTGACCAGGTTATACAACAAATAACAAACCCCATTCAACCATCACTACTATCTTGGCCAACAAAAAGGCAATCAAGGAAGCTGTTGTTGCAAAAGGTGCAAGTATGCTTACAAAACAGAGATCGCAAATATTCGAAGATGTGGAGAGACTGTTTTGGGTTTGGTATCAATGGAAAAAATTTAAAGGAGAAAGGGGTTTTCTAGTAAATAATATGTGAAAAGGCAGGGGTTGCATTATGATTGTTTAAATTTTAAAATGCCTGAACTGTGCTGATTTTTAGAAAATTTTAAAGGCCGCAAAGGTTGGTTTTGGAGGGGTTTTAAAGAATCGGGGTGGCATAACAGTGTGAAAAGGGCATGGTGAGGCTGCCAGTTCGGGAAAAAAAGTGGCTAAAAAATAGGCAGGACTTTAAGGGGTAATTTTTTTTTATTTTGATCACACGGGCCCTTTCCCCAAGGCAGGGGGGCCCCGAAAAGAAAAACTTTCCCCTCATTCACTCCTCACTGTTTTGCCAAAGGGGCTTTACATTTCATTTTTTAAACTGAAACTTTAAACCCCTCCTTCGAGTGCAGGCATGTATTTTCCCTTTCCCAGGACTCAAGCCCGGCTCCCGGTTTCCCTGAACCCCTTCATAAATGTTACTTTGCTCACACCCCAACAGCGTAAGTTTTAAAAAACCATTTTTTCCCCATTCCTCTACAAACATGCTACGTATGCCTGTGGAACCCAAGCCCTTCACACAAAACCCCCTTTTCCCCCCTCCCCCCAACCTTTCCTAGGCCGCCCCTCCCCACCTTCCTTCCCACTCGATGTACACTCTTAAAGTCTTTGTTTCGCTCCTTCTCTCTACATGTCCAAACCCCTCAAAAAACCTTCCTCCCCCTTTGGGAAAAAACAGTTTGGTAACCCCACACCTCTCCTAATTCCAAATACGATTCTTGCATTATATTCAACCAAATTCCCCTCAGCAGAATCCCCACTGCTTCCACCTTCCCGCTGCAACTTATCCCCATGCTTCCACCCATATAACAGCGTTGGAAAAAATATACCTCATACATTCCCCCTTTGCCTCCAAGGACAAATTTCTTTGTCCCCACACATCCTAAGTGCCCCCACTCCCCCTTTTTTCCTCTAAAATTTTGATTCACCTCATCTTTCATAGCCCCCTCCGCTGACACGTCCACTCCCAAAATTCTGATACATTCACCCCCTCCATACCCTATCCCTCCAATCTGTACCCAAATTTTTCATCCCCAAATCTTTTTTTACCCTCATAACCTTACTCTTTCTGTATTCACTTTTAATTTTCTTCTTTTGAAAACCCCTAAAAATTCATCCCAATTCTGCAATTCTTTGGAATTCCAAAGAGCACAGGTCTTTTGCAAAAGCACTGTGACAATCCCCCTTTTGGGTTTTATTTTTATCTTTTAACTCCCCGCCTCTTTCAAGCCCTCGCTTTACTTTTTCTTACAACCCCCCTTAAAATTATTAAAAAACCCCGGTGAATCACAATCTTGTCTAAGGCCCACTTTTACTGGGAAAAAATTTCCCTTTTAATATCTAACTTTGGGCCCCCTTTCCTGTAAATTTCTTCACGTTTCAGTAACCTACCTCCTACACAAACCCTGCAAAAGCCCTAGCCCATCCCCCTTCTACCCCCCCTAATGCCCCGACCCCTTGCTTATCTAAAACCATTTTGTGTTTCCTTAAAAAACCCGGTTCACACCCCCACCTTTCCTAAACCCCCTTTTTCATCGCTTCCTATTCTCCTCTACTTTAATTCTTTTAATAAATCACTTTTCCTTTCCCGGTACACCCAAAAAATTTTCCCCCCTAATTTTTGCACTTTTTTGTCCCCTTTGCCTTTATACAAAGGGGAATATGCATGCCTCTGCCCAAAAAGGACCACCCTCTTCCATAATTTTTAAATAAGCCCAACCACTCCAAAACTTTATCCCCCCTGCTTTTAAAAATTTCTATCTTTTATCCCATCAATCCCCGGCTCCCTTTCCCCCTTTATTTTACCTCTGCCTCCGAAAATTCCCCCCACTCACAACTGGCTCTTCCTCACTCCTCAAATGTTATTCCTCCTTGCCCCTTTCCGAAATCAAGCTTCCTACTTTTTTTAACATTTAACAAAATTCCCCAAAATATTCCCCATCTTCCCAATCCTCTAAATCTCCTTTTTAATAACTCTCCTCTCCCATTTTAATGACAAATCAATTTTTCTCTAGGGTTCCTTAACTGTTAAAAACTCACTCCAAACTTTTTCTTATTTTTAATAAAAAATTGTTGATAAATCTCACCCCCCTCTTCATTGCTCTTTTTTACATTTCTTACCCCTTCTTAACCTCTCCTTTTTTCCATTACTCTTCCCTCCTGCATCACTTCTATTTTTAAAAAATTCTCTATGTAACTTTTTTTCCCCCTTTTCTTCTTTACTCATCATTCCACCAACGCTCCCCTTCCTCCCGCACCCACCCTTCCCGTAACCACAAACCTGCTGAACATCCAAACTACATTTTTTAAATTACCCCATACCCCTTCGACCCCTTGCCTATGCTCCATTGCCATCATCCTCCAAAAGTGTTTATAATTACCCAACTGCCTCTCTTTTAGTTTTTAAAACCTTCACCTTCTTCCTGATGCTTCTATTTATTCTTTCTATTTCCCCCCCCCAAAACTCCCACCCCCCCTTCGCTTGTTTCACTTGGGCAGGAACCCATTTCTTTTCTTTCAAATTCAATATCTGTTTTTGTCTCGCCTACATCCAGCACATTAAAGAATCCCAGTTTTAAAAAGTTTTTCTTTTTCTCTTTTTTAGTAAATGTCTACAGGAGAAGGGGTACTAGCCCTTTGCTCCTGGTTTTAGCGCCTCACACGAACGCATGGTTTACGGGGGGAAAGATTCTTTTCCATTCCCTGGAAAATAAAAAGAAATAAAAAAGAACAAGAGTATTTAAAAAAAAGGAAAAAAAACTGAGTTTTGTATATATAAAAATTATTTTTGATGGATGTCTGGAAGTGTGACAAAGTGAAAGTAGGAAAAAGCAAGATTTCCTGTTATTGGGTGTTTATGAGACAAAAAAAGAAACCAGCAACCCACCATCATGCAAAACGTTACAGGTTCTGTTTCACGCATCGGCAGGACGGTTAGTACTTCCCTGGGGGTTGCTGTCTACCCAAAAAACCTTTTTAACCCACATAGGGCTGAAAAATTTAAAAAACCCCAAAAAGTTTTTAGTTGTGACAAAAAAGGCCTGTTTTTGAAGAAAAAAGCCAAAAAAGGACCTACATTACTCAGGAGAAAAAGGGACTCCGGACCAACCCTATGAAAGACGGCTGAGCTCATGTTTGTAGTAATGCTAGAGGGCTGCAAGTGAAGCCTTTACCGTGTATAAACTCTGAAACTCCCAGGTGTTCAAGAAAAACAGTGTCATCAAGAAAAAAATTTCTGTGTGATGTAGAGCGCAACAGTAAGGCAGGGGTTTCACTAGTGACATTTTCCTTGACTGGTTCTTATTTGTGGGAGGTAAGGAAGTTGCATGCGATCTGATGAAGAAAATGCCTGGAAGCAGTGCTGATGTTAGTGAATTTAAGGCCCCAACAGAGGCTGGTTTGACAGATTTAAGAAGTGTAATGACATACACAGTGGGGTTTAAGGCATGGGAGGCAGCAAGTTCAGACAAACGAGCGGCTGAAAGCTTCGTGAAAGAATTTAAGGGGTACGTAGAGACTGAAAATTTTAAACCCCAAAAAGTGTTCAATTGTGACGAAACAGTCCTGTTTTGGAAGAAAATGACAAACGGGGACCTACATTATCAGGAGGAAAAGGCACTCCAGGACACAAGCCTATGAAAGACAGGCTCACTTTTTTGTTGTGGTAATGCTAGTGGTGATTTTCAAGTGAAGCCTTTATTTGTGTATCACTTAGAAAATCCCAGTGTGTTTAAGAAAAACAATGTCATCAAGAAAAAATTTTGTGTTTGTGGAAAGCGAATAATAAGGCATGGGTCACGAGGCAAATTTTCACAGAGTGGGTCCATGAAGTTTTTGGGCCCCCCAGTGTGAAAAAATACCTCCTGGAAAATAATTTGCCACTCAAGTGACTCCTGGTAATGGGCAAATGCTCCTGCTTATCCCCCAAAAATTGGAAGACCTATTGTCTAGGGACTTCAATTTCCATCCAGTGAAGTTCTTCCCTCCTAACACCACTCCACTCCTCCACCCTATGGACAGCAAGCCATTTCTAACTTCAAAAAAACTCTACACCAAAGCAGTGTTTCAAAAGTGCTTTGAAGTGCCCACAGACACTAAGTTGACCCTAAGAGAGTTCGGGGAGGAATCATTCAATATTACAGCTCCATAAGCCTTTAGGTAAGGCTTGGGAGGGAGTGACTTCCAGGACTTTGAATTCTGCTTGGAGACAATTGTGGCCAGATTGCACCCAAAAAGAGGGATTTTGAAGGGTCTGAGGCTGACCCTCACTCTGCCGACCCTCTGCCTGTTGTGGAAGGTACTGTGGCATTGGGCAAGTTCATGGGGCTGGAGGAAAGTGTAAAGGATGTGGAGGAGTTGTTGGAGGACCACTGGAAGAGTTTAAACCATTGACGAACTGTAAGAGCTTCAACTGGAACAGCATCAGACCACAGTCAGGAACTTGCTTCAGGGGAAAAGAGTAAGGGGGAGTGAAGGAGGTGACTTCTTCAGGATTAAAGAGGTGTGTGAAATGTGGACTAGGGTGCAAGCTTTTGTAGAGAAATCCCACCCTGACCAAGCTGAAACAAAGCCATACTTGCAACTGTTCGGGGGACAAAACCTTGTCCCACTTCAGGGAAAATCTTTAAAGAGTGCAAAGACAGAGCACTCTTGACAGTTTTTTTGTGAGACAGGGGTCCAGTGACTCTAAAAGTGGTCCTGGGGGCCTTGAAAGGGACAAAGAAGAGAAGTAACCCCAGATAAGGATTTTTTCCCTTTTGTCTTTAGGGAAAGGGGATTCCCCTTCCAACATAAGTCTCTCTTTCCTCCTCCCTGTCTTCCCGATGCCAGCAAGTCTCTTAATAAAGGTAAGTAAATTGTAAGTAAGTAAATTTTAATTTATCTATACAGTGGACCCTCGCATAACGTTGGCATCACATAGCGTTTTTAAATCCTCATAGCGATACATTTTATCGCTAAAATTTTTCCTCGCATTAGCGCTAAAAAACTCGCTCAACGCTATTTCATCTGAGACGCGTCTATGTGCGGCTGCACCAGCCTCACATGTTCCCCCGGTGGCATTGTTTACAAGTCAGCCTCCCCCGGTAACATCCAAGCATACATCGGAACATTTTGTATTTATTACAACGTTTATGGTGATTTCATCTGCAAAAAAGTGACCATGGGCCCAAGAAAGCTTCTAGTGCCAACCCTACAGGAAAAAGGGTGAGAATTAATATAGAGATGAAGAAAGAGATCTTGCTAAGTATGAAGTGGAGTACGTTTTCTCCGAGCTGGCCAGGTTGTACAGTAAACCCCAATCAACCATCGCTACTATTATGTCCAGAAAACAGCAATCAAGGAAGCTTTTTTTGCCAAGGTGCAACTGTGTTTTCGAAACAGAGATCGCAAGTGATAGAAGATGTTGGGGAGACTGTTATTGGTGTGGATAAACGAAAAACAGATTGCAGGAGATAGCATCTCTCAAGCGATCATAAGTGAAAAGGCTAGAAAGTTGCATGAGGATTTAATTAGAAAAATGCCTGCAACTAGTTATGTGAGTGAATTTAAGGCCAGCAAAGGTTGGTTTGAGAGATTTAAGAAGCGTAGTGGCATACATAGTGTGATAAGGCATGGTGAAGCGTAGTGGATTTAAAAGTGTGATAAGGCATTTGTGAGGCTGCTAGTTCGGCCACAAAGCAGCTGAAAAATATTTATTTTTATTTTTTTATTATTATTTTATTATCACACTGGCCGATTCCACCAAGGGAGGGTGGCCCGAAAAAGAAAATCTTTCACCATCATTCACTCCATCACTGTCTTGCCCGAAAGGGGGCTTTACACTACAGTTTTTTAAACTGCAACATTAAAACCCCTCCTTCAGAGTGAAAGGCACTGTACTTCCCATCTCCCGGACTCAAGTCCGGCCTGCTGGACTTGAAAAAAATGTGCAGGGAATTCAAAGATACATAGACAGTGAAGGACTGAAACCTGAAAAGTGTTTAATTGTGATGAAACAGACCCGTTTTGAAGAAAATGCCAAGCGGACCTACATTATGAGGAGGAAAAAAGGGATCCCAGGACATAAGCCAAAGAAAGACAGGCTTACTCTGTTAATGTGTGCCAATGCTAGTGGTGATTGCAAAGTGAAGCCTTTATTAGTGTATCACTCTGAAACTCCAGGAGCATTCAGGCAAAAGAATATCCTCAAGGCTAATTTGTGTGTGCTGTGGAGGGCAAACAGTAAGGCATTGGTCACTAGGGACTTTTTCTATGATTGGTTACACCAAGCATTTGCCCCCAATGTGAAAAATTACCTAACTGAAAAGAAATTAGACCTTAAGTGCCTCCTGGTGTTAGACAATGCCCCTGGTCATCCTACAGATTTGGCAGAGCGACTTTGTGGGGACATGAGCTTCATTTAGGTCAAGTTTTTGCCTCCAAATACCACTCCTCCACTGCAGCCCATGGACCAGCAGGTTATTGCAAATTTCAAAAAACTGTACACAAAAGCTCTGTTTGAAAGGTGCTTTGTAGTGACCTCAGAAACTCAATTGACTCTTAAGAGAGTTTTGGAGAGATCACTTTAATATCCTCAATTGTGTAAACCTTATAGGTAAGGCTTGGGAGGGAGTGACTAAGAGGACCTTGAACTCTGCTTGGAAGAAACTGTGGCCAGAATGTGTAAACCAAAGGGATTTTGAAGGATTTGAGGCTAACCCTGAGAGGCATATGCCAGTTGAGGAATCAATTGTGGCATTGGGGAAGTCCTTGGGGTTGGAGGTTAGTGGGGAGGATGTGGAAGAGTTGGTGGAGGAGGACAATGAAGAACTAACCACTGATGAGCTGCTAGATCATCTTCAACAGCAAGAGGGCAGACCTGAGGAAACTGCTTCGGAGAAGGGGAGAGAGAAATTGAAGAAGTTGCCTACTTCAAAGATTAAGGAAATCTGTGCAATATGGCTTAAAGTGCAAACCTTTATGGATGAAAATCACCCTCAGACAGCTGTTGCAAGCCGTGTTGGCAACCTGTACACTGACAGTGTTGCGAACCACTTTAGGAAAGTCACAAAGGAACGAGAGGTACAGACCTCTATGGACAGATATGTTGTGCAACAGAAGTCCAGTGACTCTGAAGCTGGTCCTAGTGGCATTAAACGAAGGGAAGTAACCCCAGAAAAGGACTTGACACCTCAAGTCCTAATGGAAGGGGATTCCCTTCCAAACAATAACAACTTCCACACTCTCCCCTCCTCCCATCCCATCAATCACCAACAGATCTTCAATTAAGGCAAGTGTCATGTAACTGTGCATGTCTTTTTCAGTTTGTGTGTATTAAAATTAATATTTCATGTGGTAAAAATTTTTTTTTTCATACTTTTGGGTGTCAGGAACGGATTAATTTTATTTCCATTATTTCTTATGGGGAAAATTAATTCGCATAACGATAATTTCGCCTAACACTGAGCTCTCAGGAACGGATTAATAGCGTTATGCGAGGGTCCACTGTATCTACATAATATAGGTATATGCATTTATCTGTGTTGTGTGTATGTAATATTAGTTTTTTTTTTTTTCAACAAACTGGCCGTATCCCACCAAGGCAGGGTGGCCCAAAAAGAAAAACGAAAGTTTCTCATTTTAAATTTAGTAATTTATACGGGAGAAGGGGTTACTAGTCCCTTGCTCCCGGCATTTTAGTTGCCTCTTACAACACGCACGGCTTACGGCGGAAGAATTCTGTTCCACTTCCCCATGGAGATAAGAGGAAATAAACAAGAACAAGAACTAGAAAGAAAATAGAAAACCCAAAGGGGTGTGCTTGTACATGTGCGTGTAGTGTGACCTAAGTGTAAGTAGAAGTAGCAAGACGTACCTGAAATCTTGCATGTTTATGAGACAGAAAAAAAGGACACCAGCAATCCTACCATCATGTAAAACAATTACAGGCTTTTGTTTTACACTCACTTGGCAGGATGGTAGTATCTCCCTGGGCAGTTGCTGTCTACCAACCTACTACCTATAATATTATAGTTATTATTTATAAATATGTATTTTTTGTGAATATTTTTGAGGGTCTGGAACTGATTAATTTCATTTACATTATCTCTTATGGGAAATACTGCTTCACCTTTCGGCCGTTTCTCGTTTAGGACTAGCTCCTGGAACAGATTACAGCCGAAACCCAGGGTTTCACTGTATAGTTATAAATCACTTCATCTCCCAACACTAATTACACCAAACAAAACCAACTCATCCAATTACTTTGGTTTCTTCACCATCTCTTATATCATCTTTCCTAGCCAGAAATCATAGAACCAGTTAAACTACTCAAGAAATCCCAGTTAACCTAAGATCACTACATCAGCTTAAAGTATTATTACCCACTTAAAATTGTACTATTGTAAACTGTCCTAACTGTTGTTTTTTTTGCTACCTTTTTACTACAAAATTTTCTAATAATAATTTTTTACTAGCTCTTTTTTGTAATAATACACAATTAAAATTTACCACTCTATAACTATGTCTAGTTTTAAGTAGACCATAAGCATTAGGATTAATGTGCCCAAAATGTTTATGCATGATAGTAGCTTTGTGCCTAACAATACTTTATTACATGCAGATGAACAAAGAGGCTTTAGGAAAGGTAGGGGGTGGGTAGACCAAGTGTTTACAGTGAAACATATAGGTGAACAGTATTTAGATAAGGGTAAAGAGGTTTTTGTGGCATTTATGGGTTTGGAAAAGCATATGACAGGGTGGATAGGTAGGCAATGTGGCAGATGCTGCAGGTGTATGGTGTAGGAGGTAGGTTACTGAAAGCAGTGAAGAGTTCTTATGAGGATAGTGAGGCTCAGGTTAGAGTATGTAGGAAAGAGGGAGATTATTTTCCAGTAAAAGTAGGCCTTAGTCAAGGATGTGTGATGTCACCGTGGTTGTTCAATATATTTATAGATGGGGTTGTAAAAGAAGTGAATGCAAGGGTCTTGACAAGAGGTGTGGAGTTAAAAGATAAAGAATCAAACACAAAGTGGGAGTTGTCACAGTTGCTCTCTGGTGACAACACTGTGCTTTTGGGAGATTCTAAAGAGAAGTTGCAGAGGTTGGTGGATGAATTTGGAAGGGTATGTAAAAGAAGAAAATTAAAAGTGAATACAGGAAAGAGTAAGGTGCTGAGGATAACAAAAAGATTAGGTGATGAAAGACTGGATATCAGATTGGAGGGAGAGAGTATGGAGGAGGTGAATGTATTCAGATATTTAGGAGTGGATGTGTCAGCAGATGGATCTATGAAGGATGAGATGAATCATAGAACTGATGAGAAGAAAAGGGCGAGTGGTGCACTTAGGAGTCTGTGCAAGCAAAAAGGGGAATGTATGAGAGTACAGTTGTACCAACACTCTTGTATGGGTGTGAAGCATGGGCAATGAATGTTGCAATGAGGAAGAGGCTGGAGGCAGTGGAGATGTCATGTCTGAGGGCAATGTGTGGTGTGAATATAATGCACAGAATTCATAGTTTTCTCCATGGGGAAGTGGAACAGAATTCTTCCTCTGTAAGCCATGCGTGTCGTAAGAGGTGACTGAAATGCCGGGAACAAGGGGCTGGTAACCCCTTCTCCTGTATATATTACTAAATTTGAAAGGAGAAACTTTCGTTTTTCCTTTTGGGCCACCCCACCTCGGTGGGATACAGCCGGTGTGTTGAAAGAAGAATAATTCATAGTTTGGAAATTAGGAGGTGTGGGATTACCAAAACTATTATCCAGAGGGCTGAGGAGGGGTTGTTGAGGTGGTTTGGACATGTAGAGAGAATGGAACAAAACAGAATGATTTCAAGAGTGTATAAATCTGTACTGGAGGGAAGGCGGGGTAGGGGTCAGCCAATGAAGGGTTGGAGGGAGGGGGTAAAGGAGGTTTTGTGTGCAAGGGGCTTGGAGTTCCAGGAAGCATGCATGAGCATATTTGATAGGAGTGAATGGAGACAAATGGTTTTTAATACTTGACGTGCTGTTGGAGTGTGAGCAAAGTAACATTTATGAAGGGATTCAGGGAAACCAACAGGCTGGACTTGAGTCCTAGAGATGGGAAGTACAGTGTCTGCACTCTGAAGGAGGGGTGTTAATGTTGCAAGACAGTGATGGAGTGAATGATGAAAGTTTTTCTTTTTCAGGCCACCCTGCCTTGGTGGGAATCAGCCAGTTTGTTAATAAAAAAAAATAATGTAAACTACACTTTGTATGCTACACAAAGAAATAAAAAATTGAATTTGAATTTGTTAGTTCAGTTTCTCACATCACATTTCATTTGACTTGTATGTATCTTATATAAACTTTAGTAAATAAAAAAAACTACAGTACTGTAGTTAAGAGTGTGTACTCAGTAAAATCAAGATTTATGAAAAAAAAAAAATTTAATATTAAATTTACCAGTAATTTGAAGGGTGATAGGTCTGTCCCAAGAGCAAAATCTCAAACAAAGCTAGGCAATATTAAGAGGATTATCAATTCCTCAAAAATACTAAACCAGTAATTAAAGACACAGGCGTACAGTTTTTCCAAGAGCAAATCCATTATCTATTAACTAAGATTATTATTATTATTACATTTACGAGGGATCACTAAACCTTCATGAATCATATAACGCCAGGGAGTAAAAATGTCTGTATAAGCAAAATTTCTTCAGGGCAAGCATAAATATTTCAAATTACCTTACTCATACATCAATAATTAAGGTGTGATGTTATTTCAATGTTTGTAAAATCTTGTACAGTACAATGTTATATGGTACAGGTTATAATCAAGAAATATATTGACTGTTCTTTCTAACTTGCCCAAATAGTGGTTTGTGTTCTGCCCCACTCAAGACACATTTTGCAAAGCCAAAGCAATACACCACGCTGAGCTGTAAAATTTAACCCTTTCAGGGTCGGGTCCATTGTATCATGGCTTTGAAGCCAGTGTTGGTCCCGTAGTATAATAACATGAGCTCAGCTCACTCAGATAAGCTGTGAGCAGTAAATTTGGGTCTGGATATGAGAGAATGGGTCTATGCGGCAAATGTGCACCACATAAAAAAATCCTGTAGCAAGCAGTGCATGAGAAAAACTGTGACTGTTTTTCGTTTAAAACAGCAACTTTGCAGTGTACATATTTTCAAACAGTTTTTATGGTTGTATTCTTGGTTTCTTGGTCTCAGTTGACAGAATGAAAGATATATTACAGAAATAGAGATGATTTTGACTGGTTTCAGGATTGAAAGTAGCTTGAAATTGAGCTCAAAGTAATGAAAATGTTCAATTTTTGCTGATAATCCAAAGTACATTTGTCCAATACACATCCAACTGGTTGTCTAATATGCATTTTGGAATACACTGACACTATTTATACAATTACAGTGGTCCCTCAATAATCGTCCGGCCTGAAAGTCGTCCATTTAGGAAATAGTCCTGTTTTTTCGTCAAAATATTGGCTCGGAAATGGTCCGGTAACTCGCTAATAGTCCTTCGTTCCGGACGTGTACGCACGGTCTCGGCGGCCTC
>NC_069430.1:15541125-15561437 GCF_026875155.1 Cherax quadricarinatus | reverse complement strand
TGAGGAACTTCTTACCGAGAGGCATGGTGAAAATGGACTAACAACATGGCGTTCCCACAATGCCCCGCTAGGTCCCAGATTTTTTTCACAGGGTGCACACCGACCACTGAGACCATTCTCTCCCGTGTAGGCTATCAGGCCTTTGGCGCTCGATTTGAAGCCGCTAGAATTTGTGCGTATAAATACGTCAGAAACATTGGCTCGTAAGACGTATTTATACGTCGGAAACAGTCAAAGGGTTAATTCTGAGGACATGTACATAACCTTCACGACTACGACAACTACCACTACAACTAACCCATCTCTTTGGGAAGGACCTACTTCCACTGGGGAATCCCGCCTACCAGTGAATTTGCCCTCGTCTGCTTCACCTGACGTTACTATATAAGCGCCAGGATTCTTTCTTCTGCTTCAGAATCTCCACGACTATGGTGCTGTTCGCACCTACTCCTAGGTTGAGGGACTGATTACCTCATCTTCTGTACATAGTTCTACTGTCTTCAAGTTATGTCCTAGAATTTGTATTGATAAAGCCACTGGATGGCGAAACGTCTACAATAAAGGTACCCAGATGTTGCACAAGTGTCTTACTCTCATCAATAGAAATAGGCATTAAAAACACAAAAAAGGTAAGATACACACAGAGTACACTTGTTACTTACCTTGAAATATTGATATTAATGTGTGAGAGGTGAGTGGCAGGGTGTTTATTGAATAAAATCAGAATGGCACACCATCATCCTCTAGCTTGGCACTTAAAGCAAGAGGCTTACGACTTCTCTTTTTATTACAGCTAACCTTAGACGCCATCGTCAATGAGAGCCAACTAGTTAACGAAAGAGTAAACGAGAGAGAGAACGAGATACAGAGTTGAGACAATGTAAGAACACAAACTGAACAGGTAGTGGACGATCACTTGGTCAGGCGAAATAAATGCGTATTAATGTGTGTCTACTTTTAGTTCATTCAGGTCCATTTGTAAGAGTTTGTAAAACATTTACCTCAATATGTTTTTTATTTTAATAATAATTACCTCACAATACAAATACTCTTACATTGTGTACAAGTTGTACAAGTTAGTTCAGAATAAACAAACAGCAACACACCATTTTCAGAGCGAATGAAGATAATAATAATAATAATAATATTATTATTATTAACATTTATAATAATAATATTATTATTATTATTAATAATAATAATATTATTATTATTATTATTATTAATTGTTGTTATTATTATTATACAGCGCTGTATAGCCCTTGTGGCTTAGCGCTTCTTTTGGATTATAATAATAATAATAATATTATTATTATTATCTATTTTAAAAAGCACTAAACCCACAAGGGTCGTGAATTGCTATACATAGAGTAAAGGCATACGAAAATAATATTTTTCTACAGTTACCCCCCAGTGTTTGACTAGAGAAAATGTAATTCTTCCGACACTACCTACACAACTGCTTTGTAAACAAATCTCATATTTACATCAATTTTTATTCTGAGTGTATGCATCATGTTTAGATGCTATGTAATGGGTTTCATATATAATTTTGAGGAAACTATCATAGATGGATTAATGAAAATGCCTATATTGATGTAAAATAAGACACTTAGTGTGCCCAAGAGTGATTATTATTACGTAGTATTGGCGTCATGAGTAGAGAGAGACTTAGCGATTTTAATGTGTACCTGCACACCAGCACAGTGTGTAAGTATATTTAGGTACAGGTACACATTAGTATAATTATCAGAGTACATACAAAATATGCAGTAACTTTAAAACACTTGAAATTTTGGAAAGTTTCCTGACATAATAGATGGGGTCACGGAAAATGTAAACAAACCGGGTGGGGGGCCCGTATTTAAAAGACTGCTTGCCGTATAGCAAATTTTGGTCATAATTTGACATCGCCGTATTAGCGGAATGCCGTAAGGCGAAACGCCATAAAGCGGGGCCTTACTGTATTTGTTGATTCTTTGATTATTAAGTTTGGTCTATATTTTTTTCATGGTTGTGTATTTTGTCAATGAATCTGAGGATGCCATTGGTTAGCCATAATCTGTTTAGAGTGTAATTACCCATTTGTGGATACAGGAGCAGAGCTGTGCTGGTTATGTCCCATCTTCAATAATTTGTCCATCAAATAATTCTAAACTGTTGTATCTGAGCGCCTCTGTAAAGACAGTGATTATGTACGAGTGATGGTGAAAGTGTTGATTGATGATATAAGTTTTTTTCTTTTTGTTTTGTATTTCTCTTTCAGTCACCCTGCCTCAGTGGGAGATGGCTGATGTGTTGAAATTTTTTTTTATATAATTTCCAGTGATTGAAGCACTTATACATCCTCTAGTACAGGTTAGCCATCACTGATTCAGTATCATTGGAACCTGCAGTATGCTGGATTAGTGAGTTTGCTGGATTACAGAGTGGTTAGGTTAGAATACACTTGATTAACCTATCAATAGAGACTTTCTGCTATATTTTCTCATTTTCATCACTGCTTTCTCCTCCACTGGCTTGCTGCTGTGGATTTACAACCATCTGCACAATTTCTGAGTCAGTATAATGATGAAATTTGAGATTATGCTAGCCGAAATTAGTGCCGGATAACTGATTGCCGGATTAGTGATGGCCGACCTGTAATTCATTCCACTGATCTACCACTCTTTGAAGAAAAATTTTCTCATATCCCTTTGGCTCCACATTTTATTCTAAATTTACAAGTGTGATCTCTAGTTATTCCTGTTGCAGGTATGAAAAAATCCTCTTAATTTAATCTTTAAGGTTCTTTTATCACTTAATAGATGATTGTCATGTTCGCTTTTTTCCTAAGGGCTAGTAGTGTGGGCATCTTCGATGCTTTCAGCACTGAAAATGCCATGTGTAATTACACTGTATTTTGCAGTGATAGTATTACATCATCATGCCTTTTGATAGTAGCTCAAAAAATCTTTTATTTGTTTGGTCAAATTCCCTATCCCCAAATTAAGGAGATTGTTTTGATTCATCTTGTTTCACTGTAGAATGTCTGCCTTTATCACCCCTGGTCAGAGTTGAAGATATCATATTTACTTTTTTTGATTAACCTTTAACCTAGTTCCTCTGTCTCTGCCTCCAGTCATATTGCTTGAGCATTGTAGGTCTTATATACATTTGCAGTAAAACAGTGGCAGTGTTTGTTGTAGACATGTCTGTATTTGGAGATGAGCACACTTGTTTCTTTTGATTTCAAGAGGTTATTTAAGTTGGTTTCTACCATACAGTTCATAATGACATATTTGAGCTGGGAAATGGAAGCAAATGTGGAGCTCTTGATTGGGAAATGTATATTAATATAATGAATGATACATATATATATTTTTTTCAGGTGATAAGCGTAAAGAAATATGTTGAAAGTGTTTTGTACATCACCTGGCGGCAGGTACTGTGCCGTGCACTCCACCGACTCTACTTCTCTGGTTTCAATTACTACTCTCTCAATATTTTGGATAGGACTGTTGATAATCCGTAAGTGTTACACATAAATGTGTTCAGAGTCTTGAATTATTCACATTTCAGTACAAGTACAGAGGGACATACATGTATAGAAGTAATGCTTGAGCAGTAGTTCTCAGTAACTTGCAGCAAAATAAAGATTCAGAATCTTAATTAACCAATGCATTACGTACGTATTACGTATATAAATAATTAATGGTTACAGATATTGGATTATGTTTGTGAAATCCCCAGTATTCATTGCATTTTGGGCAAAATGTACTGGGAACTACAAAAGTTTAAGAATAAACACAATGTGTTACACAAAAAAAATTAAACAGTTTGTAAATAGAAATTATTGAATAAGAGCCTAAAAAGTCTTCACTATAAGCCAGTGTATACATGCTCTGAGGGCACATCTTTCCTTACATATGCCATTTTACAAATTCATACTGCACATCTGTACAGAGCATTAACTCTAATGGGTAATCTAAGTTGCCCTTCTTAGGTATACTGTAATAACTTTCAGGAAGGGTTGCCTGTGATAATTTCTGTTATAGTATACAAAATGAGAACCACATTAACAGAATATGTAACCAGGTAAGTCTGTGTGATTATTGAGATAAGAGTTGTAGTATCAGTTATAAACTATATTTTTTAACACAACAGCTGCCTTCTACTGAGGCTGGGTTACCCAAAAAAGAAATATAAAATTTTAATTTTTACAGGAGAAGAAATTACTAGTCCCTTTTCCAGGTAGGTAGACTCCCAGCATTGTAGTTGCCTTTTATGACATGCAAGGTTTATCAAGGAAGGATTCTTCTCCACTACCACAGAGAATAAACTGTATAAGTCTAGAACAACAACCAGTATTTGGCCCCTACTTATATGGGATAGGTCCTACACAGATGATAGCAAGGAAATGAGTGAGCTACTAAAGTCCCAATATGACTCGGTTTTTAGCGAGCCACTAACCAGACTGAGAGTCGAAGATCTGAACAAATTTTTTATGAGAGAGAGACAGAATTTGATAGACACACGCCTATCTGATATTATCCTGATGCCAAATGACTTTGAACAGGTGATAAATGACATGCCCATGCACTCTGCCGTGGGCCCAGACTCGTGGAACTCCGTGTTCATCAAGAACTGCAAGATGCCCCTATCACATGCTTTTAACATCCTTTGGAGAGGGAGCATGGACACTGGGGTCGTCCCACAGTTACTAAAAACAACAGACATAGCCCCACTCCACAAAGGGGGCAGTAAAGCAATAGCAAAGAACTACAGATCGATAGCACCTATGTCCCATATCATAAAAATCTTTGAAAGGGTTCTAAGGAGCAAGATCACCCATCTAGATTCCCATCAGTTACACAACCCAGGGCAACATGAGTTTAGAGCAGGTCGCTCCTGTCTGTCCCAACTACTGGATCACTACGACAAGGTCCTGGATACATTAGAAGACAAACAGAATGCAGATGTAGTATACCCAGACTTTGGTAGGTAAGAGACATAGGCAACAGTTAGGCAACTTTATTCAGAAACGTTTTGCCTACACAGTAGGCTTCTTCAGTTGAATACAGAAAATAGGCAGGAACAGCAGAGATGTGAAGACAATGTAATCAGTCCATCACCCTTGAAGTCGTAGATTTGAGATTGTCAGTCCCTCAGCCTGGAGAAGTTCAGTTCCATAGTCTGGAACTATCTGAAGATCAAGCGACAGTGCAGAGACTTAAATACTGTCGGAAGGAGAGGTGCAGAGTAGTAGTGAGAATGCAGCCACTGAGAGGACACGTCCCTCTCAGAAAACATCTTTGACAACTATTTCAAGTGTGAACTGTTTGATCTGAAAGGGACATGTCCTCTCGGTGGCTGCATTCTCATTACTACCACTCTGCACCTCTCCTTCCAACAGTATTTAAGTCTCCGCACTGTCGCTTGATCTTCAGATAGTTCCAGACTATGGAACTGAACTTCTCCAGACTGAGGGACTGACAACCTCAAATCTACGACTTCAAGGGTGATGGACTGATTACATCGTCTTCACATCTCTACTGTTTCTGCGTACTTTCTACATGTATTCGACTGAAGAAGCCTACTGTGTAGGCGAAATGTTTCTGAATAAAGTTGCCTAACTGTTGCCTATGTGTCTTACCTACCAACCTGTTGGTATTGTATACCATTTTGATATATACCCAGACTTTGCAAAAGCCTTTGACAAGTGTGACCATGGTGTAATAGTGCACAAAATGCACAATAAAAGAATAACAGGAAGAGTTGGTAGATTGATCTATTATTTCCTGACAAATAGAACACAAAGAGTAGTAGTCAACAGAGTAAAGTCTGAGGCGGCTATGGTGAAAAGCTCTGTGCCGCAAGGCACAGTACTTGCTCCCATCTTGCTCCTCACCCTCATAGCAGACATAGACAGGGATATAAGCCACAGTGCCATGTCTTCCTTTGCAGATGACACCCGAATCTGCATGACAGTGTCCTCCATTGAAGACACTGCAAGGCTTCAGGGGGACATCAACCATATTTTTAAACGGGCTGCAGAAAACAATATGAAGTTCAACGATGAGAAATTTCAATTACAGTGGAACCTCAAATTTCGAACTTAATCCATTCCAGGAGCTAGTTCTAAATTCGAAAAGTCTGAAATTCGAAGCAATATTTCCCATAAGAAATAATGGAAATACAATTAATCCGTTCCAGAAACCCAAAAATATTCACAAAAAAAAAATACATTTTATAGAGATTAATTACAGTTTTACATACACACAACAAATGCTATAGTCTTTAATTATGTATAGTAATATAAAATAACATTTTTACTTACCTTTATTGAAGATTGGTGATGGTATCTGGAAGATAGGGAGGAGGAGAGAGGGGGTTGGGGTTATTGTTTGGAAGGAGAATCCCCCTCCATGAGGACTTCCGGTATCAAAGCCCTCTCTGGGGTTGCTTCCCTTCTCTGTATTTTAATGCCACTAGGACCAGCTTGAGAGTCATTGGACCCCTGTCTCACAAAATAACTGTCTACAGTCCTCTGTTTCTGTCTCACAAAATAACTATCCACAGTCGTCTGTTTCTGCCTCACAAAATAACTGTCCACAATCGTCTGTTTGTCTCACAAAATAACTCTCCACAATCGTCTGTCTCACAAAATAACTCCACAGTTGTCTGTTTCTGTCTCACAAAATAACTCCACAATCGTCTGTTTCTGTCTCGCAAAATAACTGTCCACAATTGTCTGTTTCTGTCTCACAAAATAACTGTCCACAGTCCTCTGTACATCCTGGCAAGCTCAACAAGTCTCACTCCAATCTCATACTTCTGTATTATTTCCTTCTTCACATCTATGGTGTTTCTCGCTTTCTTTACCACAGGGGTACTGCTAGCAAGTTTCTTTTGGCCCATGGCAGCTTATTTCACAGCCCCACAAGCACTAAACACAATTAAATAATCGTAAAATGTGTGAATGAGATCGCAGGTTAGTGTTCACTCAAGCATAAACAAAGCTAGACTGCTCACAGCGCCTGCGCGGGGACGCGGACAGAGCGGGCCAGCGGACAGGTCCCGTACCCGGCGGTCCGAAAATAGGGGCGCGTTCGATAATAGGGAAACAGTTTGTCCGAAAAAATGGTCTTATTTTCGAAACGTTCGATATGTGATACATTTGATTTTTGAGGTTCCACTGTACTCTGATATGGTAAACGTGAGGAAATTAAAATTTCATTCGAGTATAAAAATTTGAACTACACAATAGAGCGAAAAACTAACGTCAAAGACCTGGGAGTGATCATGTCGGAAGATCTCATCTTCTAAGACCATAACATTGTATCAGTCGCATTGCTAGAAAAATGACAGAATGGATACTGAGAACCTTTAAAGCTAGGGATGTCAAGCCCATGATGACACTCTTCAGGTCGCTTGTTCTATCTTGGCTGGAATATTGCTGCACACTAACAGCACCTTTCAAGGCAGGTGAAATTGCTGACCTAGAAAATGTACAGAGAACCTTCATGGCATGCATAACTAAGATAAAACACCTCAATTACTGGGAATGATTAAAATTCCTGAGCCTGTGCTCCCTGGAATGCAGGCGGGAGAGATACATGATTATGTACACCTGGAAAATCTTAGAGGGATTAGTACCAAACTTGCCCACAAAACTCACTCCCTATGAAAGCAAAAGACTCGGCAGATGATACAACATCCCCCCAGTGATAAGCAGAGGTGCCACTAGCATGTTAAAAGACAACACAATAAGTGTCAGGGGCCCAAGACTGTTCAACTGCCTCCCAGCATACATAAGGGGGATTACCGATACATCCCTGGCTGTCTTCAAGCAGGCACTGGACAGGCACTTAAAATCGGTACCTGACCAGCCGGGCTGTGGTTCGTACGTTGGATTGTGTACGGTCAGTAGTAACAGCCTGGTTGATCAGGCCTTGATCCACCATGAAGCCAGGTTATAGATCGGGCCACGTGGGCGTTGAGCCTCGGAACTCTCTCTCCCGGTAAACTCCAGGTCACCAGGTTAACATGCCGGCCGATTCCCACCAAGGCAGGATGGTCCGAAAAAGAAAAACTTGCATCATCATTCACTCCATCACTGTCTTGCCACAGGGGTGCTTTACACTACAGTTTTAAAACTGCAACATTAACACCCCTCCGTCAGAGTGCAGACACTGTACTTCCCATCTCCAGGACTCAAGTCAGGCCTTCCGATCTCCTTGAATCCCTTCATAAATGTTACTCACACTCCAACAACACGTTACGTATTAAAAACCATTTGTCTCCACTCACTCCTATCACATACACTCACCCATGCTTGCTGGAAGTCCAAGCCCCTTGCACACGAAACCTCCTTTACCCCATCTCTCCAACCTTTCCTTGGCTGACCCCTACCCCGCCTTCCCTCCACTTCAGATTTATACACTCTCAAAGTCATTCTGTTGCGTTCCATTCTCTCTACATGTCTGAACCACTTCAACATCCTCTCTTCAGCCCTCTGGATAATAGTTAATAGTTTTGGTAATCCCACACCTTCTCCTAGTTCCCAAACTGTGAATTTTCTGCATTGTATTCACACCACACATTGCTCTCAGACATGACATCTCCATGCCTCCAGTCTTCTCCTCGTTGCAACATTCACCACTCATGCTTCACACCCATATAGGAGTGTTGGTATAACTATACATACTCTCATACATTACCCTCTTTGCTTCCGACTGAAAAATTACCTGGGTGGGCTGAATTGGGATGTCCTGACTATGGGTCAGGTAGGTGATCTTGGTTGCCAATATGACGTTTTTCAGAGCATAGTTCTAGCTGCCCAGACAACTTTTGTTCCGAGTGGGAAATTAGATCTAACAAAAATGATCCCAAATGGATGAACAATAGATTAAAACATCTCATAGGTCAAAAGAGAGGCATATATAGGCATATCAAAAGAGGGGATGGGCAGTTAAGAAATCAATATATTCAGTTAAAGAGAGAAATAAAGAAAGGAATAAGAAAAGCAAAAAAGGATTATGAGGCTAAGGTCGCAAGGGATTCAAAGACTAACCCAAAAGGGTTCTTTCAGGTATACAGAAGTAAGATTAGGGACAAGATTGGCCCACTTAAGAGTAACTGGTCAGATCACTGACAGTGATAAGGATATGTGTGAAATTCTCAATACCTACTTCCTCTCAGTTTTCACCCAGGAAAATACTAGCGATATTCCTGAAATAATAGATTATGTAGAACAGGAAAATAAACTATGTATGATTGCGGTAACTAGTGACATGGTCCTCAGACAAATAGAGAAACTTAAGCCTAACAAATACCCAGGCCCTGATGAACTGTTTGCAAAGGTGTTAAAAGAATGTAAAGAGGAACTTAGCATACCTTTGGCTAATCTTTTTAACATATCACTACAAACTGGCATAGTGCCTGATAAGTGGAAAATGGCAAATGTAATACCTATTTACCGGGCAGGTGACAGGTCCTTGGCCTCGAACTATAGACCAATAAGCCCTACCTCCATAGTGGGAAAATTTATGGAATCAATAATTGCCAGAGTAATTCGTAGCCATCTTGATAGGCACAGATTGATTAATGAATCTCAACACGGTTTTACAAAGGGGCATTCCTGTCTTACGAATTTACTAACTTTTTTCACTAAGGTGTTTGAGGAAGTAGATCATGGTAATGAATATGATATTGTGTATATGGACTTCAGTAAGGCTTTTGATAGAGTTCCACATCAGAGGCTATTGAGGAAACTTAAGGCACACGGAATAGGAGGAGAAATTTTTTCCTGGGTAGAGGCATGGCTGACAAATAGACAGCAGAGAGTTTGCATAAATGGAGAGAAATCAGAATGGGGGCACGTCATAAGCGGTGTTCCTCAGGGGTCATTGTTGGGCCCGTTGTTGTACACAATTTACATAAACGACATAGATGAGGGAATAAATGACGACATAAGCAAATTTGCTGATGACACCAAAATAGGCCGTCCAATTCATTCTAATGAGGACACTAGAGCACTCCAGGATGATTTGAATAGAGTGATGCAATGGTCGGAGAAGTGGCAGATGCAGTTTAATATTGACAAATGCAAAGTTCTAAATGTTGGTCAGTTAAATAACCATGCTACATATAAACTAAATAATGTAGGTCTTAATACTACTGATTGCGAAAAGGGTTTAGGAGTTCTGGTTAGCAGCAATCTAAAACCAAGACAACAGTGCATTAGTGTTTGCAATAAAGCTAACAGAATTCTTGGCTTCATATCTAGAAGTCCTCCATGGAGAAGTGGAACAGAATTCTTCCTCCGTAAGCCATGCGTGTTGTAAGAGGCGACTAAAATGCCGGGAGCAAGGGGCTAGTAACCCCTTCTCCTGTATATATTACTAAATGTAAAAGGAGAAACTTTCGTTTTTCCTTTTGGGCCACCCCGCCTCGGTGGGATACAGCCAGTGTGTTGAAAGAAAGAAAGAAATATCTAGAAGTATAAATAATAGAAGTCTTCAGGTTGTTCTTCAACTCTTTATATCCTTGGTTAGGCCTCATTTAGATTATGCTGCTCAGTTCTGGTCACCGTATTACAGAATGGATATAAATGCTCTGGAAAACGTGCAGAGGAGGATGACAAAGATGATCCCATGTATCAGAAATCTTCCATATGAGGATAGACTGAGGGCCCTGAATCTGCACTCTCTCGAAAGGCATAGAATTAGGGGGGATATAATCAAGGTGTATAAATGGAAAACAGGAATAAATAAAGGGAATGTAAATAGCGTGCTGAAAATTTCCAGCCAAGACAGGACTCGCAGCAATGGTTTCAAGTTGGAAAAATTCAGATTCAGGAAGGATATAGGAAAGTACTGGTTTGGTAATAGAGTTGTGGATGAGTGGAACAAATTCCTGAGTACAGTTATTGAGGCTAAAACGTTGTGCAGTTTTAAAAATAGGCTAGATAAATACATGAGTGGGTGTGGGTGGGTGTGAGTTGGACCTGACTAGCTTGTGCTGCTGGGTCTGGTGCCGTGCTCCATCCTTGAGTGGAGGTGACTAGACTGGGCGGGTCATTGGAATAATCTGGGGGGGGGGTCTTTGGGCTAATCCGGGGTGGGGGGACATGGACCTGCTCTGCATGGGTCAGTAGGCCTGTTGCAGTGTTCCTTCTTTCTTATGTTCTTATGTTCTAATCCATTTGTTATCCTCATAACCTTACTCTTTCCTATATTCTCTTTTAATTTTCTTCTTTTACATTCCCTACCAAATTCATCCACCAACCTCTGCAACATCTCTTCAGAATCTCCCTAAAGCACAGTGTCATCAGCAAAGAGCAACTGTGACAATTCCCACTTTGTGTTAGATTCTTTATCTTTTAACCCCACACCTCTTGCCAACACCCAAGCATTCACTTCTCTTACAACCCCACCTATAAATGTATTGAACAACCACGGTGACATCACATATTCTTGTCTAAGGTGTACTTTTACTGGGAAATAATCTCCCTCTCACCTACATACTCTAACCCGAGCCTCACTATCTTCGTGAAAACTCTTCACTGCTTTCAGTAACCTACCTCCTATTCCATACACCGGCAACATCTGCCACATTGCTTCCCTATCCACCATGTCATATGCCTTTTCCAAATCCATAAATGCCACAAAAACCTCTTTACCCTTATTTAAATACTGTTCACCTATATGTTTCACTGTAAACTTTTGGTCTACACACCCCATACCTTTCCTAAAGCCTCCTTGTTCATCTGCTTTCCTGCTCTCCATCTTACTCTTAATTCTTTCAGTAATGACACTTTCATACACTTTACCAGGTATACTCAACAGACTTATTCCCCTATAATTTTTGCACTCTCTTTTGTCCCCTTTGCCTTTAAAAAAAGAAACTATGTGCATTCTCTGCCAATCCCTAGGTACCTTACTCTCTTCCATACATTTATTATTTAATAGCACAAACCACTCCAAAACTATATCCCCACCTGCTTTTTACATTTTTATCTTAATCCCATCAATCCCAACTGCCTTACCCCCCCCCCTTTCATTCTACCCACTGCCTCATGAACTTCCCTCACACTCACAACTGGCTCTTCCTGACTCCTACAAGATGTTATTCCTCCTTGCCCGATACACAAAATCAAAGCTTCCCTATGACTCACGAAATCGTAATGACGTGATTGCAAACAAACCATACCACGGGCGGGATTGAACCCGCGGTCAGAGAGTCTCAAAACTCCAGACCGTCACGTTAGCAGACTCTCTGACCGCGGGTTCAATCCCGCCCGTGGTATGGTTTGAAAGCTTCCCTATCTTCATCAACATTTAACAATTCCTCAAAATATTCCCGCCATCTTCCCAATACCTCTAACTCTCCATTTAATAACTCTCCTCTCCTATTTTTAACTGTCAAATCCATTTGTTCCCTAGGCTTCCTCAGCTTATTAATCTCACTCCAAAAATTTTCTTATTTTCAACAAAATTTGTTGATAACATCTCACCCACTCTCTCATTTGCTCTCCTTTTACATTGCTTCACCACTCTCTTAACCTCTCTTTTTCTCCCCATATACTCTTCCTTCCTTACATCACTTCTACTTTGTGAAAACCTCTCATATGCTAACTTTTTCTCCCTTACTACTCTCTTTACATCATCATTCCACCAGTCACTCTTCTTCCCTCCTGCACCCACTTTCCTGTAGCCACAAACTTCTACTGAACTCTCTAACACTACATTCTTAAACCTACCCCATACATCTTCAACCCCATTACCTAAACTCTCACTAGCCCATCTGTCTTTCAGTGGTTGTTTATATCTTACCCTAGCTGCCTCCTCTTTTAGTTTATAATCCTTAGCCTCTCTTACTTGCTGCTTCTGTATTCCTTGTATCCCATCTACCATTTACTCTCACTGTAGCTATAACTAAAAAGTGATCTGATATATCTGTGGCCCCTCTATAAACATGTACATCCTGAAGTCTACTCAACAGTCTTTTATCTACCAATATGTAATCCAACAAACTACTGTCATTACACCTTACATATCTTGTATACTTATTTGTCCTCTTTCTTAAAATATGTATTACCTATAACTAAACCCCTTTCTATACCATGTTCAGTCAAAGGGCTTCCATATGCTTAGGGCTAGGACATCCAACTTCTTTTCATTCATAACATTAGCAATCATCTCCTTCTTATCATGTGCACTACATCCATGCACTTTCAAGCATCCCAGTTTTATAAAGTTTTTATTCTCTTTTTTAATAATTGTATACAAGAGAAGGGGTTACTAGCCCATTGCTCCTGGCATTTTTTATAGCCTCATACGACACGCATGGCTTACGGAGGAAAGATTGTTTTCCACTTCCCCATGGACAATAGAGGAAATAAAGAAGAACAAGAGCTATTATGAAGAAGAAAAAACCTTGATGTGTGTATGTATACATATATGTATATGCATATGCATGCCTGTGTAGTATGACCTAAGTGTAAGTAGAAGTAGCAAGATATATCTGTTATCCAGCATCTTTATGAGAAAGAAAAAAGACACCAGCAATCCTACCATCACGTAAAACAGTTACAGGTTTCTGTTTCAATCACCTGGCAGGACGGTAGTACCTCTCTGGGTGGTTTCTGTCTACCAACCTACTAATAATTTTCATTAACACACACATACTATGATAGGTTGTACAAGTGTGGTGGCTACTTGCACACTGTGCAACTGTGTGGTTCATGTGTAGCAGTTGCATAAATTGTTCAAGAAATATAGATTTTATTCTTCCCTTCCATGCTTTTTTTTTGTTATTATTTTTTTATACAGCACTGTGAGATTGCTTTTATTTATTTTTACTTATTTTTTTATTTGGACATGATACAGTGTTGTACAAAGAAATATAGTGATTGGGTGTACATGCCAAAAGCCCCTTGTATGCAGAGCATAATGGGCAGGCTTAAAATTAAGTTAAGATTAACTAAGCAGTGATATATTCAGTGGTAAAAATTACAGTAAACAAATTACAACATGAAATACAAATGAGTATTTCAAATAAGAAGCATTAAAGTTGTACAAATTTGTAGCATAACAATGTATAATATAATTAGATCAGATCGAATAAAATCAATGATTTGTTGTGCAGAAACAGGTCATATGGTCATTAGATGAGTTACTGTGCATTAAAGAGAATGGAGTATTCTACTAGGTTTTTGTAATTAAAAAAAAAACCAGTTTGATAGGGTCACAGGTTATACATTTATGAGATACAGTTGTTCAGTATTTATTTAGTTGTGGGTGAGTAAGTGGTTTTTAAGAAGAGTCTTGAATTGTTAAACAGACAGTATTTCTTTTATATTCACAGGTAATGAATTCCAGATTTTTGGGCCTTTTATGTGCATTGAGTTTTTACATAGTGTGAGATGGACACGAGGAACATCAAAGAGTGATTTGTGCCTTGTGTTATGGTCATGTGTTCTGTTGAGGTTGGTAAGGAGAAGTTTGAAGGGAGGATTTATATCCAAGTTTAGTGTTCTATGTATGTAGTAGGCACAATAATAAGATAATATTGATGTTTTGTACGGTGAGTAAGTTTAGAGTGGGAATTTGTTATCATTCTGACTGCAGTCTTTTGTTGGGCAATTAATGGTCTGAGATGATTTATTGTGTTAAGCCCCATGCACAAATTCCATAGGTGAGATAGGGGTAAAAGAGTGAGTGATATAGGGCCAGGAGGGCTGATTGTGGAACATAGTACCGTATCTTCGATAGTATGCCTACGGTCTTGGAGATTTTCTTGGAAATTTGTTGTGCATGTGTTTGAAATGTGAGTCTATTATCAAGGTGGGTTTCTAAGAATTTTCTCTGAGCTTTGTGATAGGTGATCGATTTATCATTATGTTAAGAGGAACATCTGTAGTTTTCTTCCCAAACTGAATGAAGTAGGTTTTGTCAATATTGAGAGTAAGTTTGTTAATCATCATCCAGGTAGATCTTTTCTGTAATTCGGTATTTACAGTATTGGCTAGTATGACTGGGCTTGGGTGAGAGAAGACGTATGTAGTTTTATGTAAATGAGAAAGAGAAGAGGGCCAAGGACACTTCCCTGTGGAACACCAACTGTAATTGGCTGTGTGGAAGAGTTTGCTCCATTTGTGTACACATATTGGGTTCTGTTGCTAAGATATGACTTTAGGTAGTTGAGGGAGTGCCCTCTTATACCATAGTGTGATAATTTTATGTGCAACAAGTCATGGTCAACTGTATCAAAAGCTTTACATAAATCAATGAAGATCCCCAGTGGGACTTCTTTTTTCTCGAGTGCAGTGTATATTTGTTCTACCGTGTGTATAATAGCATCATTTTTATTTTTATTAGGCCTGAACCCAAACTGACAGGGGTTGAGTATGTTGTGGGAGATGAGGTATGAATTAATTTTTCAAAGATTTTAGAGAGAGGGTGTAAGTTGAATATTGGCCTATAGTTATTCAGATCTGCTTGATCTCCCCCTTCATGTATTGGGGTGACCCTCGCTATTTTGAGAACTGTAGGGAAGGTAGAGGATTTGATGGGTTTGTTAAAGAGTGTTGCAATGATTGGTGACAGCACTTGTGAAGCTTTTTTGTATATAAGGGGTGGTAAGGTATTTAAATCTCCTGTATTGTTCTTTAGTGTGTTGATAATAAAAGAGACTTCTGTTGGGTTAGTTGGAGCTAGGAACAGTGTGTTCGGCTAGGTGCCAGTGAAGTAGTCATTGGGTGGGGTATTTGAGCTTGGGATTTTACTCGCAAGGTTTTTTCCTATGGTGGAAAAGAAAACATTGAGTCTGCTGTTTCAGTTGGTGGGAGTGGGAGTTCATCTGGTTTTGTTAGTTTGATTGTTCTGTTTCCTGATATCTTTTTTGTTCCTAGAATTTCAGATAGGGTTTTCCAGGTCTTTTTTATATCACCTTTTAAGTTGGATAATCTGTTCTCATTAATACAATTTTTTTGCCCTTCTTATCAGGCTGGTTAGGATTGATGAGTAATGTTTTGTTTGTTTTTTAAATAGGTGCTTTATATTTATGGATGTGAGAATGCTGGGTGTTAGCCAGGGACTGCTCAGTTTCTTAGCTGTCATCTGTTTAGTTTTTTTTGGGCAATGCTTGTTATAGAGGTATTGGGTCCTTTCTAGAAAATTATTAATACATTCGTCAGTATCTGTATAGATTTCTAGCTCAGTTTGCCAGTCGATGTTTGTCATTGCTGTTGTGAAGTTATTAATGGCTGCCTCATTATGAAGTCTGAAGGTTGCTTTAGTAGTGTCTTGGGGTAATTTACCTAGATTGGTTATGAGAAAGATAGGGTAGTGGTCTGTGGTATTATCTGTGATTATGCCTGATTTTAAAGGGGATATAGTGTTGGTCCAGATGTGGTGTACAAGGGAAACACTAGTCTCTGTAATTCTTGTAGGTTTTGTTACTGTTGGTAGCAACAAGCAGTTACTCATAGTGTTTGTGAATTCAGTACACGTGGGTCCTGGTCTTGCAGGAGATTTATATTGAAGTGAGGAGCTTTCAACGACGTTTCAGTCCGACTTGGACCATTTACAAAGTCACACTAACCAGAAGTGGAGCAGGATGGCTATATATAGGCAGGAAGAGGTAGTGGTGGTAGTAGTAGTAGTAGTGGTAGAAGTAGTAGTATTAGTGGTAGTGGTATTTGGTATTAGTGGGGAATTAAGGAGGAGGAGCCAGTCAAATACAAAGAAAGGGGAGCACTGCAAGGGAGCTAGGTGCCCACAGAGGGAGAGCAAGTGCACAGAGGTGGGGGGAAAAGGGGAAGTGATGAAATAAATAAATAATGAAGGAACAGAAACATGCGACAGAAGAAAGAAAGACAAAAAAAAAAAGGAAAGAGGAAAGGGGAAGAGGGAGGAGAAGAAAAAATGAGGAATCAGGTTAAGTCACGGGTGTTCTGAAGTTTGGAGCATTTTACAATGTAGTGGGAGAGGAAGGCATCTACAGAGACAAAGCCAGGACTACGATTCATACAAGGAAAGTTGTGTATTAGGGAGGATTCAACTAGACGGTGACTGCTCCCCTTTCTTTGTATTTGACTGGCTCCTCCTCACTACTACTACTACTACTACTACTACTACTACTACTACTACTACTACTACTACTACTACTACTACTACTACTACTACTACTACTACTACTACTATTACTACTACTACTACTATTACTACTACTACTACTATTACTACTACTACTACTATTACTACTATTACTACTACTTCTTCTTCTTCTTTTCTTCTTCTTCTTCTTCTTTTCATTCTTCTTCTTTCTTCTTCTTCTTCTTCTTTCTTCTTCTCTTCTTCTTCTTTTCTTCTTCTTCTTCTTCTTCTTCTTCTTTTCTTCTTCTTCTTCTTCTCTTCTTCTTCTTCTTCTTCTTTCTTCTTCTTCTTCTTCTTCTTCTTCTTCTTCTTCTTCTTCTTCTTTTCTTCTTCTTCTTTCTTCTTCTTCTTCTTCTTCTTCTTCTTCTTCTTCTTCTTCTTCTTCTTCTTTCTTCTTCTTCTTCTTCTTCTTCTCTTTTCTTCTTCTTCTTCTTCTTCTTCTTCTTCTTCTTCTTCTTCTTCTTCCACTACCTCTTCCTGCCTATATATAGCCGTCCTGCTCCAATTCTGGTTAGTTTGACTTCGTAAATGGTCCAAGTCGGACCGAAACGTCATCGTAAGCTCCTCTCTTCTATGTGCGGGTTATTTGTGTATCGTTCCAGTCACGGTATTGTGCCTTTTTTTGTTATTTATTGAAGTCTCCTGAGAGTAGTAAGTGATCTTTATTAATGTGTGCATCAGTTATCATACTTCTTGGGTTTTCACTAAAATGGCTAATGTCTGACTGTGGTACTCTGTAGAAGTTTATCACTGTGAGAGGTTTTTGTAGGTACAGTGGACCCTCAACCAGCGATATTAATCCGTTCCTGAGAGCTCATCATTAATCGAAATAATCGTTAGTCAAGTTAATTTTCCCCATAAGAAATAATGGAAATCAAATTAATCCGTGCAAGACACCCCAAAGTATTGAAAAAAAATTTTTTACCACATGAAATATTAATTTTAATACACACAAACTGAAGAAGACATGCACAGTTACATGACACTTACCTTTATTGAAGATCTGGTGATGATTGATGGGATGGGAGGAGGGGAGACTGTTGATCTTGTTAGTGTTTAGAAGGGGAATCCCCTTCCATTAGCACTTGAGGTAGCAAGTCTTTTTCTGGGGTTACTTCCCTTGTTCTTTTAATGCCACTAGGACCAGCTTCAGAGTCACTGGACTTCTGTCGCACAACATATCTGTCCATAGAGGCCTGTACCTCTCGTTCCTTTATCCTAAAGTGTTTCACAACATTGCCAGTGTAATAGTCACCAGCACGGCTTGCAATAGCTGTGTGAGGGTGATTTTCATCAAAAAAGGTTTGCACTTTAAGCCACATTGCACACATTTCCTTAATCTTTGAAGTAGGCAACTTCTTCAATTTCTCTCTCCCTTCCTCCGAAGCAGTTTCCTCAGGTCTGGCCTCTTACTGTTGAAGATGCTCTAGCAGCTCATCAGTGGTTAGTTCGTCATTGTCCTCCTCCACCAACTCTTCCACATCCTCCCCACTAACCTCACCAATATGAGCACTAGTTCCAGGCATTTTTTCCTGTTCACCTGGGTGTTAGTCAACTGTTGTGGGTCGCATCCTGGGGGGCAAGATTAAGGACCCCCAATGGAAATAAGTTAGACAGTCCTCGATGATGCACTGACTTTCTTGGGTTATCCTGGGTGGCTAACCCTCCGGGGTTAATCGTTTCTCGATAATTGTTTCACGTTAAGCCACACCAACAACACTCTCTCTACATCTTCGAGTAATACAGCTGTTGGTGGTGCAGCAACAACAACAGCTGACTGTGGTGCAGCAGCAGCTGCACCTTTGGCAAGAACAGCTTCCTTGATTGCTGTTTTCTTACCCACAATAGTAGCGATGGTTGATTGGGGTTTATTATACAACCTGACCAGCTCAGAGACACGCACTCCACTTTCATACTTAGCAATGATCTCTTTCTTCATCTCCATAGTAATTCTCACCCTTTTTGCTGTAGGGTTGGCACTAGAAGCTTTCTTGGGGCCCATGGTGACTTATTTTGCAGGTGCAATCACTACAAAGGCTGTGATAATATGAAACGTTCCAGTTGTTGTATGTTTGGAAGCGACCGCGGTGGCTGGCTGGCTTGTAAACACTGGCACCAAGGGACAAGTGAGGCGCGCTCAGGCCAAAGTGGACGCGTATGGTACGGAACGAATAGCGCTGGTCGGGTTTTTAAGCGCTAGTTGAGGCAAAATTTTTGCGTTAAAATGTATCGCTAGTCAGATTTATCGTTAATCGATGCCATCGCTGGTTGAGGGTCCACTGTATTTGGATTTGAATTTAGCTATTATATATTCCCCATGTTCATCCTTTGTGCAAATATTAGATACATTCTAATTGGTCTGAGTAGTATATAGCTGTGCCACCCCCATGTTGATCTGGCCTACAGTTGTGTATGGCTGTGTAATCAGGAATAGCATAGACATCTGTAGTATCTGGCTTTAGCCAGGTTTCGGTGAGAGTAATGATGGACATGCTGGCATGTAGGGAATTTAGTAACGCTGTGAGGTCATGTTAATGTTTGCTTAAAGATCTGACATTGTAGTTAAAGACAGTTATGTTGTTGTTGGTTCTGAGAAGTGCCTTTGTTTGTTCTGCTGTGTAGTAATTACAGTTACTGTTTGATTCATTTAAGTCATTCAATAAGAGGTTGGTAACAGGATCAATGCTTGTAATCATAAGATTTAAGGTGAATGTATAATTAGACTTAAGTATAAGACAATGTAAATATTCTAAAGCTAAAAAATAGCACCTTAATTATTTTAACAAATGTAAATATAAGAACTAAGGTAGTTCTTTAAAGCTAAAATAAAGGAGAAAGTATAAAAGGGACTAAAGTAAATAGTGGTAAACAAATAAAGGAGCTAGGGAATATAATAGTAAAATAATGAAAGTATTACACTTTAGCACCTGAAAATAACACCTTAATTATTTAACAAATGTGAATATATGAACTAAGGTAGTTATTTAAAGCTAAAATAAAGGAGAAAATATAAAAGGGACAAAAATAAGTAGTGGTAAACCAAGTTAAATGGTCAGATAGTCACTTTGATATATTATTAATTTAGGAGTAAGACTGACTTGTAATATGAAGTTTGAGCAATTAATAGTACTATACTAAAAAAGTAAAAAATATATGAGGTAGTTAAAT
>NC_069430.1:15500367-15540625 GCF_026875155.1 Cherax quadricarinatus | reverse complement strand
AAAAGTTTTAAAAGTGTTCAAACACATATATACGTGTGGTGCACAGTGTATTTCCTATTGCATTATTGTGCAATTCCTTGTGCTATCTTTTACTAGCTAGTACCAACAACCTCAAATACCTTTTACTTTTTTTAGTGCTATTAATTGTTCAAATTTTGTGTTGTAAATCAATCTTACTCCTAAATTAATGTTATTCATGGTTGCTATCTGTCCATTTAATTTTGTTTACCACTACTTATTTTAGTCCCTTTTATATTGTGTGGTGCAATTAGTGTATATTCCTATTACATTATTGTGCAATTCCTTGTACAGGTCCTCCATCTCAAATCCGGCATCATTGGGACCTGTAGTGTGCCGGATTACTGAGTTTGCCGGATTACAGAGTGGTTAGGTTAGAATACACTTAATAAAATTGATAAACTTGACTTGCACAAAATTCATTGAATATCGGCACAAATAGAACATTTCTGCTACTTGGAGCTCAATTTCAAGGTACTTTTTGTCATGAAAGGAATCAAAATCATGTCTATTTCTGTAATATATCTTCCATTCTATCAAATGAGACCAAAAAAAATGAGAATACAACCATAAAAAACATACGAAAATATACCGCAAAGAGGCGGCTAATGGCAGAGAAGTGATCTCCCTTATTTATCGTCCTTTTTTTTTTTATTTTTTTTTTTGGTGTACATTAAGAAGTATCTCTCCATCATACATTGTCCAAGTTTCAGTAAGATAGCCCAACAAACTGAGAAAAAAATTTTTTTTACCAAAAATCATATATGGCAAGCCCAAGCCAGGTACTGGAAATAAGTCACTTTGACTTTTTTGGGTTATCCTAGGTTCTCTATACACATGTTGCTATGTATGATAATCTACGTAACCGTATTTGTGTATACCTGAATAAACTTACTTATTTACTTACTTCTATTCTGTCGACTAAGTGCAAGAAACCGCCCATTCACCTATTTCAGCTACCCAATAAAGGTGTCAGAAATTGGCAGTTTGGCCAATTTCACACAAATTTCAACAGACGCCAATTTCAAAATAGGATCCAAAATAACCAATGCAGACATTCCTGGCACTAAAATAAAATTTTCTCTGTTCATTAGTCACGGCTCCAGGCCCCTCTTGTTGTTACTCTTGCTTACCATTTGGAATTTTTATTCACACAAAAAAAATAGAAGATTTACTGTTATGCAGACTACTGCATTATTGTAATAATTGTACAAATAAACCATACCCCCGGCCGGGATTGAACCCGCGGTCATAGAGTCTCAAAACTCCAGCCCGTCGCGTTAGCCACTAGACCAGCTAGCCACAATAAGATTCATCCAACTAGGTATATTTCTACACCATAGGAAAGTTAGCACAGGCACCTCTGTGACCACAAATGCAAGTTTTTACAGACGAATCTCCAGCTAGCGTGGCCGTGACGAACTCTAGCTCAAGTCCCTTCACTGCCGTCAACATGACTTAAGAAATCGTAATGACACGATTGCAAATAAACCATAACCCCCCCGGCCGGATTGAACCCGCGGTCATAGAGTCTCAAAACTCCAGCCCGTCGCGTTAGCCACTAGACCAGCTAGCCACAATAAGATTCATCCAACTAGGTATATTTCTACACCATATTGTGGCTAGCTGGTCTAGTGGCTAACACGACGGGCTGGAGTTTTTGAGACTCTAATGACCGCGGGTTCAATCCCGGCCGGGGGTATGGTTTGATTTGCAATCGTGTCATTACGATTTCTTAAGTCATGTTGACGGCAGTGAAGGGACTTGAGCTAGAGTTCGTCACGGCCATGCTAGCTGGAGATTCGTCTGTAAAAACTTGCATTTGTGGTCACAGAGGTGCCTGTGCTAACTTTCCTATGGTGTAGAAATATACCTAGTTGGATGAATCTTATTGTGGCTAGCTGGTCTAGTGGCTAACGCGACGGGCTGGAGTTTTGAGACTATGACAGCGGGTTCAATCCCGGCCGGGGTATGGTTTATTTGCAATCGTGTCATTACGATTTCTTAAGTCATGTTGACGGCAGTAAAGGGGACTTGAGCTAGATTTTCGTCACGGCCACGCTAGCTGGAGATTCGTCTGTAAAAACTTGCATTTGTGGTCACAGAGGTGCCTGTGCTAACTTTCCTATGGTGTAGAAATTATACCTAGTTGGATGAATCTTATTGTGGCTAGCTGGTCTAGTGGCTAATTGCGACGGGCTGGAGTTTTGAGACTCTATGACGCGGGTTAAATCCCCCCCGGGGGGGTATGGTTTATTTGCAATCGTGTCATTACGATTTCAAAGTCTGTACAAATAGTCAATCCACTCTACTGCGTATTGGAATTTGGACTGGAGGGGGACGTTTTGGGGACGGTGACGTCATTTTTTACTCTTGAGCATCGCTAAAAAATAAACTTTTCCGCTCTGGGGAAGAAATTTCAAGGTATTTTTCGTCGTAAAAACAATAAAATACAATTATTTTTTTTAAAATATAACTTCCTCAAACGAGACCAAAAAAATAGAATATAACCATAAAAACCATACAAAAATTACGGCAAAGCAGCCACTAATGGCTGAAAAGTGAACTCCGCTATTTATGGTCTGATTTTTTCATTTAGGCGAACTTTAAAGGGAAAATCTTCCTTTTTTTCACCCCAATTTTTCAATAAGATAACCGAACAAACAATTGAGAAAACAATAAAATAATTCTTTACTTATACACATACATAAAACGGTATACAGGCCAACTGACTCAGTGACACTTTACAAATAGAAAGCCCCCTTGTTATGCGGCTTTTCAGGCAATTTGGTCAGTGCCCCGGGAAAAACCCCCCATCCACAACACCCAGGACCCATTTCTGAGGGGTGAACATAAAAAACAGGTGTAAAGAAACCCCCAATGTTTCTGCCCGGGCCCTGGGAATCTAATAAAGGGGACCCCCGCATAGCGAATTAATCCGGCAAGAGGGCGGCGTTATGCAAAATTTTCGCTATCGAATTAATTTTCCCCTAAGAAAAATTGGAAAAAAAATTTTAATCCGTCAAGACACCCAAAAGTATGAAAAAAAATTTTTTTTACCAAAAAAAAAATTTTAAATTTTTAGTACACACAAACTGAAAAAGGCTTTGCAAATTACATGACATTACTTTTATTAAAAGATTGGTGATGATTGAGGGGATGGGAGGGGGGGAGAGAGAGGTTATGTTTAGAAGGGGAATCCCCTTCCATTAGGACTTGAGGTAGCAACCCTTTTTCTGGGTTATTTCCCCTTCTTCTTTTAATGCCACAGGACCAGCTTCAGAGTCACTGGACTTTTTCGACAACATACTGCCCATAGAGGGCCTTACCTCCCCCCTTTATTTTTGTCAAAAAGGGGTTCAAACAGTGTCATTGAAAGTCACCAGCACGGCTTGCAATAGCTGTGTGGGGGTGATTTTCATCAAAAAAGGTTTGCATTTAAAGCTTTTTTGTAAAAATTTCCTTAATTTTTGAAGTAGGCAATTTCCCTTTCAATTTCTCTCTCCCCCCCTTTGAACCAGTTTCCCCGGGTCTGGCCCTTGCTCTTGAAGTTGATCTTCCTCTCAGTGGTTAGTTCTTCATTGCCCTCCTCACCAACCTCCACACCCCTTCCCACAAACCCTCCAACCCCAAGGATTTCCCCCCAATGCACAATTGATTCCCTCAACGGCATAGGATTTCAGGGTTACCCTCAAATCCTTCAAAATCCCTTTTTCTACACAATTCTGGCCACATTTTCTTTCCCCAACAGAGTTCAAGGTTCCTTGTCACATCCCTCCCCCAAGCCTTACCTATAAGGTTTAACAATTGGAGGAATTAAAAAGGATCCCTTTTCCAAAACTCTTTTAGATCTCATTCTTGGCCCCCCTTAAAACCTTTTAACAGCCCCCCGTTACATTTTTAATTAAATCCCCCTCTTCCCCCATGGGCTGCAGGAGAGGATGGTAAGGAGGCAAAAACTTCACCTTAATAAGCTCGTCCCCATAAAGTCTCTTGGCCCTCTGTAGGATGACCAGGGGCATTGTTAACACCCGAGGCACTTAAGGGCTAATTTCTTTTTAGTTAGGGAATTTTCACATTGGGGGCAAAAGCATGGTGTAACCTTATAGGGAAAAAAAATTTCCCCAGTAAACCCCTGCCTTTGTTTGCCCTCCACAGCACACACAAAATTATCCTTGAGGACATTCTTTTGCTGAACGCTCTGGGGGTTTCAGAGTGATACCAATAAAGGCTTAACTTTTTCAATCACCACTAGCATTGGACACTCAACAAAATAAGCCGTCTTTCATGGCTTATGTCCGGGAGTGCCTTTTCCTCCGAGTAATGTAGGCCTGCTTGGGATTTTCTTCCAGAACAGGCCTTTTTATTACAAAATTTAAAAACTTGTTCAGGTTCCAGTCCTTCAGTTTCTAGTACTCCTTGAATTCATCACATTTTTTTAGCCGCTTTTGGTCCGAACTGGCAGCCTCACCAGCCGTATCACACTATGGATGCCACCTTTTTAAACTCTCAAACCAACCTTTTCTGGCCTTAAATTCACTCACTCATCACTGTTGCACATTTTTTTTTAATTAAAAACGTCTGCAACTTCTAGCCTTTTCACATATGATCGTTGGAGACGCATCTCCTGCAGCTGTTTTTCATTTATCCCACCAAAAGAGTTTTCAAAAAATCTTTCCCTCACTTGCGATCTTTGTTTTGAAAAAAACAGTTTAAAACCCTTTTGGGAACAACAGCTTCCTTGATTGCCGTTTTCTTCCCCCAATAGAACGTGGTTGATTTTGGTTTCTTGTACAACCTGCCAGGGCGGGGATCGTATCCACTTTCTTTTCAATGATCTCTTTCTTCATTTCAAATGGGGATTCTTCCCTTTGGGTGTAGGGTGGCACTAGAAGCTTCTTGGGGGCCCATGGGCACTTATTTTTTACAAACAGCCCGAAAAAAACTGAATAATACAAATATTCCGGTGTATGCTTGAATGTTAAAACCGGGGGTGGGTGGTAAACAATGGGACGGGCGGCACATGTGAGGCTGGGCTGAGGCGCAGATTGGACGCGTCCGGGCAAGTTCGTGAGCGGGTTTTTTTGGGCCCCAGCGGGGCAAAATTTTTGCGAACAAAGCTTTTGCACGGATTGTTTGCTTATGCGGATTGTTCGCATGCAAAGGGGTTCGCTATGCCCGGGGGGCCACTTTATTTTCCAAAAATACATATGGCTACCCAAACCGGTACTAAAAATATGCCAGTTTTTCTGCTTTTTTGGGTTTTTTTTAGGTTTTAAACATTTTTGTGTGATAACATAAAAAGAGAAAATAGTTTTTTTGGTTTTATGTTTTTGGGGCAGTACAAATGTATACACAGTTAGCCCCGTGCAAATACTCCATTTTCTCTAATATCACCCCCAAAAAGGGATAGGAGAAGGTATTGTATACCAAACCTCTTCCCAAACCGGTCGAACTGTTTGGGATTATCCAATATTTTCATTCTGGATATTTAACATATTTTGTTATTTATATTGTTTATTATGTCATATTAGATCAACTGTGATAGGCAAATAAGCTTTTTTTTTTTTTTTTATTATCACACTGGCCGATTCCCACCAAGGCAGGGTGGCCCGAAAAAGAAAAACTTTCACCATCATTCACTCCATCACTGTCTTGCCAGAAGGGTGCTTTACACTACAGTTTTTAAACTGCAACATTAACACCCCTCCTTCAGAGTGCAGGCACTGTACTTCCCATCTCCAGGACTCAAGTCCGGCCTGCCGGTTTCCCTGAACCCCTTCATAAATGTTACTTTGCTCACACTCCAACAGCACGTCAAGTATTAAAAACCATTCGTCTCCATTCACTCCTATCAAACACGGTCACGCACGCCTGCTGGAAGTCCAAGCCCCTCGCACACAAAACCTCCTTTACCCCCTCCCTCCAACCTTTCCTAGGCCGACCCCTATCCCGCCTTCCTTCCACTACAGACTGATACACTCTTGAAGTCATTCTGTTTCGCTCCATTCTCTCTACATGTCCGAACCACCTCAACAACCCTTCCTCAGCCCTCTGGACAACAGTTTTGGTAATCCCACACCTCCTCCTAACTTCCAAACTACGAATTCTCTGCATTATATTCACACCATTATATAAGAGTGTTGGTAAAACTATACTCTCATACATTCCCCTCTTTGCCTCCAAGGACAAAGTTCTTTGTCTCCACAGACTCCTAAGTGCACCACTCACCCTTTTCCCCTCATCAATTCTATGATTCACCTCATCCTTCATAGATCCATCCGCTGACACGTCCACTCCCAAATATCTGAATACATTCACCTCCTCCATACTCTCTCCCTCCAATCTGATATCCAATCTTTCATCACCTAATCTTTTTGTTATCCTCATAACCTTACTCTTTCCTGTATTCACTTTAATTTTCTTCTTTTGCACACCCTACCAAATTCATCCACCAATCTCTGCAACTTCTCTTCAGAATCTCCCAAGAGCACAGTGTCATCAGCAAAGAGCAACTGTGACAACTCCCACTTTATGTGTGATTCCTTATCTTTTAACTCCACGCCTCTTGTCAAGACCCTCGCATTTACTTCTCTTACAACCCCATCTATAAATATATTAAACAACCACGGTGACATCACACATCCCTGTCTAAGGCCTACTTTTACTGGGAAATAATTTCCCTTTCCTATGTACTCTAACTTGAGCCTCACTATCCTCGTAAAAACTCTTCACTGCTTTCAGTAACCTACCTCCTACACCATACACCTGCAACATCTGCCACATTGCCCCCCTATCCACCCTGTCATACGCCTTTTCCAAATCCATAAATGCCACAAAGACCTCTTTAGCCTTATCTAAATACTGTTCACTTATATGTTTCACTGTAAACACCTGGTCCACACACCCCCTACCTTTCCTAAAGCCTCCTTGTTCATCTGCTATCCTATTCTCAGTCTTACTTTTAATTCTTTCAATAATAACTCTACCATACACTTTACCAGGTATACTCAACAGACTTATCCCCCTATAATTTTTGCAATCTCTTTTGTCCCCTTTGCCTTTATACAAAGGAACTATGCATGCTCTCTGCCAATCCCTAGGTACCTTACCCTCTTCCATACATTTATTAAATAATTGCACCAACCACTCCAAAACTATATCCCCACCTGCTTTTAACATTTCTATCTTTATCCCATCAATCCCGGCTGCCTTACCCATTTCATTTACCTACTGCCTCACGAACTTCCCCACACTCACAACTGGCTCTTCCTCACTCCTACAAGATGTTATTCCTCCTTGCCCTATACACGAAATCACAGCTTCCCTATCTTCATCAACATTTAACAATTCCTCAAAATATTCCCTCCATCTTCCCAATACCTCTAACTCTCCATTTAATAACTCTCCTCTCCTATTTTTAACTGACAAATCCATTTGTTCTCTAGGCTTCCTTAACTTGTTAATCTCACTCCAAAACTTTTTCTTATTTTCAACAAAATTTGTTGATAACATCTCACCCACTCTCTCATTTGCTCTCTTTTTACATTGCTTCACCACTCTCTTAACCTCTCTCTTTTTCTCCATATACTCTTCCCTCCTTGCATCACTTCTACTTCGTAAAAACTTCTCATATGCTAAACTTTTCTCCCTTACTACTCTCTTTACATCATCATTCCACCAATCGCTCCTCTTCCCTCCCGCACCCACTTTCCTGTAACCACAAACTTCTGCTGAACACTAACACTACATTTTTAAACCTACCCCATACCTCTTCGACCCCATTGCCTATGCTCTCATTAGCCCATCTATCCTCCAATAGCTGTTTATATCTTTCCCTAACTGCCTCCTCTTTTAGTTTATAAACCTTCACCTCTCTCTTCCCTGATGCTTCTATTCTCCTTGTATCCCATCTACCTTTTACTCTCAGTGTAGCTACAACTAGAAAGTGATCTGATATATCTGTGGCCCCTCTATAAACATGTACATCCTGAAGTCTACTCAACAGTCTTTTATCTACCAATACATAATCCAACAAACTACTGTCATTTCGCCCTACATCATATCTTGTATACTTATTTATCCTCTTTTTCTTAAAATATGTATTACCTATAACTAAACCCCTTTCTATACAAAGTTCAATCAAAGGGCTCCCATTATCATTTACACCTGGCACCCCAAACTTACCTACCACACCCTCTCTAAAAGTTTCTCCTACTTTAGCATTCAGGTCCCCTACCACAATTACTCTCTCACTTGGTTCAAAGGCTCCTATACATTCACTTAACATCTCCCAAAATCTCTCTCTCTCCTCTGCATTCCTCTCTTCTCCAGGTGCATACACGCTTATTATGACCCACTTCTCGCATCCAACCTTTACTTTAATCCACATAATTCTTGCATTTACACATTCATATTCTCTTTTCTCCTTCCATAACTGATCATTCAACATTACTGCTACCCCTTCCTTTGCTCTCTCTCAGATACTCCAGCAATATCAACATATCAACACTACAGCAAATAAGCTGTAGTGTTGATATTAGCGTAATAATAAAGCATATTCCCCTGCATCACAAGACTGAGCTCATGGCAACCGACAGTGGCTTCAAAGCCACCTTATCTTTAACCCTTTCAGGGTTTCGGCTGTACTAGTAAGCCTAAATTCTAGTGCCCTCAAATCTAGTGAGAGAAAGCTGGTAGGCCTACATATGAAAGAATGGGTCTATGTGGTCAGTGTGCAGAGTATAAAAAAAATCCTGCAGCACACAGTGCGCAATGAGAAAAAGAAACTTTGACCTGTAGTTATAGTGAAATAGTTATGTTTTTTGTCGACTAGTACAGTGGAATTGGCTGAAAATAGGGCTCAAAGTGGGCAAAATCGCCGATGTGTAAACATCATCGAGACTGCTAACTTCGCGAGAGCATAATTCCGTAAGTTTTCCATCAAATTTCATACTTTTGGTGTCATTATGATCGGAAAAGATTCTCTATCTTTTCATAAGAAAAAAAAATTTTTTTTGAAAATCTGGCAACCCTGAGAACAAGTCTCGGAGAGGGCCTGGTGACCCTGAAAGGGTTAATGGACAATGTACTGTGTAGGTGCTTTACACAATGAGAAGCATTTCTTTTATTCAAAGAAACCATGGCTAGGGCTAAAAGCAAGCAGGTTATAACAAGAAATGGAGAAAAAGAAATTAGAATGACTTATGCAGCAAAGAGCGCCACCAAACAGTACCAGCAGGTTCGTGTGGCGACTCTGGAAATTTGAAATTATGCTAGCCAAAATTAGTGCCGAATAACTGAAGGAACCAAATAACTGACTGCCCGATTTGTGATGGCGGACCTGTACTATCTTTTACTAGCTAGGACCAACTACCTCAAATACTTTTTACTTTTTTTTTACTGCTATTAATTGCTCAAACTTTATATTACAAGTCAGATCTTACTCCTAAATTAATATTATATCATAGTTACTATCTGTCCATTTAGCCCTTTCAGAGTTTCGGACGTACTAGTACGGCTTACGCACCAGTGTCCATGATGTACTAGTACGCATAAATTCTAGCGCCTTCAAATCTAATGAGAGAAAGCTGGTAGGCCTACGTATAAAAGAATGGGTCTATGTGGTCAGTGTGAGCAGTATAAAAACAATCCTGCGGCACACTGCGTAATGAGAAAAAAAAAACTTTGACCGTGTTTTTGGATTAAAACAGAGACTTTGCACTATATTTTCGTATGGTATTTATTGTTGTATTCTAGTTTTCCTGGACTCATTGTATAGAATGGAGGACATATTACAGAAATTGAGATGATTTTGACTGGTTTTACAATGAAAAGTACCTTGAAATTGAGCTCAAAGTAGCAGAAATGTTCGATTTTTACTGAAGTTCAAAAGTAAACAAATCATGCTAAGCGTCCAATACTGGCGAGTCTAATATTCTTTCACAAGTGCGCCGATATTATTTATACCATTTCTACACTAATGCAGTAGTCTGCATAACAGTAAATCTTATTTTTTTATAAGAATAAAAATTCAAAGTGGAAAGCAAAAAAAAATGTAAGAGGGGCCTGGGAACATGACTAATGACTAATGAACATGACTAATGAACGTCACAAGAGCATAAATCCCTAAGTTTTCCATCAAATTTCATACTTTTGGTGTCATTATGATCGGGAAAAGATTCTCTATCTTTTCACAAGAAAAAATATTTTTATTTTTTTTTTTTTTGAAATTTGGGGGACCGTGAGAACAAGTCTCTGAGAGGGCCTGTGGACCCTGGAAGGGTTAACTTGGTTTACCACTACTTATTTTAGTCCCTTTTATATTTTCTCCTTTATTTTAGCTTTAAATAACTACCTTAGTTCATATAATAAAATTTTTTAAAATAATTAAGGTGCTAAAGTGTAATAATTTCATTATTTTACTATTATATTCCCTAGCTCTTTTATTTGATTGCCTTTACAGTAGAGCCCCACTTTATGGCGTTTCACTTTACGGCGTTCTGCTAATGTGGTCATTTGAAATTATGACCAAAACTCGCTACACGGCTCCCCCCACCTGACTTTCTAATACGGTCACCGCGCCCCACCCGGTTTGTTTACATTCTCTGTGAGATCTGTAAGCACTAAGTCTCTCCATTATGTCTGGAAACTCCAAAATTTCAAGTGATTTTTAAAAGTTATTTCATATTTTATATATACTCTGATAATTATACTTATGTATACCTGTACCTAAATAAACTTACATACTGTGCTGGCATGCAGGTACACATTAAAATCAGTGTGTCTTACATCTCGAGATGTCATATTAGTAATGATAATAATAATCAGTCTCATTTAGATGTCGTATATTACGTTAATATACACATTTTCATTAATCCATCTATGATATTTTTTCAAAATTATATAATAAACACGATGCATAACATATAAAGATGATAAATACACCCCACAGTAGAATAAATAAACATAAATACGAGATGTGGTAGCAGACGACTTGCACAAATGACGCCATATTAGAAATAATAATAATCACCGAGTCTCATCAAATGTCGTATATTACGTTAATATACACATTTTCATTAATCCATCCATATTTTTTTCAAAATTATATAATAAACACGATACATAACGTATAAAGATGATAAATACACCCCACAATAGAATAAATAAACATGAATATGAGATGTCGTAGCCTGATAACTTGTACAAGTGACGGCAAGAACAACATTTTCTCTAGTCTAACATAAGAGAAAATGTGTTACTGGGGGTAACTGTAGAAAATTATTCCTTTCGTATGTATTTAAGTTTATTCAGGTATGCACAAATACAGTTACATAGATTATCATACATAACAGCGTATGTGTAGGGAACTTAGGATAACCCAAAAAAGTTAGAGCGACTTATTTCAATTGCCTTCACTCAGAGCATCATTTCTTCTAAAAATGGTGTTACATGAGAATGGGAGTGTTCTTCTTTATTTATTCTACCGTATCAATGTAAAGACAACTTGTACACAAACCGGACGTGTGCACTTTGTTTACAAAACTTATGTTTGCCTGGTTTGTTTACATAACTCTGCACCTGTCCTCTCTCATGTACTCATTCTCTCTCTCATTCTCTCTCTCATTCTCTCTCTCATTCTCTCTCTCTCTCTCATTCTCTCTCTCTCATTCTCTCTCTCTCTCTCATTCTCTCTCTCTCATTCTCTCTCTCTCTCTCATTCTCTCTCTCTCATTCTCTCCTCTCTCTCTCTCATTCTCTCTCTCTCATTCTCTCTCTCTCTCTCATTCTCTCTCTCCTCTCATTCTCTCTCTCTCTCTCATTCTCTCTCTCTCTCTCTCATTCTCTCTCTCTCTCTCTCTCTCATTCTCTCTCATTCTCTCTCTCTCTCTCTCTCATTCTCTCTCTCTCTCTTCATTCTCTCTCTCTCTCATTCTCTCTCTCTCTCATTCTCTCTCTCTCTCTCTCATTCTCTCTCATTCTCTCTCATTCTCTCTCTCTCTCTCTCATTCTCTCTCTCTCTCTCTCATTCTCTCTCTCTCTCTCTCATTCTCTCTCTCTCTCTCTCATTCTCTCTCTCTCTCTCTCATTCTCTCTCTCTCTCTCTCATTCTCTCCTCTCTCTCTCTCATTCTCTCTCATTCTCTCTCATTCTCTCTCATTCTCTCTTCTCTCCTCATTCTCTCTCTCTCTCTTCATTCTCTCTCTCTTCTCTCTCTCCTCTCTCTCTCTCTCTCTCTCTCTCTCTCTCTCTTCTCTCTTCTCTCTCTCTCTTCTCTTCTCTCTCTCTCTCATTTATTCGTTTTATCTCGTTTACTTACCCCTGACCCTACATTAAGACTACAAATATTTTAAGGTAAGTAATGAGTGAACTGTATATGCATTTTATTGCTCTGGGATGCTTAAATGTAATAGAATATTATGTGTGGGTGGGGTGGCCTGGTATGGTAGCCAGGCTGACTACGATACATACCACACTTGATTTCTTACAATAAATACTACTTGTCTCACCCTAGATTAAGACTATAAATATTTTAAGGTAAGTAATGAGTGCACTATGTGAGTATTGTACTTTTTTATTGTTTTTTGATGCCTAGTTCTATTACTAACTTAATATATGTTAGTGTAAACTTGTTATCTAGTATTTGTATGCATTTATAAGGGGAAAAAAAGGGTGTTCCACTTTACAGCGGTAGCCTGGAACCTAACCTGCCATATAAATAGGGCCCTACTGTATTTGTTTATCACGACTTATTTTAGTCCCTTTTACATTTTCTCCTTTATTTTACCTTTAAAGAACTACCTTAGTTTGCATATTCACATTTGTTAAAATAATTAAAGTGCTTTAGAATATTTACATTGTCTTATACTCAAGTCTGATCATGGATTCCCTATAAATCTTATGATTACAAGCATTGATCCTGATACCAACCTTTTATTGAATGACTTAAATGAATCAAACAGCAACTGTAATTACTACACAGCATAACAAACAAAGGCACTTCTCAGTGCCAACAACAACATAACTGTCTTTAACTACAATGTCAGATCTTTAAGAAAACATTACAATGACCTCACAGCATTACTAAATTCCCTGCATGCCAGTATGTCCATCATTACTCACCGAAACCTGGCTAAAGCCAGATACTACAGATGCCTATGCCATTCCTGGTTACACAGCCATATACAACTGTAGGCCAGACCAACAAAGGGGTGGCACAGCTATATACTACTCAGACCAACTAGAATGTATCAATAATACCTGTGCAAGGGATGAACATGGGGAATATATAATAGCTAAATTCAAATCCAAATACTAACAAAAACCTCTCACAGTGATAAACATCTACAGAGTACCATAGTCAAATATTAGCCATTTTAGTGAAAACCTACGAAGTATGATAACTGATGCACACATGAACAAAGACCACTTACTACTCACAGGAGACTTCAATATAAATCTCCTGCAAGACCAGGACCCACATGTAACTGAATTCACAAACACTATGAGTAACTGCTTGCTGCTACCAACAGTAACAAAACCTACAAGAATTACCGAGACTAGTGTTTCCCTATTAGACCACATCTAGACCAACACCATATCCCCTTTAAAATCAGGCATAATCACAGATAATACTACAGACCACTACCCTACCTTTCTCATAACCAATCTAGGTAAATTACCCCAAGACACTACTAAAGTAACCTTCAGACTTCATAATGAGGCAGCCATTAATAACTTCACAAAAGCAATGACAAACATTGACTGGCAAACTGAGCTAGAAATCTATACAGATACTGACAAATGTATTAATAATTTTCTAAAAAAGACCCAATACAGTGGACCCTCGACTAACGCTATTAATCTGTTCCTGAGAGCTCATCGTTTGTCAGAATAATCGTTAGTCAAGTTAATTTTCCCCATAAGAAATAATGGAAATCAAATTAATCCGTGCAAGACACCCAAAAGTATTGAAAAAAAAAAATTTTTAACACCTGAAATATTAATTTTAATACACACAAACTGAAGAAGACATGCACAGTTACATGACACTTACCTTTATTAAAGATCTGGTGATGATTGATGGGATGGGATGAGGGGAGTGTGTTGATGGTCTTAGTGTTTAGAAGGGGAATCCCCTTCCATTCAATTCAATTCAATTCAAATTCAATTCAAAGTTTATTCTCTATAAAGATTACAATGTTGAATTTACAGAATTTGGTTGTTGTGTGGTTTACATGTAGTTAAATAATGATTACAGAGTGTACCACTAGAACGCCTAGCATGGCTAGGCATTTCGGGCAGACTTAGTTTAATTCTTTATTTTAAAATATTACAAATTATGAGGTAAGTTGGTATTATGGCTAAGTGACTAAATACTAGTTTGTGAGTTTAGCAATTAGGACTTGAGGTGGCAAGTCCTTTTTCGGGGTTACTTCCCTTCTTCTTTTAATGCCACTAGGACCAGCTTGAGAGTCACTGGACCTCTGTCGCACAACATATCTGCCCATAGAGGCCTGTACCTCCCGTTCCTTTATGACATTCCTAAAGTGTTTCACAACATTGTCAGTGTCACCATTAAACACTTGTTCAGGTTTCAGTCCTTCACTGTCTATGTACTCCTTGAATTCCTGCACATATTTTTCAGCTGCTTTTTGGTCCAAACTGGCAGCCTCACCATGCCTTATCACACTATGAATGCCACTACGATTCTTAATCTCTCAAACCAACCTTTGCTGGCCTTAAATTCACTCACATCACCACTAGTTGCTGGCATTTTTCTAATTAAATCGTCATGCAACTTCCTAGCCTTTTCACACATGATCGCTTGAGAGATGCTATCTCCTGCTATCTGTTTTTCGTTTATCCATACCAATAACAGTCTCTCAACATCTTCTATCACTTGCAATCTCAGTTTCGAAAACATAGTTGCACCTTTGGCAAGAACAGCTTCCTTGATTGCCGTTTTCTTGGCCACAATAGTAGCGATGGTTGATTGGGGTTTTGTGTACAGCCTGGCCAGCTCGGAGACATGCACTCCACTTTCATACTTAGCAATGATCTCTTTCTTCATATCCATAGTAATTCTCACCCTTTTTGCTGTAGGGTTGGCACTAGAAGCTTTCTTGGGGCCCATGGTGACTTATTTTGCAGGTGCAATCACTAAAAAGGCTGTGATAATATGAAATGTTCCGATTGTATGCTTGGAAGCGACCACGGTGGCTGGCTGGCTTGTAAACACTGGCCAGAAGTGTACGCGTCTCAGACGGAACGAATAGTGTTGGTCGAGTTTTTTAGCGCTAATCGAGGCAAAATTTTTGCGATAAAATGTATCACTAGTCAGATTTATCGTTAATCGATGCAATCGCTGGTCGAGGGTCCACTGTACCTCTATAACAAGCACTGCCCTAAAAAAAACGAAACGGATCACAGCTAAGAGATTGAACAGTCCCTGGTTAACACCCAGCATCCTCAAATCCATAAATATAAAGCACCTACATGAAAAACAGTACAAAATGGGTCACATAACCAGAGACCAAACAAAATGTTACTCATCAATCCTAACCAGCCTGATAAGAAGGGCAAAAAAATTGTATTAGAGAACAGATTATCCAACTTAACCCTTTCAGGGTCCAAGGCCCAAATCTGGAGTCACGCACCAGTGTCCAAGAATTTTCAAAAAAAAAAATGTTATTTTTTCTTATGAAATCGTAGAGAATCTTTTTGTGAAGGTAATAAAACAAAAAGTACGAAATTTGGTGGAAAATTGACGAAATTATGCTCTCGGGAATTTTGATGTGTCAGCGATATTTACAAATCGGCGATTTTGCCGACTTTGACTCCCATTTTAGGCCAATTACATTATTCCAATCAACCAAATTCTTAGCTATTTCACTAGTATTACTTCTATTCTATCGATTGAGCACAAGAAATCGCCAAGTCAACTGTTTCAACTACAAAATAAAGTGATCGGAAATTGTTAATTTGGCCAATTTAACACAAAGTTCAAAATATTCAAATTTCAAAATAGGGTCCAGAACGAACAATGTAGGCATTCCTGGCACTAAACTAACATTTCCTCTGTTCATTAGTTATGTTTTGAGGCTTTACAAATAAATTCCATTTTGATTTTTTATTCACATAATGAATTTTTATTCACACCAAAAAATAGAAGATTTACTGTTATGCAATACTGTAATAATTGTATAAATATCATCACCATATTTGTGAATGTATATTAGACCCACCAGCTGATGTGTATTAGACGTGTGAGGTCGTTTGTTTACTCTTGAATATCGGCAAAAATTTAACATTTCCGCTACTTTGAGCTCAGTTTCAAGCCATTTTCAATGCTAAAACCAATCAAAATCATCTCTATTTCTGTAATATGTCTTCCATTCTATCAAATGAGACCAAGAAATCGCAAATACAACTATAAAAAACATACGAAAAAACACTGCAAAGTTGCTGTTTTAATCGAAAAATCATGATTTCATTTTTTTTCTCTCATTATACACAGTGTGCTGCAGGATCTGTTTTATGTGGTGCACACATACCACATAGATGTATTCTCTCATATCTAGGCCCAAATGTACCACTCACAGTTTATCAGAGTGAGCTGAACTCATGGCGTAGATCTACGGTTTGGACCCTGAACGTAAAGCCGTAGATCTACGGGACGGACCCTGAAAGGGTTAAAAGGTGATATAAAAAAGATCTGGAAAACCCTATCTGAAATTCTAGGAACAAAAAAGATATCAGGAAACAGAACAATCAAACTAACAAAACCAGATGAACCCCAACTCCCACCAACTGAAAGAGCAAACAGACTCAATATTTTCTTCTCCACCATAGGAAAAAACCTTGCGGGTAAAATCCCAAGCTCAAATACCCCACCTAGTGACTACCTCACCGGTACATACCCGAACACACTATTCCTAGCTCCAACAAACCCAACAGAAGTCTCCGTTATTATCAACATACTAAAGAACAAGGCATATACAAGGCATATACAAAAAAGCTTCACATGTACTGTCACCAATCATTGCAACACTCTTTAACAAATCCATTGAATCCTCTACCTTCCCTACAGTTCTCAAAATAGCGAGGGCCACCCCAATACATAAAGGAGGAGATCAAGCAGACTTGAATAACTATAGGCCAATATCCAACTTACCCCCTTTCTCTAAAATCTTTGAAAAATTAATTCATAAGCGAATCTATTCCTACCTCATCTTCCACAACATACTCAACCTCTGTCAGTTTGGGTTCAGGCCTAATAAAAATACGAATGATGCTATTATACAGATGCTAGAACAAATATACACTGCACTAGAGAAAAAAGAAGTCCCACTGGGGATCTTCACTGATTTACGTTAAGCTTTTGATACAGTTGACCATGATTTGCTCCACATAAAATTGTCACACTATGGTATAAGAGGGCACTCCCTCAACTACCTTAAGTCATACCTCAGCAACAGAAGCCAATGTGTGTACACAAATGGAGCAAACTCTTCCGTACAGCTAATTACAGTTGGTGTCCCACAGGGAAGTGTCCTTGGCCGTCTTCTCTTTCTTGTTTATATAAACGACCTACCAAATGCATCGCAACTACTCAAACCCACACTATTTGCAGATGACACTACATACGTCTTCTCTCACCTGAGCCCAGTCATGCCAGCCGATACTGTAAATACCGAATTACAGAAAATATCTACCAGGATGATGACTGACAAACTTACTCTCAACATTGACAAAACCTACTTCATTCAATTTGGAAACAGAGCTACAGATGTCCTTCTTAACATAATGATAAACAGATCACCTATCACAAAACACACAGAGGGAAAATTCTTAGGAATCCACCTTGATAACGGACTCAAATTTCAAACACATGTACAACAAATTTCCAAGAAAATTTCCAAGACCATAGGCATACTATCAAAGATACGTTACTATGTTCCACAGTCAGCCCTCCTGGCCCTATATCACTCACTTATTTGCCCCTATCTCACCTATGGAATTTGTGCATGGGGCTCAAAGTTGCATATCCCATTTTTTTTTCCTGATATTCCATGCTTACAAATGCCCCAAGCATAATATTTGCACAAATTCACCTGCGGTTGGATAGAATTGTTGGGAGGTGTGTTGTCAATTTCTGCAGGTTCTGGGATTGCACTATAATCCTCAGTATCCAAGCAAAGGCCATCCCATCCTGGATTCCATCTATTTTCCTCATTAGAGGAAGGAGATAAGGAGACTCCTCTCCTACTTCTGTACTGTGGGCCACGGTCTTGTGCAATGATGGTTGTATATTTACGGTTTTAGTGGTGGTTGAAGTAGGGTCCCTAGTAGAGTCTGGGCTGGCAATAAGGCTGGAGGCTGAGATTGAGTCAGCACTGGGGCTGGGGGCTGAGCCTGGGCCAGCACCAGCACTATGGGCATTAGTGCTATGACTGGGGGATGGGTCTGGATTAGCACTATGTGGGTGACTAGATAGTTTCGAGTCATCTGTTGTGGTATGGGCATTCTGCATTTTTTGATTCACTATCTCTTTCTCCCATGTTTTATATATTTTTGGTAGACTATCCAAGAGGTCATCTTTGTTTTCTTGATTATTTTTATCATTATTACTCTCCTAAGTACCTTTCTGATACCTGCCCAAAGTTCTACAGCTTTATTGCACAACCAGAAACACCTTGCCAGTTCGAGGTCATTTTTTGAGGCTGTATTTAGTCTAGTACAAGAGATATGATGTTTGGAAAAGCATAGGTTGCATGTGATTCTGGATTTCCTTCCAAGGATTTTTTTACATGTCCCACAGATATGCTGTGCTGACATCCCGTCTGTATCCTACTACACTCTGTATGCCATGGAGGAAAACTGATTTCCCCTTTACCTTTCTCTTGCTGGTGCCAGCAATATGCAAGATGCATTTATACGAACCAAGTCTGCAGCATGTGGGGGGTGGGTGGGTGGGGTCCACTGTATATACCTACCATCTGACTCACGACCTGCTCGACATACGACCACTCGACTTACGACCATGTTTTTTATGTCAGATTTCTGGGAAATAAACAAAAGTCTGTGTTGTACACAGTGTTTATCCTAAACCTTATGGTATAAAATACAGTACTAACAGCATAAAAAGTAAGGTAAAAAATGAAATACCAAAATAAAACAAAATAAAATCATTAAAAAAGTGTGATGTTGATATTCAGTAGAAAGGTTCGACTTACGTCCATTTCGACTTACGACTGGTTAGTTGGAACCAAGCTTGGTCATAAGTCGGATGGTACCTGTATACGTACAATAACTAGGTTTTTCAATTTTCTTTATAGCTCTTGTTCTTTATTTCTCTTATTCTCCATGGGAAAGTGGAAAAGAATCTTTCCTCCGTAAGCCATGAGTGTCATAGGAGGCGAATAAAATGCCGGGAACAATGGGCTAGTAACCCCTTCTCCTGTATAAACTACTAAAAACGAGAAAAAGAAAAACTATATAAAACTGGGGATGTTCAAATGTGTGTGGATGTAGTGCGGATGATAAGAAAGAAATGATTGCTAATGCTATGAATGAAAATAAGTTGGATGTCCTAGCTTTAAGCGAAATAAAGCTGAGAGGGGTAGGGGAGTTTTAGTGGGGAGAAATAAATGGGATTAAATCAGGAGTATCTGAGTTAGAGCTAAGGAAGGTGTAGCAATACTGTTGAAGGATCAGTTATGGAAAGAGAAGAGGGAATATAAATGTATAAATTCAAGGATTATTTGGATTGAAATAGGGTCAGATGTGAAAAGTGGGTCATAATAAGTGTGTATGCACCTGGAGAAGAGAGGAGTGTAGAAGAGAGATTTTGGGAGATGTTAAGCGAGTGTGTAGGAACTTTTGAACCAAGTGAGAGAGTAATTGTGGTATGGGGCCTAAATGCTAAAGCAGGAGAAACATTTAGAGAAGATGTGGTAAGTAAGTTTGGGGTGCCAGGTGTATACGATAATGTGGAGCCTTTGATTGAACTTTGTATAGAAAGGGATTTGGTTATAGGTAATACATGTACATATTTTAAGATAAAGAGGATAAGTATACAAGATATAATATAGGGTGTAATGACAGTAGTTTGTTGGACTACGTATTGGTAGATAAAACACTTGGGTACACTTCAGGATGTACATGTTTATAGAGGGGCCACAGATATATCAGATCACTTTTTAGTTGTAGCTATAGTGTGAGTAAAAGGAAAATGGAATACAAGGAAAATGGAAGCAGCAAGTAAGAGAGAAGAGAAGGTTTATAAACTAAAGGAGGTGGCATTTAGGGTAAGATAAACATCTACTGGAGGATAGGCAATGGGGTAGAAGATGTATGGGGTAAGTTTAAGAATGTAGTGTTAGTTTGTTCAGCAGAAGTTTGTGGCTACAGGAAAGTGGGTGCAGGAGGGAAGAAGAGCGATTGGTGGAATGATTATGCAAATAGAGTAGACAGAAACAATTACCATATGAGAGGATTTTATAAAGTGGAAGTGATGAATGGCAGGAGGAGTATATGGAGAGAAAAAGAAAGGTTAAGAGAGTGGTGGAGCAAAGTGAAAAGAGAGCAAATGAGAGAGTGGGTGAGATGTTATCAACAAATTTTTTTGAAAATAAATAGGAGTGAAGAGTTATTAAGTGGAGAGTTAGAGTTGTTGTAGATTCGCCAGTATAATCGCCCGACCCGGGCCTTTTCCAAGTGGTGGCCTGGCCTTGGCTCCCTGTCATGGGAGTGTCTCAGACCAATGTCTGCCATGGGAGGAGGTACAAGTACCTCCTCATCCTCTGGGACCAGCTGTTCCCAGGGCTAATCCCATTCCCTGCCTCCACGGGGCTCGGAGGGAGAAGCTAGACACCTTGGGCTGCCACAAACCCCGCCCACACTGGCTCGAAGGGTGTGGCAGCTGCATAGCAGCTGACAATATCAGGAGGTGAAAAGGCAGCAAGCACTACAGGATCCTTCTGGAGCCACTCCCCAGCTGTGGGTCAAAGCCTGGGAACTGGGGAAGCTCAAAAATGCCTCTTGTTGTGTGTGTGTGTTGCTGCTGCTACTACTTCACTTGTCCACTGCACTCCTCCTGAGAGCTCAAGGTATTAGGAAGATGGAGGGAATATTATGAAGAATTGGTAAATGTTGATGAAGATAAGGAAGCTGTGATTTCGTGTATAGGGGTGAGGAAGGACCAGTTGTGAGTGTGGCAGAAGTGTCTGAGGCAGTGGGTAGAATGAAAGAGGGTAAAGTAGCTGGGATTGATGGGATAAAGATAGAAATGTTAAAAGCAGGTGGGGATATAGTTTTGAAGTGGTTAGTGTTCTTATTTAATAAATGTATGGAGGAGAGTAAGGTACCTAGGGGTTGGCAGAGAGCATGTATAGTTCCTTTGTATATAGGCAAAGGGGACAAAAGAGTGTAAAAATTATAGGGGAATAACTCTGTTAAGTATACATGGTAAAGTGTATGGTAGAATTATTAATGAAAGAATTAACCCCTTGACTGTCGCAACCCCCAATCCTGAGCTGTCTCCTGGTGTTGCAAAATTTAAAAAAAAAAAAAAAAAAAATTATTTTTTCTTATGAAATGATAGAGAATCTTTTCTCGATTGTAATGACACCAAAAAAACGAAATTTGATGGAAAACTGACGGAATTACGCTCTCACGAAGTTAGCGACCTTGGTGATATTTACAAATCGGCGATTTCGCCCACTTTGAGTCCTATTTTCGGCTAATTCCTTTGTTTCAGTCGACCAAACTCATAGCTATTTCTTTAGAACTCCATTTTTTCTATCGATTGAGTACAAGAAACTGCCCATTTGCCAATTTCAACTACCCAATAACGTGGTCAGAAATTTGCCATTTGGCCAATTTCACGAAAATTAAAAAAAATATGACAATTTCAAAATAAGGTCCAGAATGAACAATGCAGACATTCCCGGCTCTAAGATAACATTTTCTTTGTTCATCAGTCATGTCTCCAGGCCCCTCTGATATTACTCTTGCTTTCTATTTTGAATTTTTATTCAAACAAAAAATAGAAAATTTACTATTATGCAGACTACTCCAATACTGTAATAATTGTATAAATAACATCAACCCATTCATGACTGCATATTAGAATGGCTAGTTGGACATTTATTGGACAATGATGTTATAAGTTTACTTTTGAGCATCGGCAAAAATCAAACATTTCCCTTACTTTGAGCTCCATTTCCAGGTTTTTTTTTTATAGTAAAATCAATCAAAATCATCTTTTTTTCTATAATATGTTTTCCATTCTATCAAATGAGACCAAGAAAACGAGAATACAACCATAAATACTATACGAAAATAGACCACAAAGTCGGCATTTTAATTAAAAAAAATGGTCGGAGTTTTTTTTTTCTCATTATGCACTGCGTGCTCCAGGATTTTTTTTATGTGGTGCAACTGACCACACAGACCCATTCTCTCACATGTGGGCCTACCAGCTTTCTCCTTGATTTGAAGCCGCTAGAATTTATGAGTATATATACGTCAAACACGGTACCTCGTAAGACGTATATATACGGCCGCGACAGTCAAAGGGTTAAGAGTAAGAGAGAGCAGGACAGCAGATGAACAAAGCTTTAGGAAGGGTAGGGGGTGTGTAGACCAAGAGTTTATAGAGAAACATATACATAGGTGAACAATATTTAGATAAGGGTAAAGAGGTTTTCATGGCATTTATGGATTTAGAAAAGGTGTATGATGGGGGGGGGGGGTGTGGCAGATGTTGCAAATGTATGGAATAGGAGGTAGGTTACTGAAAGCAGTGAAAAGTTTTTATGAGGATAGTGAGGCTCAGGTTCGAGTATGTAGGAGGGAGATTATTTCCCAGTAAAAGTATGCTTTAGACAGGGATATGTGATGTCACCATGGTTGTTCAATACCTACCATCCGACTTACGACCGAGTTCGGTTCCGAGAAACTGGTCCTATGTCGAACTTTACTACTGAATATCAACAAAACATTTTTGTAATGACTTTATTTTATTGTTTTATTTTGGTATTTCATGTTTTACTTTACTTTTTATGTTGTTAGTACTGTACAGTGGACCCTCGACCAACGATGGCATCGATTAACGATAAATCTGACTAGCGTTACATTTTAATGCAAAAATTTTGCCTCGACTAGCTCTTAAAAACCCGACCAGTGCTATTCGTTCCGTACCATACGCATCCACTTTGGCCTGAGCGCGCCTCACTTGTCCCTTTGGTGCCAGTGTTTACAAGCCAGCCAGCCACTGCGGTCGCTTCCAAACATACAACTGGAACATTTCATATTATCACAGCCTTTTTAGTGATTGCACCTGCAAAATAAGTCACCATAGGCCCCAAAAAAGCTTCTAGTGCCAACCCTACAGCAAAAAGGGTGAGAATTACTATGGAGATGAAGAAAGAGATCATTGGTAAATATGAAAGTGGAGTGCGTATCTCTGAGCTGGTCAGGTTGTATAATAAACCCCAATCAACCATCGCTACTATTGTGGGCAAGAAAATGGCAATCAAGGAAGTGTTCTTGCAAAGGTGCAACTATGTTTTCGGAAACTGAGATCGCAAGTGATAGAAGATGTTGAGAGACTGTTATTGGTGTGGATAAACGAGAAACAGATAGCAGGAGACAGCATCTCTCAAGCGATTATATGTGAAAAGGCTAGGAAGTTGCATGACGATTTAATTAGAAAAATGCCAGCAACTAGTGATGTGAGTGAATTTAAGGCCAGCAAAGGTTTGTTTGAGAGATTTAAGAAGCGTAGTGGCATTCATAGTGTGATAAGGCATGGTGAGGCTGCCAGTTCGAACCACAAAGCGGCTGAAAAATATGTGCAGGACTTCAAGGAGTACATAGATGGTGAAGGACTGAAACCTGAACAAGTGTTTAATTGTGATGAAACAGGCCTGTTTTGGAAGAAAATGCCAAGCAGGACATACATTACTCAGGAGGAAAAGGCACTCCCAGGACATAAGCCTATGAAAGACAGGCTTACTCTGTTGATGTGTGCCAATGCTAGTGGTGATTGCAAAGTGAAGCCTTTATTGGTGTATCACTCTGAAACTCCCAGAGTGTTCAGGAAAAACAATGTCCTCAAGGCTAATTTGTGTGTGCTGTGGAGGGCAAACAGTAAGGCATGGGTCACTAGGGACTTTTTCTATGACTGGTTACATCATGCATTTGCCCCAATGTGAAAAATTACCTAATTGAAAGAAATTAGACCTTAAGTGCCTCCTGGTATTAGACAATGCTCCTGGTCATCCTTCAGACTTGGCAGAGCGACTTTCTAGGGACATGAGCTTCATTAAGGTGAAGTTTTTGCCTCCTAATACCACTCCTCTCCTGCAGCCCATGGACCAGCAGGTCATTTCCAACTTCAAGAAACTGTACACAAAAGCTATGTTTGAAAGGTGCTTCGTAGTTACCTCAGAAACTCAACTGACTCTAAGAGAGTTTTGGAAAGATCATTTTACCATCCTCAATTGTGTAAACATTATAGGTAAGGCTTGGGAGGAAGTGACTAAGAGGACATTGAACTCTGCTTGGAGAAAACTGTGGCCAGAATGTGTAGACAAAAGGGATTTTGAAGGGTTTGAGGCTAACCCTGAGAATTCTATGCCAGTTGAGGAATCAATTGTGGCATTGGGGAAGTCCTTGGGGTTGGAGGTTAGTGGGGAGGATGTGGAAGAGTTGGTGGTGGAGGACAGTGAAGAACTAACCACTGATGAGCTGCTAGATCATCTTCAACAGCAAGAGGAAACTGCTTCAGAGGAGGGGAGAGAGAAATTGAAGAAGTTGCCTACTTCTAAGATAAAGGAAATGTGTGCAAAGTGGCTTGAAGTGCAAACCTTTTTTGATGAAAATCACCCTGACACAGCTACTGCAAGCCGTGCTGGTGACTATTACACTGACACTGTTGTGAACCACTTTAGGAAAGTCATAAAGGAACGAGAGGTACAGGCCTCTATGGACAGATATGTTGTGCGACAGAAGTCCAGTGACTCTGAAGCTGGTCCTAGTGGCATTAAAAGAACAAGGGAAGTAATCCCAGAAAAAGACTTGCTGCCTCAAGTGCTAATGGAAGGGGATTCCCCTTCTAAACACTAACACCTCTCCCCTCCTCCCATCCCATCAATCATCACCAGATCTTCAATATAGGTAAGTGTCATGTAACTGTGCATGTAATCTTCAGTTTGTGTGTATTAAAATTAATATTTCATGTGGTAAAAAAATTTTTTTTTCAATACTTTTGGGTGTCGTGCACAGATTAATTTGATTTCCATTATTTCTTATGGGGAAAATTAACTTGACTAACGATAATTCTGACTAACGATGAGCTCTCAGGAACGGATTAATATCGCTGGTCGAGGGTCCACTGTATTTTATACTGTAAGGTTAAGGATAAACACTGTGTACAACACAAATAGTTGTTTATTTCCCAGAAATTTGGCATAAAAAACACGGTCATAAGTCGAGTGGTCGTAAGTCGAGTGGTCGTAAGTCGAGCAGGTCGTAAGTCGGATGGTAGGTGTATTTATAGATGGAACCATAAGAGAAGTGAATGCTTGGGAGTTGGCAAGAGGTGTGGGGTTAAAAGAAAGAATCTAACACACAGTGGGAGTTGTCACAGTTGGTCTTTGCTGATGACACTGCTTTTGGGAGATTCTGAAGAGAAGTTGCAAAGGTTGGTGGATGAGTTTGGTAGGGTATGTAAATGAAGGAAATTAAAAGTGAATATAGGACAGTAAGGTGATGAGGATAACAAAAATTAGAAAATGAAAGATTGGATATCAGACTGGAGGGAAAGCGTATGGAGGAGGTGAATGTTTTCAGATACAGTGGACCCTCGCCTAACGAACGCATCGCATAACGTTAAATCCGCCTAGCGATACATTTTAACGCAAAAATTTTGCCTCGGCTAGCGCTAAAAAACTCGCTCAACGCGATTCGTTCAAGACGCATCCACGTGCGGCCTGAGCCCGCCTCACTTGTTCCGTGGGTGCCAGTGTTTACAAGCCAGCCACCGCGGTCGCTTCCAAGCATACAATCGGAACATTTCATATTATCACAGCCTTTTTAGCGATTGCACCTGCAAAATAAGTCACCATGCGCCCCAAGAAAGCTTCTAGTGCCAACCCTACAGCAAAAAGAGTGAGAATTACTATGGAAATGAAGAGAGAGATCATTGCTAAGTATGAAAGTGGAGTGCGTGTCTCCGAGCTGGCCAGGTTGTACACAAAACCCCAATCAACCATCGCTACTATTGTGGCCAAGAAAATGGCAATCAAGAAAGCTGTTCTTGCCAAAGGTGCAACTTTACTTTCGAAACAGAGATCGCAAGTGATAGAAGATGTTGAGAGAGTGTTATTGGTGTGGATAAACGAAAAACAGATAGCAGAAGACAGCATCTCTCAAGCGATCATGTGCGAAAAGGCTAGGAAGTTGCATGATAATTTAATTAGAAAAATGCCTGCAAATAGTGATGATGTGAGTGAATTTAAGGCCAGCAAAGGTTGGTTTGAGAGACTTAAGAATCATAGTGGCATACATAGTGTGATAAGGCATGGTGAGGCTGCCAGTTCGGACCACAAAGAGGCTGAAAAATATGTGCAGGAATTCAAGGAGTACATAGACAGTGAAGGACTGAAACCTGAACAAGTGTTTAATTGTGACAAAACAGGCCTGTTTTGGAAGAAATTGCCAAGCAGGACCTACATTACTCAGGAGGAAAAGGCACTCCCAGGACATAAGCCTATGAAAGACAGGCTTACTCTGTTGATGCGTGCCAATGCTAGTGGTGATTGCAAAGTGAAGCCTTTATTGGTGTATCACTCTGAAACTCCCAGAGTGTTCAGGAAAAGCAATGTCCTCAAGGCTAATTTGTGTGTGCTGTGGAGGGCAAACAGTAAGGCATGGGTCACTAGGGACTTTTTCTATGACTGGTAACACCATGCATTTGCCCCCACTGTGAAAAATTACCTAACTGAAAAGAAATTAGACCTTAAGTGCCTCCTGGTATTAGACAATGCTCCTGGTCATCCTTCAGACGTGGCAGAGCGACTTTCTGTGGAAATGAGCTTCATTAAGGTCAAGTTTTTGCCTCCTAATACCACTCCTCTCCTGCAGCCCATGGACCAGCAGGTCATTTCCAACTTCAAGAAACTGTACACAAAAGCTATGTTTGAAAGGTGCTTTGTAGTGACCTCAGAAAATAAATTGACTATAAGAGTTTTGGAGAGATCACTTTAGCATCCTCAATTGTGTAAACATTATAGGTAAGGTTTGGGGGGAAGTGACTAAGAGGACCTTGAACTCTGCTTGGAAGAAACTGTGGCCAGAATGTGTAGACAAAAGGAATTTTGAAGGGTTTGAGGCTAACCCTGGGAATCCTATGCCAGTTGAGGAATCCATTGTGGCATTGGGGAAGTCCTTGGGGTTGGAGGTTAGTGGGGAGGATGTGGAAGAGTTGGTGGAGGAGGACAATGAAGAACTAACCACTGATGAGCTGCTAGATCATCTTCAACAGCAAGAGGGCACACCTGAGGAAACTGCTTAGGAGGAGGGGATAGAGAAATTGAGGAAGTTGCCTACTTCAAAGATTAAGGAAATGTGTGCAATGTGGCTTAAAGTGCAAACCATTTTTGATGAAAATCACCCTCACACAGCTATTGCAAGCCGTGCTGGTGACTATTACAATGACAATGTTGTGAAACACTTTAGGAATGTCATAAAGGAACGGGAGGTACAGGCCTCTATGGACAGATATATTGTGCGACAGAGGTCCAGTGACTCTCAAGCTGGTCCTAGTGGCATTAAAAGAAGAAGGGAAGTAACCCCAGAAAAGGACTTGCCACCTCAAGTCCTAATGGAAAGGGATTCCCCTTCTAAACACTAACACCATCAACACTCTCCCCCTTGTCATATCCCATCAATCATCACCAGGTCTTCAATAAAGGTAAGCGTCATGTAACTGTGCATGTCTTCTTCAGTTTGTGTGTATTAAAATTAATATTTCATGTGGTAAAAAAATTTTTTTTGTTCATACTTTGGGGTGTCAGGAACGGATTAATTTGACTTCCATTATTTCTTATGGGGAAAATTAATTCGCCTAACAATAATTTCGCCTAACGTTGAGCTCTCAGGAACGGATTAATAGCGTTAGGCGAGGGTCCACTGTATTTGGGAGCGGACATGTCAGTAGATGGATCTATGAGGTGAATCATATAATTGACGAGGGGAAAAGGGTGAGTAGTGAACTGAGGAGTCTACGGAAACAAAGAACTTTATCTGTGGAAACAAAGAGGGGAATGTATGAGAGTCCAGTTATACCAGTGCTCTTAAATGGGTGTGAAGCATGGGTGGTGAATGTTGCAACAAGATAAGATAAAGTTTATTTCTTTGTAAAGGTTACAATATGTAATTACAATTTTGATTTGCTAAGCACAAAGATAGCCGGGGCATTTTAGGCAGACTAATCCTAATACAGTGGTCCCTCGCTTTTCGTAGTTCTCGGGAATCATAGATTTCGGAAATCATAGGGATATTTTCGTATAAACATGGGCTCGCTAAACATAGGTTGACTCGCGAATAGTAGTTCGTCCGGGACGCGTATGCACGGTGTGAGCCAGGGCAGCCTCCCTACCCAGCCAGTCTGGCATTGTTTACCAGTGAGCGAAGGTCCCCTCACGTGCTCCTACGAAATATTTCATAATATTCCACTCATTTTAGTGCTTGCAAGTACTAAACAAGCTACCATGGCTCCAAAGAAAGCTCCTAGTGCCAAGCCTGTGGTAAAGAAGGTGAGAAATACGATTGAATTTAAGAAAAACATCATTGAACAATATGAAAGTGGCACAAGTGTGGCCGAACTGGCCAGGATGTATAAGAAACCCTACACAACCATATGTTCCATAGTGGCCAAGAAAAAGGAAATCAAGGATGCTGTTGTTGTAGAGGGGGTAACTATGTTGACAAAAATGAGATCACCAGTACTCGAAGAGGTTGAGAAGTTATTATTGGTGTGGATAAATGAGAAACAATTAGCAGGAGATACTCTTATGACTTCGATTATTTGTGAAAAGGCTAGGCAGTTGCACAACAATCTGGTAAAGAAATTGCCTGCAAATAGTGGTGATGTGAGTGAATTTAAGGCCAGCAAAGGTTGGTTTGAGAGATTTAAGAACCGTACTGGCATACACAGTGTGGTAAGGCATGGTGAGGCTGCCAGTTCGGACCACAAGGCGGCTGAAAAATATGTGCATGAATTCAAGGAGTACAGTGGACCCCCACATAACGATCACCTCCGAATGCGACCAATTATGTAAGTGTATTTATGTAAGTGCGTTTGCACGTGTATGTTTGGGGGTCTGAAATGGACTAATCTACTTCACAATATTCCTTATGGGAACAAATTCGGTCAGTACTGGCACCTGAACATACTTCTGGAGTGAAAAAATATCGTTAACCGGGGGTCCACTGTACATAGAGGCTGAAGGACTGAAACCTGAACAAGTGTTCAATTGTGACGAAACATGCCTCTTTGGGAAGAAAATGCCAAACAGGACCTTCATTACACAGGAGGAAAAGGCAATGCCAGGACACAAGCCTATGAAAGACAGGCTGACACTCATGTTCTGTGCTAATGCTAGTGGGGATTTCTAAGTGAAGCCATTACTAGTGTACCATTCTGAAAATCTCAGTGTGTTCAGGAAAAACAATGTTATGAAGAGTAAATTGTGTGTGTTTTGGAAATCTAATAGTAAGGCATGGGTCACAAGGGTAATTTTCGTCGAGTGGTTCAATGAAGTGTTTGGCTCTAGTGTGAAGAATTACGTACCTCCTGGAAAAGAAATTGGATCTCAAGTGCCTGCTAGTAATGGACAATGCACCTGCTCATCCTCCAAACTTGGACGACCTAATTTTCGAGGAGTTTGGGTTCATCACAGTAAAGTTCTTGCCCCCGAATACCACTCCTCTCCTCCAGCCCATGGACCAGCAGGTCATTGCAAACTTTAAAAAAACTCTACACCAAAGCAATGTTTCACAGGTGCTTGACTGTGACCACCACAGACACTCACTTGACCCTAAGGGAATTTTGGAGAGAACGCTTCAGCATCCTCCATTGCATAACCCTTATAGGTATGGCTTGGGAGGGAGTGACTACCAGGACTTTGAACTCTGCTTGGAGAAAACTGTGGCCAGATTGTGTCGACAAGAGGGATTTTGAAGGGTTTGGGACTGACCCTGATGAGCCTTTGTCTGTTAACCCTTTGACTGTCGCAACCCCCAATCCTGAGGTGTCTCCTGGTGTCGCAAAATTTAAAAAAAAAAAAATTATTTTTACTTATGAAATGATAGAGAATCTTTTCCCGATTGTAATGACACCAAAAAAACGAAATTTGATGGAAAACTGACGGAATCATGCTCTCACGAAGTTAGCGACCTCGGCGCTGTTTACAAATCGGCGATTTCGCCCACTTTGAGCCCTATTTTCGGCTAATTCCATTGTTCCAGTTGCCCAAACTCATAGCTATTTCTTTAGAACTCCATTTTTTCTATCGATTGAGTACAAGAAACTGCCTATTTACCGATTTCAACTACCTAATAATGTGGTCAGAAATTTGCAATTTGGCCAATTTCACGAAAACTAAAATATATGACAATTTCAAAATAAGGTCCAGAATGAACAATGCAGACATTCCTGGCTCTAAAATAACATTTTCTTTGCTCATCAGTCATGTCTCCAGGCTCCTCTGATATTACTCTTGCTTTCTATTTTGAATTTTTATTCAGACAAAAAATAGAAGACTTACTATTATGCAGACTACTGCAATACTGTAATAATTGTATAAATAACATCAACCCATTCATGACTGCATATTAGAATGGCTAGTTGGACATTTATTGGACAATGGCATCATTTGTTTACTTTTGAACATTGGCAAAAATCAAACATTTCCCCTATTTTGAGCTCCATTTCTAGGTTCCTTTAATAGTAAAATCAATCAAAATCACCTCTATTTCTATAATATGTTTTCCATTCTATCAAATGAGACCAAGAAAACGAGAATACAACCATAAATACTATATGAAAATAGACCACAAAGTCGGCATTTTAATTAAAAAAAAAAACGGTCTGATTTTTTTTTTCTCATTATGCACTGCTTGCTCCAGGATCTTTTTTATATGGTGCACACTGACCACACAGACCCATTCTTCACATGTGGGCCTACCAGCTTTCTCCTGCTTGATTCGAAGCCGCTAGAATTTGAGTATATATACGTCAAACACGTTACCTCGTAAGACGTATATATACGGCCACGACAGTCAAAGGGTTAAATCAATTGTGGCACTGGGGAGTTCCATGGGGTTGGATGTGAGTTTGGAGGATGTGGAAGAGTTGGTTGAAGACCACAACGAAGAGCTCACCACTGAGGAGCTGCAAGAGCTTCAGCAGGAACAGCAACAGATCACAGCTCAGAATCTTGCTGCAGAGGAGGAGGAAGAGAGATGGAAGAAGGTGCCTTCTTCAAAAATTAAAGAGATTTTTGCTATGTGGGGTAAGATGGAAAGCTTTATGGGGAAACATCACCCTGACAAGGTTGTTGCAAGCCATGTTGGCAACATGTACAGTGACAAAGTCTTAGGCCATTTTAGGGAAGTGTTAAAGAGACGCCAGAAACAGAGCTCTCTCCACAGTTATTTTGCGAGACAGGACTCCAGTGACTCTCAAGGTTGTCCTAGTGGCATTAAGAAACAGAGAAGAGAAGCAACCCCAGAAAAGCAATTGGTACCTGAGGTGTTGCTGGAAGGGGATTCCCCTTCCAAACTGTAAACAATCCAATCTCTCTCCTCCTCCAGTCTCCCATACACTAAGAAGAATCTCCAATAAAGGTAAGTGTTATGCTGTTAATGTTTCATTCATCATTTCCCATTGTATTATGTACTACACCTATATTTCATGTAAAAATTTTTTTAGTTTTAATACTTCTGGGAGTCAGGAACAGATTAATTGTATTTACATTATTTCTTATGGGGAAAATTGATTCGCAAATCGTAGATTTCGATAATAGTAGCAACTCCAGGAACGGATTAACTACGAAAAACGAGGGACCACTGTACATAGTAACTAATTAAAACTAGACAAGATAATAAGAACATAGTAACTATACTTAAAACTAGACAAGAAGCAGTGGTTAACTGTTTTACAAACTTATTTAAACTTAATACAAATGTGAGGTAGTAAGGTGGAGTAAGGTTCCGTAAAATAATCTTGAAATTGCACACAAAATCTATATTACAAGTAATGGTTCAGGTGGTAATATTTTATGATTTGGCAGAATTAAAGCCTAGAGGTCACATAATAAAACTAATTAGCAGAAGTTTTGGTTGGTTTGGTTAATATCGAGAGATAAGATGATTTTTTTGTAAAGCCCTAAAATTAAAAGTTGTCAGGGGATCCTTGACCTGTTCCAGTAGCAAGTTCCAGATCTTCGGGCCCTTTATATGCATAGCGCTTTTGCATAGTGAGAGACTGACTCGAGGGATGTTGAAAAGTGCCTTATGCCTTGTATTGTGACTGCATTCTGTTGTAACTGTCAAGGAGTAGCTTTAGTGGAGAGTTACCAGTGGAGTTTAATGTTCTGTATATGTAGTAGGCACAGTAATATGAGTGTATGTCTTGTATATTTAGCAAGTTCAGTCTTTTGAAAAGTAGTGGGGTGTGCTGTCTAGCACAGGAGCTAGTTATCACCTGCACAGCAGCTTTCTGTTGGATTATTAAGGGTCTAAGGTGGTTGGCTGTGGTTGAGCCCCAGGCACAAATACCATAGGTGAGGTAACGATATATTAGAGAGTGGTATAGGGTAAGGAGTGTCATTTGTGGCACAAAGTATCGTATCTTGGAAAGGATTCCTACCGATTTGGAAATTTTCTTGGCTATGTGATGGAGAAGGCTGGAGGCAGTGGAGATGTCATGTCTGAGGGCAATGTGGCATGTGAATATAATGCAGAGAATCCATAGTTTGGAGATTTAAGAGGAAATGCAGGATTACCCAAAAATTATCCAGAGGGCTAAGGAGGGGTTATTGAGGTGGTTCAGATATGTAGAGAGGATGTAACAAAATAGAATGACTTTGAGAGTGTATAAATCTGTAGTGGAGGGAAGGCAGGGTAGGGGTTGGCCTAGGAAAGGTTGGAGGGATGGGGTAAAGGTGGTTTTGTGTGCAAGGGGCTTGAACCTCCAGAAAGCATGTGTAAGCGTGTTAGATAGGAATGAAAGGAGACAAATGATTTTTAGGACTTGACATGCTGTTGGAGTGTGAGCAAGGTAATATTTATGAAGGGATTCAAGGAAACTGGCAGACCAGATTTGAGTCCTGGAGATGACAAGTACAGTGCCTGCACTCTGAAGGAGGGGTGTTAATGTTGCAGTTTTATAAGTGTAGTGCAAGCATGCCTCTTGCAATACAGTGATGGAGTGAATGATGAAAACTTTTCTTTTTCGAGCCACCATGCCTTGTTGGGAAACGGCCGATGTGTTAAAAACATTTGACATTGTTGACAACATTATTTAAAGCTGAGAACTACGGGCTCAAGAGGCCATGTACACTCCTTCGTCAAATCTTAAATTAATGACATATCAACATGTAACCATAAGCAACATTTCCTCAATAATTCTTCCCATATTATTATTATAATTGACAGGGGAGTGCTAAGTCCACACCTGTAGTGCAATCAATTGTGGCATTGGGAAATTCCATGGGGTTGGATGCGAGTTTGGAGAATGTGGAAGAGTTGGTGGAGGATCACAATGAAGAGCTAACCACTGATGAGCTGCAAGAGCTTCATCTGCAACAGCAACAGACCACAGCTGAGGAAACTGCTTCAGTGGAAAAGGAAGAGAGATAGAAGAAATGCCTTCTTCAAAGATTAAGGAGATTTGTGCAATATGGACTAAAGTGCATTCATTTGTGAAGCAACATTACCCTGAGAAAGCTGTTGCAATCCGTCCTGGTGACTTTTACAATGACAATGCTATGTCCCATTTTAGGCAAATCTTAGAGAGATGCCAGAAACAGACCTATCTGGACAGATATTTTGTGTGACAGGGGTCCCAGATAAGAACTTCGTACCTAGAGTCCTTATGGAGGGGGATTTCCCTTCCAAACAATAACCTATCTGTAGACAGCCTGTACTGTCAGAACACACTGCCTAGCCATCTGCTCTGACTAGTTCATATTTCGCGGCATTTAGGTGCTGCCCTCTGTAGGCTCACCCAGGTCAGTGGGAGGCTCAGCCCAACTGCTCTCACTCCTAGGCCGACCGACTTGATAGACACAAGTGCTCCCCCTCCACGGACTGGCTTGCGGTCGCTCCCTCACACTGCCCGTTGTGTACTCACTCCTATCCAATTAAAGCCAAACTAGTCCACGGCCGTATCATTGCTACCTACGCTACCTTCATCGGCACCAAACAGCTGTTCAGCAGTAAGAACAGCAATAACATATCTTCCCTCTCCCTTCCTTCTTTCCAGCAACAACAGCCTTCAAAAAAGGTAAGTGTCATGTTTAATGTTCATTCTTTTGTGCATGTAAATGTATATTTAAGGTAAAAAAAATTTTTTGTTGATACTTCTGGGTGTCTGGAACAGATTAATTCCATTTACATTATTTCTTATGGAGAAAATGGTTTTGGCTTTGGCCAATGGCTCTGGAATGGATTAAACACGAAAACCAAGAGTCCACTGTACTGAAAAAACCTTTGTATGTGGTTAGCTTGAAGTACTATGACAGAAGAACTTCCTTGGTATTATCAAAAGTATAATGAAATTATTTCAAATATTTTATAATACAGTGGAACCCCGAGTTTCGTACGCCCCGACTATTGTACGCTTCGAGTTTAGAAGTTTTTTTGGCTCAATTTTGTCCCGAGTTTCACCCTGTGCCCCTTGTTTCGTCCAGCGTACCAGACCTGTCCGCCTGCCCCTGCAGTCGTGAGTCAGCGTGGCTTAGTTTCTCCTCGAGTGAATATGGACATTTTCATTAATCCATCTATGATATTTTTGAAGAAAATATATAATAAACACATTATATAGTATATATAAAATCATGCAATGTTTATATGTGATGAATGTTTAATAATAATCACTCTTGGGCACATTAACCCTTAAACGGTCCAAACAAATCGACGTTCAAATTCGTATTGCTACAAAAGTAGATCTACTTTTTTTAACATATTTTCAAATGTAACAAAAAAAAAAAAGGTAGATAAAAGTTTTTTTACACGTTTTCAAATGTAAAACAAAAAAGAAGATCTACATTTTTTTACATACTTTCTGATGTTGAAAAAACGTATATATACGTTTGGACCGTTTAAGGGTTAAATGTCTTATTTTAGGTTAATATAGACACTTTCATTAATCCATCTACGATTGGCTGTGTAGTGTAATAATATGGCTGTGTAGGTACACATATGTAGCCCCCATGGGCTACATACATATACCTACATCAACAGGCTACCTACACTGAATTCCGACAAATAAATGCTACTCGCCTCTTGCCCTATTAAGACTACAAAATATTTTAAGGTTAGTAATGAATGTACTGTAGCAGTAAAAGACAAAGAAGGGAAATAACACTAGAGGGCTTTGGTACCTGAAGTCCTTATGGAGGGGGATTCCCAACTCCCTGGAACAGATTAACTGTATTTACATTAATTCTTATGGGAAATATTGCTTCGACTTTAGGACATTTTGACTTTAGTACTAGCTCCTGGAATGGATTGAGTACAAAACTCGGGGTTCCAGTGTATATTGTTTTAAATTATAAGGGTATACTGAAAATTAAAAAAAAATTGAGCTACGACAAATTTGCTAGTACCAGGAATAATGGATTTAAGTTGGATAAATTTAGATTTAGAAAGGACATAGGTAAGTACTGGTTTTCTAACAGAGTTGTAGATGCGTGGAACAGTCTTCCCAGTGGGGTGATAGAGGCTAGGACCTTGGGTAGCTTTAAGAAGAGACTAGACAAATATATGAGTGGGAGGGGCTGGGTTTGATTGGTGTTGGGGGGTGCGGGAGTTGTTTCTTGAGTAGCTTTAGGTAGATGTCGTTTTGATAAGGACCTGCCTCGTATGGGCCAGTAGGCCTTCTGCAGTGTTCCTACATTCTTATGTTCTTATACACAGTGTCAGGGGAAAGGAGGCAATCTGGTTTCATCTTAGGAAGGGTAACTCCAATTCCTAAGATCAACAGCCTTTTACCAGCATCAAGGCACCTCTTTGAACTGAGATTGGATCATGGAAAAGCATTAAATGGTTAAGGGTCATATATACCTGGAGTAGAGCTGAAGGATATTCCAAGAGTCAATGCCCCCACTGCCTGGTCCACGACTAGGCCTTATCAACTAGGCTTTTACTGCCAGCTGCATGTAAACTAGGGAAACAGTAGAAAATCAGAATCAGCCCTATGGCTCAGATCCATGGCTTAGTTGACAATACACTCAGTTCACATACTGAGTGTTCGTAGTTCGATTCTTGGCATATGTGGAAACATGTTACGCCTGCTGTCCCTGTTCATCTAGCAGTAAGTACCTGGGTGTTACTGGACTGTTGTGGGTCACTCCTGGGAAACGAGATTAAAGCACAGCAATGAAAATAAGACAGACAGTCCTCAGTGAATCTCTGACTTTATTGGGTTATCCTGGGTGGCATATCTTATATTAGGGTATACCTTTGATATACCTTTGAAGAGTTTCAAGAATTTATCTACTCTCTTGTCTGGTGCTTGCCTGGTCAACCAGGCTGTTGCTGCTGGATGCCCACTGCCCCACATATCCATCACAGCCTGGTTGATCTGGCACTTGAAGATACTTGTCCAGTTTCCTCTTGAAGGCTTCTACACTTGTTCCAGCCATGTTTCTGATATCTTCTGGTAGGATGTTGGTAGCTCCAATTATTTTATCAAAGCTACTTCATCAGTATTAAGACAATTACCTTCACAGGCTAAGTGTTCGTGATTTGATCCCTGGCAAGGGTGGAAACACTGGGTGTCTTTCCTTACACCGGCTGTTCCGTTAACCTAGCAAGCAAGCAAGTAGGTACCTGGGTGTTAGTCGACTGGTGTGGGTCACATCCTGGGGGACAAGATTGAGGGCCCCAATGGAAATAAGACTGACAGACCCTCGATGACACACTGCCTTTCTTGGGTTATCCTGGGCGGTTAACCCTCCAGGGTTAAAAATTCGAAAATCTTATTTCTTAATTGGGAGGCAATCAGACACAATTTATGAAAGAAGGTCCGTGATGCCCCCTACAGGCACTACGGATCTTCCCGCGATGGGACCTCCCTAGAGGGACTCAATTCAATTCTTTATTTCAAAATAACTACATACAAAAACCTATAATAACCTGATGGCCCGTTGGTTGCACAGAACTCCGGCCAATATTCACCTTTCTTGTCGTTCTCCTCACTGGTCAAGTTTTCTACCATATATGTAGAGAAGAACTTGTCTACAGGTGCTTCTCCATCGAAGTCGATGTTGCAAGGAATATACTGGACGTGTGAACTGTTCTTATCTTGAGTGAGACCAACACACTTCACCTCAATGTTGACAGACATTTTTCCCGGGAAAGGAGCGAGGAGTAACTGCCTAAAATAACAAATTTTATTGATTTTTTTTTTAAATAAAAAATACCGAGTTAAGGTTTAAATAAATGTCTATTTACCTGTACTAAAGCAAATAAAATTGATGTTTTTTATATTTTATTTAAAACAAAACATTAAATAGATAAAAGAACACAGTATCAGTTCTTACACAGAATTATAAATTTCATTGTCAAAATACACACAGACGTTTAACTTTGTGCTGACACAAACTGTCCCTGTTCCCCTATACATTATATCCCATGCAGCTATGTTAAGCAAGATTACACAAGACTAAATTAGAATATGTATTATTATTATTACAAACAAAGAAGCACCAAACCTACCATATGAATTTATTTTCCACTTTGTTATTTATATATTATTAATCCTTCATACAGAATTGTACATAAACAAGTACACGTATAAGAAAGAAACAAACACGAACTATAAGTAATGGTTCCAGTACTCAATCTACTGGGTTACACACAATGAGACATCATGACAGTACTCAATCTTCTGGGTTACACACAATGAGACATCATGACAGTACAACGCTGTCTATAACTTACACAACCGATACTCACCCACACCTGTGAGTAATTATAAGAATGATACAAAACAAAATTACAGTACCCCTCAAAATGTATACTTTCACTGACCAGATTATACAAATAAACCCCGTTCTTCTGACCTTTAATATATTGTTATTTAAAACATAGAACAAATACAATAATGTATAAGATTATAAAATTAAAAACCATACTAGATATTACAAAACCTCTAGTACACAATCCTGGTACATTTAAAGAACCCCATAAATCATGGCCATATTACAACCATATACATAACCCACAACAATATACAAAACCCAAAAACCCATATACATAACCCACAACAATATACAAACCCAAAACCATATACATAACCCACAACCATATACAAAAACCCACAACCATATACATAACCCAAAAACCATATACAAAACCCTACAAACCCTCCTTTTACAATAATCATTATTGCCAGTGCAGACACAGCTGACCCTTCTACCCCCCCCCCGTATGTACAGTCCCCGTTCTAAATAACAAACATTAATTTCCCTAATGAATGGTCATTGATAACAGTTTCAACTAAAATAAAACCCCAAACCCAAACCCAAATTCCCAAACAAAAACAGTCGGAGTCATTATAAAACATGTAGGAATGAGTCCTACAGTCATATATATATGTATACATATACGCATGCATATACACACATACGTGTATGTGCACTTATTCGTACAGAACTAACTGGATCATGTGTTGTTAGGTAAGACACATATGCAACAGTTAGGTATCTTTATTTCGAAACGTTTCGCCTACACAGTAGGCTTCTTCAGTCGAGTACAGAAAAGTTGATAGAAGCAGAAGATACTTGAAGACGATGTAATCAGTCCATCACCCTTAAAGTTTTGAGGTGGTCAGTCCCTCAGTCTGGAGAAGAGCATTGTTCCGTTGTCTGAAACAATATGAAGTTGAAGTGACAGGATGGAGCTTTATATAGTGCCAGGAGGTGAGACGTAGGTTGCTTTGGGAGGGCAGGTCCCTCTCAAACTCAGCCGTTCTCACTATAGAGGTTGTCGAAGTTGATGGTCTGTACCAAGATACCCTTGTGTTGCAGTGTCTGACAGAATGAAATTAAAATGGTATAAAATACCGACAGATTGTTAGGTAAGACACATATGCAACAGTTAGGTATCTTATTTCGAACGTTTCGCCTACACAGTAGGCTTCTTCAGTCGAGTACAGAAAAGTTGATAGAAGCAGAAGATACTTGAAAGACAGGGAATCAGTCCATCAACCCTTAAAGTTTTGAGGTGGTCAGTCCCTCAGTCTGGAGAAGAGCATTGTTCCGTTGTCTGAAACAATATAAGTTGAAGTGACAGGATGGAGCTTTATATAGTGCCAGGAGGTGAGACGTAGGGTTTCTTTGGGAGGGCAGGTCCCTCTCAAACCCCAGCCGTTCTCACTAGTAGAGGTTTTTCGAAGTTGATGGTCCCGTACCAAGATACCCTTGTGTTGCAGTGTCTGAACAGAATGAACATTAAAATGGTATAAAATACCGACCGATTGTTAGGTAAGACACATATGCAACAGTTAGGTATCTTTATTTCAAAAAATTTCGCCTACACAGTAGGCTTCTTCAGTCGAGTACAGAAAAAGTTGATAGAAGCAGAAGATACTTGAAGACGATGTAATCAGGGCCATCACCCTTTTAAATTTTGAGGGGGTCGTCCCTCAGTCTGGAGAAGAGCATTGTTCCGTTGTTGAAACAATATAGTTAAGTGACAGGATGGGGCTTTATAAATCCCGGAGGTGAGACGAGGGTTTTTTGGGAGGGCAGGGCCCCCCTCAAACTCGCCGTTCTCACTAGTAGAGGTTGTCGAGTTGATGGTCTGTCCAAGATACCCTTTTGGTTTCAGTGTCGACAGAAGAAATTTAAAAGGGATAAAATACCGACAGATTTTTTAGGTAAGACCAATGAACAGTTAGGGCTTTTTTTCGGGAAACGTTTGCCCCTAC
>NC_069430.1:15458684-15499867 GCF_026875155.1 Cherax quadricarinatus | reverse complement strand
GTTGCAGGGAAAAGGTAGGGTTTGAACTGACCGTTCCCCTCAATGAATCTGCCTTGACTTCTTTCTTATTTTTGCAACTTACAAACCCCTGAAAGTTTATTGAAAACAAGAGGCTAGACATAAACAAATCCCCCTGGATTTTTTTCATATATCTTTACTGAAAAAAAGTTTGCATTTTTAGTTAATTTAAAGCTGGTTTGCATTACGTTTGTTTGTTCAGTTTGTTATTTGGTTGGTTAGTTTTAAAAAAGTCCAGATAAAATTTTCTGCACATCACAGTAAATACATCGACGTTTATAAATAATTCAGGGGAAAACTAATTATAAAAGAAAATTTTTAATTTGTATATAAGAGAAATTTTAAAGGTATAAAATACCGACACAATGGGAAAAATAAAACACTTAAGGGTATAAGGGTCCATTATTACAACGTTCGCCCCCACAATTTGACTTTATCAAATAACAAACAGATCTGTTTTGATTTGATTAAAGTCAATATGTGGGCGAAACGTTGTCAATAAAGGATCACATTTATACTCCTTAAGTTTTATATTTCCATTGTCATATGAAGGGATTCAATTACTAGAAGTGTGGAGGAGCCGCCATGTATTAGTCGCAGACAACCGTCTCCTCTGTCCCCTATATTGTTTATGTTTATTATCAGTTTAAGTTGGTTTATATTGACAGTTTTTCTTGTCGTTGTGTGACAGAGTGCTTCCTTACCCCGGGAGCTGGTACCAAAGAGTCCCAAGTTTCCTCTCAACCCCAGTGGTGACACCATCATCACCACCAACAACATCTACAAACAACAACTTGGTTCTACGTCCAACTGATTTAAGGTGATCATGTAGCACAAGTGTTGCTTGCTGAATAACTCCACCCTGGGACATAAGTCCTCTCTTCCACTGTAATAAAGGTAATGAAATTTTTTTATAATTAATACCTCACAACAAATTCATAGTTGATCACTTGAATGTAACCCAAAACAAAATTATTTTTAAATTATCTGTTGTCATTATTAAATTTTTATTGTTATTTTTATTATTATTATTATTTTTATTTTTTATTATTATTTTCATTATTATTATTTTAATTATTATTACAATTACTATTAAAATTATATCATTATTATTATTATTATTTTATTATTATTATTATTTTTAATAATTTATTATTAAATTTTTATTATTATTATTAATGTTGTTGTTATTTGATTAATTATTATTATTATTATTAAATTTTTATTATTATTATTATTATTGTTGTTGTTATTTGATTATTATATTATTATATTATTATTATTATTATATTATATTATTATTAAAATTATTATTATTATTATTTTTATTATTATTAAAATTAATATTATAATAATAATAATAATAATAATAATAATAAAATAATAATAATAATAATTTATTATTATTATTATTATTATTTTTATTATAATACTATTTAATTAATAATAATATTAATAATAATAATATAAATAATATTAAAATAATAATATTATTAATTGTTGTTATTATTATTATTATTAAATTTTGATAGATTATGATAATCATTAAATTTTTAATTAATAAATTTATCATTTAATATTATTTTTATTATTATTATTATTATTTTATTAATATTATTATTATTATTTTAATATTATTATTATTATTATTTTTTATATTATTTTTCTGTTATTAGATTTACTTTTTAAACGCTAATCAGCTGGGTAATTTCCGCCGCTGGGGGGAAAAGAAGGGAATGAGGTTGATCCAAGGAAGGAGAGATAGATCCAATTCCAAAGGATCAAGAGTCTCTCGGGCGGCATAAGAAAGCTCTTGATGGAAGAAAAAATACCATGAACATTATGGGTTTATTAAAAATGATATTGCTGGGTCTGTGTTCTCTAATGTTCACATTATCAGTCTTATTCACTGTTACTTTAACATTTTCTAACATAGTCCAGCAGTTAACATTGTTACATTTAAATTATACCAACTTTGTTTATTGTGTTTCTTGGTTAAGTCTCAGACGTTTCTCACAACCATGAGTGTTTGTCTTAGTTTTCTGGGACCTGGGCAGGGATGGGTCCTGAACCTGGGCAGGGATGGGTCCTGAGCCTGGGCAGGGATGGGTCCTGAGCCTGGGCAGGGATGGGTCCTGAGCCTGGGCAGGGATGGGTCCTGAACCTGGGCAGGGATGGGTCCTGAGCCCGGGCAGGGATGGTCCTGAACCTGGGCAGGGATGGGTCCTGAACCTGGGCAGGGATGGGTCCTGAACCTGGGCAGGGATGGGTCCTGAACCTGGGCAGGGATGGGTCCTGAACCTGGGCAGGGATGGGTCCTGAACCTGGTCAGGGATGGGTCCTGAACCTGGGCAGGGATGGGTCCGAGCCTGGGAGGGATGGGTCCTGAACCTGGGCAGGATGGTCCTGAACTGGGCAGGGATGGGTCCTGAACCTGGGCAGGGATGGTCCTGACCTGGGCAGGGAGGGTCCTGAACCTGGGGAGGATGGGTCCTGAACTGGGCAGGGATGGGTCCTGAACCTGGGCAGGGATGGGTCCTGAACCTGGGCAGGGATGGTCCTGGAAAACCCGGGCAGGATGGGTCCTGAACCTGGGCAGGGATGGGTCCTGAACCTGGGCAGGGATGGGCCCTGAACCTGGTCAGGCATGGGCCCTGAACCTGGTCAGGCATGGGCCCTGAACCTGGTCAGACATGGGTCCTGAACCTGGGCAGGCATGGGTCCTGAACCTGGTCAGGCATGGGTCCTGAACCTGGGCAGGGATGGGTCCTGAACCTGGGCAGGCATGGGTCCTTAACCTGGTCAGGGGATGGGTCCCCAACCTGGGCAGGCATGGGTCCTGAACCTGGTCAGGCATGGGTCCTGACCTGGGAGGGATGGTCCTGAACTGGGAGCATGGGTCGTGAACCTGGTCAGGGAAAGGGTCCCCAAACCCGGTCAGGTATGGGGCCTGAACCTGGGCAGGCATGGGTCCTGAACTGGTCAGGCATGGGTCCTGAAACTGGGCAGGGGATGGGCCCCGAACCTGGGCAGGCAATGGGTCCTGAACCTGGCAGGATGGGTCCTGAACCTGGGCAGGGATGGGCCCTGAACCTGGGCAGGGATGGGTCCTGAACCTGGGCAGGGATGGGTCCTGAACCTGGGCAGGGATGGGTCCTGAACCTGGGCAGGGATGGGTCCTGAACCTAGGCAGGGATGGGTCCTGAACCTGATCATGCTAGTGTCCTGAATTTAGGCAGGCATGGGTCCTCAACCTGGGCAAGAATGGGGCCTGAACCTGGGGAGGCATGGGTTCTGAATCTGGGCAGGCATGGATCCTGAACCTGGGCAGGCATGGGTCCTAAACCTGGGCAGGGATGGGTCCTGAACCTGGGCAGGCATGGGTCCTGAACCTGGGCAGGCATAGGTCCTGAACCTGATCAGGCATGGGTCCTGAACCTGGGCAGGCATGGGTCCTGAACCTGATCAGGCATGGGTCTTGAACCTGGTCAGGCATGGGTCCTGAACCTGGTCAGGCATGGGTCCTGAACCTGGTCAGGCATGGATCCTGAACCTGGTCAGGCATGGGCCCTGAACCTGGTCAGACATGGGTCCTGAACCTGGGCAGGGATGGGTCCTGAACCTATGCAGGGATGGATCCTTAACCTGGTCAAACATGGGTCCTGAACCTGGTCAGGAATGGGTCCTGAACCTGGTCAGGCATAGGTCCTGAATCTGGTCAAGCATGAGTCCTGAACCTGGTCAGGCATGGGTCCTGAACCTGGTCAGGAATGGGTCCTGAACCTGGTCATGCATGGGTCCTGAACCTGGGCAGGGATGGGTACTGAACCTGGTCAGGCATGGGTCCTGAACCTGGTCAGGCATGAGTCCTGAGCCTGGTCAGGCATGGGTCCTGAACCCGGTCAGGCATGGGTCCTGAAACTGGTCAGGCATGGTTCCTGAACCTGGGCAGGGATGGGTTCTGAACCTGGGCAGGGATGGGTCCTGAACCTGGTCAGGCATGGGTCCTGAACCTGGGCAGGGATGGGTCCTGAACATGGGAAGGCATGGGTCCTGAACCTGGGCAGGGATGGGTCCTGAACCTGGGCAGGCATAGGTCCTGAACCTGGTTAGGCATGGCTCCTGAACCGGGGCAGGCATGGATTCTGAATCTTGGCAGGCATGAGTCCTGAAACTGGGTAGGCATGAGTCCTGGACCTTGGCAAGCTTGGGTCCTGCACCTAGGCAGGCATGGGTCCTCAACATGGGCAGGCATGAAACCTGAACCTGGGAAGGCATGGGTCCTGAATCTGGGCAGGCATTAGACCTGAATCTGGGAAGGCATGGGTCCTGAACCTGGGCAGGCATGGGTCCTGAACCTGGTCAGGCATGGGTTCTGAACCAGGGAAGGCATGGGTCCGGAACCTGGTCAGGCATGGGTCCTGAATCTGGGCGGGTATGGGTCCTGAACCTAGGCAGACATGGGTTCTGAACCTGGGCACGCATGGAAACTAAACCTGGGCAAGCATGGGTCCTTAACCAGAGCTGGCATGGTTTCTGAATCTGGGAAGGCATGGTCCTAAACTTGGGCGGGCATGGGTCTTGAACCTGGGCAGGCATGGGGCCTGAACCTGATGGGGCATGGGTCCTGGAGGTGGGGATGCATGGGTCCTGAGCCTTGGCAGGAATGGGTCCTGAATCTGGACAGGCATGGGTCCTGAACTTGGGCAGGCTAGGTTCCTGTAACTGGACAGAGATGGGTTCTAAACCTGGAAAGGTATGGGTATTGAGACTGGGCAGCCATGGGTCCTGAACCTGGGTAGGCATAGGTCCTGAACCTGGGTAGTAATTGGTTCTAAGCCTGGGCAGGCATGGGTCCTGAACCTGGGCAGGCCTGGGTCCCGGACCAAGGAAGGCATTGGTATTGAACCTGGGCAGGCATGAGTCCTGAACCTGAGCAGGCATGGTTCGTGAATCTGGGCAGGGATGGTCCTGAACCTGATCATGCTAGTGTCCTGAATTTAGGCAAGCATGGGTCCTCAACCTGGGCAAGAATGGGGTCTGAACCTGGGGAGGCATGGGTTCTGAATCTGGGCAGGCATGGGTCCTGAACCTGGGCAGGCATGGGTCCTAAACCTGGGCAGGCATGGGTCCTGAACTTGGGCAGGCATGGGTCCTGAACCTGGGCAGGGATGAGTCCTGAACCTGGTCAGGCATGGGTCCTGAATCTGGTCAGGCATGGGTCCTGAACCTTTTCAGACATGGGTCCTATACCTGGGCAGGCATGGGTCCTGAACCTGGTCAGGCATGGGTCCTGAACCTGGTCAGGCATGGGTCCTGAACCTGGGCAGGGATGGGTCCTGAACCTGGTCAGGCATGGGTCTTGAACCTGGTCAGGCATGGGTCCTGAACCTGGTCAGGCATGGGTCCTGAACCTGGTCAGGCATGGATCCTGAACCTGGTCAGGCATGGGTCCTCAACCTTGTCAGGCATGGGTCCTGAACCTGGTCAGGCATGGGCCCTGAAACCTGGGTAAGGCATGGGTCCTGAACCTTGGTCAGGCATGGGTCCTGAACCTGGGAAGGGCATGGGTCCTGAAACCTAGGGCAGGGATGGGTCTGAACTGGAAGCATGAGTCCTGAACCTGGGAAGGCATGGGTCCTGAACCTGGTCAGTCATGGGTCCTGAACCTGGGCAGGCATGGGTTCTGAATCCTGGGTCAGGCATGGGTTTCGAACGGTCAGGCAAGGGGTTCTCTGACGCTGGGAGAGGTCAATGGGTCCTGAACTCGGCTGCATTGGTCCTGAACTGGGAACATGGGTCACATTAACCTGGGCAGGATGGGTCTTGATACCTGGGTACAGCATGGGATACTGACATCTAGGAGGAGGGTTGGAACTGGGAAATGGATGGTCCTGAACTACTGGCAGGCATGGGGTCTGAACTGTGTCAGCACGACTACACTATGATCAGTGGGCTTAGGCATGTGTCAAAGTACTAATCCTGATAACCTAAGTCAGTGAATGGGTTCTGAACTGAGCAGTGCAATACAGGATTTGAAACCTGGGCAGTATCATGTGGGATTTCCGAAAGGGATAGGGATCAAAGTAATTACTACTCACGTAGGCTGGTAGTAACGTATATTCGATATGTGGGTGACGTAAACACGGTTTTTCCTTGCTCACTCTCGTATTAAACTGACTTTGCGCCCACGTCCCATAAGTGAGGGGGGTCTTTGAATAGCTGGGTTGAAAAATTTTAAAAAATCTGACTCAGGCAGAAGGTTCGTAGTGAGTCATCTAAATTAGTTACTGGTAAGGGTTTTACTACTACTGAGAGCTCGGCGACGCAAAACGTATGTTGTCCCGACATACAACTAATACAAACTATAGATGGCAGGTGTACGGCTTGGGCTGATTCTATACAATGTCAAAGTACACAAAATTGAACATTATACATACATAAGTAGAACATTGGAATGGAAGCTTACGTAACTGAAACTGTAATGCAATACAAGGTATAATATAGCACAACTCATCGAATGAAACTCAACGTTGGGATTACACAGAAAGGCAGATTCGGTGCACTCAAATCTAGACTGTTAACTCTCAGAACTCGAAGAGAACGTGAACACAAAAAAAAATTCTTGAATACTGATAAGTTGATACTGTAATTATTCATCTATACAGGTTATTTACATTTAACCCCAACTCTGCTAGGGTAAGATTGACATATGCAGAATGAGTGTCATCTCTGGGAGGATCAAACTCTGTTGCATTGGCAAACTCATGCTGTATTTGAGGCAAATCTGAATTGGAAGTAACAAATGATACTTGAGGATTTCTCAATACCTGTCGTTACGTTGGGAATAACGACATTCGGGTTGATCGTCTGACTGAGTATCAGAGGAAGAGAGTACAGGATCAGGAGGATTGTTAGAGTCTGTCACATTAGTCGGGGTTGGAACATCATTATCATAAATTTACTAACTTCATATGATCTAAATGCGATTCTTTATACTGACCAGTACTAATCTCTCTAACCTTATACTTATTACCAGTGATATTTTCCCAACTACTCGTAAGGACCAACAAACTTTTGATCAAGCTTTGGCACTGCGACGTTTTTTTAAAAGTTAGTCAGCATAACTCTCGAACCTACTTTGATTTTGGATGGTTTTGGGCTCGATGTTTGCGACTCTTGGGTAAATTCTGCTGTTGATTTATAAAGTGTTTCAGGATTCTTCTAAAAACACTTTGAGCTAAGCTGGTACGAGTTGCTATGAAATCATTCAGGGTTGTAATTTGGTTTGGGATTAGAATTTTAACAACTCATAAGGCAAACGTTTATCTACACGTACAATGCATAATGTGGGTGCACCTATAGAAACATGTAAGCAGATTTTATAGCACACTGCCATCAGGTATAACTTCACCCAAGTTTCACTGTTGGGATTGATAGTGGCTCTCAAGACATCAAGTACTTTCTTATTGGTTCTTTTCCCTAACCCATTGCTGGCAGGAATGATGAGGAAAAAATGGTGGATTTAGAGATCTTGTAAAAGGTGCACAAATTTTCAAGAATTCATTACAGAATTCACCTCCATTATCTGTTATTAGGGACTTAGGGGTGGTATGCCTGCAAAATAATGCGTTCTTTAAACGCTTTAGCTACTGTCTCGGCAGTCTTATTTGCAATAGGAACTAACTCACAATATCTGGTGAAATGGTCTACCATAACACACAGATGTTTGTTGCCTTGGAGGAACATGGAAATTAGTTAACAAATCTAGCCAACTCTTTCCAAGGTTCGCTAGGGGTTTGGGATATACTTGGATTGGATTAGGACCATTAGCATTACCTTTTTTTTGCATGCAGACACTAAAATTTTTTAAACCCTACTCAGAAATATCAGTTGCCATACGAGGCCAAAAGTATTTCAATCTGGCTTGGGTTTACTGAACGATCCATACCGGGGTTTGTGCAAACCTGGTACATCGTGAACTAGCTGTAAGGTACATTCACTAGTAAACTGTGGAATTACTAACTGGTATACTCTTTGCTAGGAGTACCAACTCGGCTGTTCGATACAGTAATTCTTGGTTCATGACAAAGTCACGATGGGTGCTGGTGGCTTCACAGTCAGAATAAGATCTTCCTGGAGCAGGAATCGAATCACACCAGCCCACATGGGATCTGTTCGTTGAGCATTCTTTACTTCTTCAGTACAAATGGAGGGTCTGCAGTTACTATACTAACATGTCGCGATAAGGCATCTGCGACTACATTTGACTTGCCAGGTAAATGCTCAAAGTGGGGATTGAACTCTTGGATAGTCAAGGTCCATCTGGCTAACCTTCCAGTAGGTTGTTTGTTCTGGAATAAAGGTATCAGTGGAGCATGGTCTGTCAAGACATGAACAGAGAAATGATAAATAATGTCTCGGAAAGTGCTTTAAAGACCATACTATTGCTAAAGCTTCTTGCTCAGTTTACTGTATAATTACGTTCAGCCTTTGTAATGGACTGGGCTAGCAAATGCAACTGCGTTGTACTTGCCATCGGTCTTTCTGAGCTAGTACGGCACCTATCCCAATTGAACTAGCATCAGTTGTCAGATAGAAGGGCTTAGAAAAATCTGGAAATTTCAAAATTGGAGCAGATGTTAGTTTTTCTTTTGGGAGTTTGGAATGCTTTTTCCCTTGACGGAAGGTCCAAACAAATGGAGCATCTTTCTTAAAGGGCAACTCAGTTAGAGGAGCAGCTATGGAAGAAAAATTGGCAATGAAAGTTTCTATAAAAACCTGCTAAGCCCACAAAGGATCTTCGGCATCTGCAGTTTTGGGTGTTGGAAAATTTAGTACTGCAGTTATTTTTACTTTTGGTCAGTCGTAACCCCTCTAGGAGTGACTACATGACCAAGAAACTTAATTCTGATCTGAAAATTGACATTTAGACAGTTTGATCTTTAAATTGGCTTCTTCAAGCTTACCAAGTACTACATCAGTCTTTTAAAGTGTGTATCCACGTTTTTTAGACATGACGATTACGTCATCTAAGTACACCATAAGTGCATTACCTATGAGACCTCTAAAGATATTAGTCATGAGCCTTGAGAAACGTGATAGGGGAGGATCGTAATCCAAAGCCATACGGAGGAAGTGATAATGCCCTGTAGGAGTGGAGAATGCAGTTAGCTCTTGGCTGTCCTCGTGAAGAGGGACTTGCCAAAACCCTTGTAACAAACCAAAGGGTTGAAAGACTTTGTTTATCTCCGTTTGTTACGTAAAAGATCACCCAGTACAGGAAGCGGAAAGCGATCTGGAATAGTTTTCGCGTTTAACTTCCTAAAGTCAACACTGGGCGCCAAGAAACCATCCTTCTTAGGTACTAGGATCAAGGGCGCATTCCCAAGGTGATTGCTAGGTGCAATAACTCCATCATCAAGCATTTGATTTATCAATTCTTCTGCGACAGCAACATGTGAATGAGGCATTCTGTACGAAAGGTATGTAGATAGGTCTAGTCCCAGTTCAAGTGGAATACGATGGGACAATAAGTTCGTTATACCATCTTCTCACCTGGTAAGGCAATGGCTTTACGACGTTTGTTCAACAGTCAACAAACGCTTGACTTCATCTGGGAAGTCATGGGAGCTAAGTCTTTCTCCTAAAACTGGTGGAACAGATTGATCCAGTGAAGTGGATGAGGTCTCCCCGGTAGAAATAAGCACCGACCCACTGGTCAGGTGACAACTCTCCTCTACCTGAACAGGGTAAGGATAGTGAACAAGGTCAACAAGATTGGTATTTGCTCTGAGCGAACACTGGACCAGAAGTGTTGGCTAGGAAGAAATGGATCTTACTATCTCTTACAACATGTAAGGATGGTTCAACAAATAGGCCTTTTACTTTGAAAGAAATCACTGTCAACTAGGACGTTATCCCCATCTGGACACTAGGAACAACTACAGACACTCTAGTGAGGGCACTAGCTGCGACAGAAACGTCTTTCTGCAGACGGCAGGGTGACATCAAAAAGAGATGGCATTACTAGTTGCAAGTAATTGTTTTCCCGACAAGGGCTCCCCTGGGAGAAACTACTACTTGAACTAGCAGACAATTGCAGGGATAGGTCAGCACTCAAGGTAGTCAGAGCGTCCTCGGACCTTGAGGTAACTGGACACTATCTTGCAAGTCTGAAGTTGCAGGAACCCCAGACAGAAGTGCCCAGGTCATCAGTGCCTGACCCTTGGGTACGCTACGGGAAAATGCACTGGCCTGTAAGGACTTAATTCGAGTGTCATACTCTGCGGCAGTATGGCAGATCTCGGATCCAAGCTGGTAACCCCCAAAATGGTACGGTCAAGTCATCAATTTGGGCATGCCATCGATAAGGGTCGAGCACAATGCGTAAGTCTCGCATGGAAGCAAAGCCCAGTAGAAGGTCACCAGGGAAAGTAATCTGGCCCGACAACAAGGAAGGAAGCAGTGAAGTCTCTACCTTGGATAGAAAAGGTTAGGGAAGTCCGACCTCGGACACGCAGGTGAGAACCAGCTACTCCACTGAGGAGGACACATGAGTCGGTTCTACGAGAAGGACATGTCGTAACTGCTTACCCTTTAAACAAACTAGACCTAATAATATTGACTTGGGCCCCAAGTCCATGAACAAAATGAACGGGCCATTATGAACAGATGCTTGCACTATAGGGCCTAGGGTTTGGGCATTGGAAGTTATGTGCAAACAAAAAGGTGGATTGTCATCCGAAAAGACTTGTTCTACTTCACCAAAATCATCTACGTCAGAGACATGTGAAGCAACATCATCAGCAGGGTTGTCATTCTCGAGACTGCTTAATGGCTTCAAAGGAATTGTGAACGGGATGGCCCTACTCATTATCACCTACTGTCACCATGGGACGGTTTGACTGGGGCGCTCGAAAATTCCCCCGAATTGGAAGAATGAGCCTGGTTCTGGTTGGTTTGAGAACCACGACGTTTTGTTTCCTCTACGGGTTTTGGGTTGGAACGGCCACGGAAAGACCTAGAGTACTGAAGGTTTTTAGAGAGCATTGCACTCAGATGTGTCATGTCCATGATTCTATGATAAGTACAGTGGGAAAATCTGGGTACTCTCATCAGTACGACGTCTCTTAGGGTAACTATCAGGACAATTAATTGCAATATGGCCCCGGAAACCACAGTTGTAACAAGTCCGCCGACTATGGTTACTGAATGTACTATGAATTTCTACGAGGTTTATAACGGGCTCCTACACTGGTTCTTTGGGGATCTCTGAGATGGTTGAGACCACGATTTGTCTCTGTGGCGCAAACAAGAGGTGGTGCAGACTGAGGGATATGTTGACATTACTTTTGATACATGGGAAAGTACCCTGGGGGCACAAGGAACGTACATGATTTAAGGGGTGTAAGTGGTTCCATCGTCACAGTTGGAGGATGAGCCTCATAAGCACACACGGAAGCAGGGGGCATTAGTTCTTTAATTGCTCCAAAAGTGCTATTTTAGCAAAACGGGTTTTGTGAATGGTTTAACCTCTTCAGGGAGAAAAGCTGATGACTGGACAGCATTGATAAATGTATAAAAGTTTGTCTAATTCTAAAGCAAATGCACTCAACGATTCCATTACTCATGGGTGTAGCATTCACTAGTTCCCTAAGAACGACATATGGATCAGCTGTTTTTACTGGGACAAGGAAAGAACGAATCAGTTCCTCATATTGTGACCACTTAGTAAGATTCCTGAAGTCACGCATATCAAGGAGATCAACAACGTGAACAGCAGCAAATGAAGATGAAGAGCTTCTTTAGCAAGTCTGATAAGACTTTCCTCTGAAGGAGGACCTTCAACTAGAGCACCAGCACGAGAACGAATGGCCGCAAACCATGCTTCAAACTATGTACATGGCCATTGAATAAAGGTAACCATCAAGGGAATCACGAGTATAACATAGTATATCGGTGTCTGGGTCGGTCTGTCAGTCGCTAAGGAATTGTGAGGACTGATGACAGGAGCAGCAGTAGCCTGAGAGGTCTGAGTGTCGACATTCACTAAAGTATCACTTGACGGTATGTGAGACATAATGGCGAAGAAGTTGCAGGGAACAAATAAGGCAAAAATAATGAACAATAAAAATGATACCAAAATGCTAGAATTGAAATAAAAGAGATGCAACTAATTCCTGCAGAAGTAATAAAAAATGTTTAAGATACACTGCAAGAGGGAAGGACAACTCAATGTAAAGGACTATTGGCCAAGAAAAAAATAATTACATTGAAATATACAAAATAAAAATATTACTGGAGACTGATTAAATGCAAAATGAGCTGTCTTTTTCTTGCTAATAAAGGAATTAATTAATAAAAATTTTTAAAATCAAAGTAAAAAAGTATAAAATAAAATTACTAAATTGTTTAACTGGGGAAATTTTAAATATTTTCTAAGAATGCATAAACAAAATTAAAATATAATGCAAAGACAAATCAGGAAAAATAATAAAATGAAAAACAAGACTCAAAAAAATAATGAACTGAGAATAATAATGCATAAAAATATCAATAAAGAAAATAATTCACTGCAGAACAAGTGCAACAAAATAATTTCCAACTGCCCCCGCGAACAAGTGCAACAAAATAATTCACTGCAGAACAGTGCAATAAAATAAGTGTAGAAATAATCAAATGCAGTAATAAAGTCTCACTGGGAAAACTCAGATTATATAATAAAATAAAAATATGAAGAAAAACTGATTGAACACTTTAACTCTTAATTGCAAATTAGACAAAACAATTTACTCAAACAGAGTAAAGAAAACACTTTACGTTAAAAGTAATTGAAATTACATTAAGAGTGAATTTGTTCAAAGAAATATAAAAATTATGAATAAAAATTAAAACAAGGAACAAAACAAAAGTTTAACACTTACAAGTGGCAGGGCACACAACACTTACAAGTGGCGGGGCACACAACACTTAATCACGTATTCATTATTTTAGTATATTCTTACAACAAAACTTGCTGTGACTGATACGACAAAAATTTGCTGGCAAAAATAATGGTACACAGTCTGCGATAAAATTAGAGGAATGAGACACTGCTGGCATACGAAAAAAGACATACATAGAAATAAATGGATAATTTGGTATACTGGGGTGAATATCACTGCATGAACTACAATGACAAACACTGGAGAATACAATGCTGAAAGAATACAATAAAAAAAAATGAATCACTTCACACAGAGTGACTGACTGGTACACTACATAATAATACTTACTACAGACAGAGAGTAGTATAAAAACACAGATAAAAAAAAAATATGAGATGAGCCATAACACTGAAAAAATATTGCAAAAATAACGAGTCAAAGAAACACTGAGTCTTCACTGAAAACACAAGGTTTAGAGTACACAAAAATTCACTATTAAAAGTCTCACAAAGCGCAAATGTCCCTTTTAAAAGCAAGAAAAATGTCTCTAAACAGAAAATTATCACTGAAGTCTGTAGTAGTCGATGGTGATGACTGGTGATGAGGAAGGTTGTCCTGCGCGGTGATGATGCCGACACTCACACTGTCGTCGTGAAGAAATGCGCTTTCTCGGGTACTCACATAACTGGCTTTATCGTGGCGCTCAGCTAAAAATCTCTTGACCCAAATTTGTGAGCCAAAACAGTTCTAGGACCCGGTACAAAAGGGGGCAAACAACCACGTAGATGAGGTGGGTGGCAGGTGGTGGGTGGTTGGTGGTGGGTGGGTGAGGGAGAGTGTATAGGGTGGGGGAAGGTGGTGACTCTCGCTGGCGCTTGGCGCGCACTCCACTCACTAAACCCCCCCAAGGTGGCTTAATAAGCCACTATTTCCACAGGGATGGTGAAGACCACTCTTTAGCATCCAACAGGGAGCACAAAGCGATATGAAAATACTTCAGAGGAACTTGCGTGGGTTATTTCTCTCTCTCAAACTGGGTTAGAAGCTGGGTTGGCTGACTGGCTTAACCACGAGAATGGCTGACTGGGAAAACGTGGGAACGATGCACACAGCACGGAGGAGCAGGTGGATGACAGGAGACAGGCTGGATGATAGGCTGACTGGCTTCACTTCCACAGTCTGGCTTACTGACTGGCTTAATTGCAAAATCCGGGGCAACCCCTTGGAGATTGAAGCAATTAGCACACGAACTAGCCAGGAAGCTTGAAACGGCTGCAACAGGCTTGCAGGCTGGAGGTGGAGGTTGTGAGGGGAGCGAGTAGCTTGAGATTTGGGGGAGACGGTTCACCTTTGACCCGCCGGCTACTCACAAACAGTCTTCTAACCTCTTGAAATATCCTTAAAAAGCTTTAATTTCCACGCTCCACACCGGTGCCCTCATTTATCATGTTGGGGTTCGAACACGTGGATAGGGTAAAGTAATACTCACGTAGGCTGGTAGTACGTATATTACGGATAATGTGGGGAGCGCAAAGAGCCGGCCTGCCTCCTTGCTCACTCTCGTATAACTGACTGGCCGCCCACAGTACCCATATGTGAGGGGGCCTTTGAATATGCTGTGGTCAGCACAATATGAATACAGACAGTGACTCAGGCGAGAGGGTTGGTAGTGAGTCATCTACTGGTACACTGGTTTTCTGGTAACTGGTTACTACTACTAGACAGGGGTGGTCCTGAACCTGGTCAGGCATGGGTTCTGAACTGGCAAGGATGGGTCCTGAACCTGTGAAGGCATGGGTTTGAACCTGGGCAGGGATGGGTCCTGAACCTGGGAAGGCATAAATCCCGAACCTTGGAAGGCATGGGTCCTGAACCTGGTCAGGGATGGGTCCTGAACCCGGGCAGGCATTTGGGTCCCGAACCTGGGATGGCATGGGTCCCTGAACCGGGGCAGGGATGGGTCCTGAACCTGGGAAGGCATGGGTTCTGAACCTGGGGAGGCATGGGTCCTGAACCTGGGCAGTGATGGGCACTGAACCTGGTCAGGCATGGGTCCTGAACCTGGGAAGGCATGGGTCCTGAACCGGGGCAGGGATGGGTTCTGAACCTGGGAAGGCATGGGTCCTGAACCTGGTCAGGCATGGGTCCTGAGCCAGGGCAGGCATGGGTCTTGAACCTCGGGAGGCATGGGTCGTGAACCTGGTCAGGCATGGGTCCTGAACCTGGGCAGGCATGAGTCCTGAAGCTGAGCAGGCATGGGTCCTGAATCTGGGCAGGCACGGTCCTGAGCATGATCATCCTAGTGTCCTGAAACTGGGCAGGCATGGGTCCTCAACCTGGAATGGAATGGCTCCTGAACCTGGGCAGTGATGGGCACTGAACCTGGTCAGGCATGGGTCCTGAACCTGGGAAGGCATGGGTCCTGAACCGGGGCAGGGATGGGTTCTGAACCTGGGAAGGCATGGGTCCTGAACCTGGGCAGGCATGGGTCCTGAATCTTGGCAGGCATGGGTCCTGAACCTGGGCAGGCATGGGTCCTGAACCTGGGCAGGCATGGGTCCTGAACCAGGGAAGGCATTGGTCCTGAACCTGGTCAGGCATGGTTCCTGAACCTTGGCAGGCATGGGTCCTGAACCTGGGAAGGCATGGGTCCTGAGCCTGGGCAGGCATGGGTCCTGAATCTGCGCAGGCATGGGTCCTGAACCTGGACAGGCATGAGTCCTGAACCTGGGCAGGCATGGGTCCTGAACCTGGACAGGCATGGCTCCTGAACCTGGGCAGGCATGGGTCCTGAACCTGGGAAGGAATGGGTCCTGAACCTGGGAAGGCATGGGTCCTGAACCTGGGCAGGCATATGTAATAAACCTGGGCAGGCTTAGGTCCTGAACCTGGACAGGGATGGGTCCTAAACCTGGGCAGGCATGGGTCTTGAACCTGGCAAGGATGGGTCATGAACCTGGGAAGGCATGGGTCCTGAAAATGGGCAGGCATGGGTAATAAACCTGGACAGGCATGGGTCCTGAACCGGGGCAAGCATGGGTAATAAACCTGGGCAGGCATGGGTCCTGAACCAGGGCAGGCATGAGTCCTGAATCTGGGCAGGCATGGGTTCTGAACGAGGCAGGCATGGATCCTGAATCTGGGCAGGCATGGGATCTGAACGGGGCAGGCATTGGTCCTGAACCTGGGTAGGCAGGGGTCTTCAACCTGGCAGGCATAGGTGCCAAATTAGGCAGGTATGTATCCTGGACATAGGCGGGTATGAGTCCTGAAACTGGGTAGGTCATGAGTCCTGGACCTTGCCAAGCATGGGTCCTGCACCAAGGCACGCATGGGTCCTCAACCTAGGCAGGCATGAAACCTGAACCTGGGCAGGCATGGGTCCTGAACCTGGGCAGACATGGGTCCTGAACCTGGGCAGGCATTGGACTTGAACCTGGGAAGGCATGGGTCCTGAAACTGGTCAGGCATGGGTTCTGAACCATGGAAGGCATTGGTCCTGAACCTGGTCAGGCATGGGTCCTGAACCTGGGCAGGCATGGGTTCTGAACGAGGCAGGCATGGGTCCTGAACTTGGACAGGCATTGGACCTGAACCTGGGAAGGCATGGGTCCTGAACCTGGGCAGGCATAGGTCCTGGACCTAGTCAGGCATGGGTTCTGAACCAGGGAAGGCATGGGTCATGAACCTGGTCAGGCATGGGTCCTGAATCTGTGCGGGTATGGGTCCTGAACCTAGGCAGACATGGGTTCTGAACCTGGGCACGCATGGAAACTAAACCTGGGCAGGCATGGGTCCTTAACCAAGGCTGGCATGGTTTCTGAATCTGGGAAGGCATGGTATTAAACTTGGGCGGGCATGGAGCCTGAACCTGATGGGGCATGGGTCCTGGCGGTGGGGATGCATGGGTCCTGAACCTTGGCAGGAATGGGTCCTGAGAATGGACAGGCATTGGTCCTGAACCTGGGCAGGCTAGGTTCCTGTAACTGGACAGAGATGGGTTCTAAACCTGGTAAGGCATGGGTTTTGAAACTGTGCAGCCATGGGTTCTGAACCTGGGTAGGCATGGGTCCTGAACCTGTGTAGTAATTGGTTCTAAGCCTGTGCAGGCATGGGTCCTGAACCTGGGCAGGCCTGGGTTCCGGACCTAGGAAGGCATTGGTATTGAACCTGCGTAGGCATGAGTCCTGAACCTGAGCAGGCATGGATCGTGAATCTGGGTAGGCATTGTCCTGAACCTGATCATGCTAGTGTCCTGAATTTGGGCAGGTAGGGGTCCTCAACCTGGGCAAGAATGGGGCCTGAACCTGGGGAGGCATGGATTCTGAATCTGGGCAGGCATGGGTCCTGAACCTGGGCAGGCATGGGTCCTGAACCTGGGCAGGCATGGGTCCTGAACTTGGGCAGGCATGGGTCCTGAACCTGGGCAGGCATGGGTCCTGAACCTGGGCAGGCATTGGTCCTGAACCGGGGCAGGCATGGGTAGTGAACCTAGGCAGGCATGGGTCCTGAACCTGGGCAGGCCAAGGGTTCTGAACCTGAGCAGCATTGGGCCTGAACCTTGATGGCATGGGTCCTGAAGTGGCGATGCATGGGTCCTGGAACCTGGGCAGGAATGGTCCTAAACCTGGCAGGATGGGTCTGAACCTGGACAGGCATGGTCCTGAACCTGGCAGACTAGGTTCCTGTAAATGGACAGAGATGGGTTCTAAACCTGGTAAGGCATGGGTGTTGAAACTGGGCAGCCATGGGTCCTGAACCTGGGTAGGCATAGGTCCAGAACCTGGGTAGTAATGGGTCCTAAGCCTTGGCAGGCATGGGTCCTGAACCTGGGCAGGCCTGGGTCCCGGACCTAGGAAGGCATTTGTCTTGAACCTGGGTAGGCATGAGTTCTGAACTTGAGCAGGCATGGATCGTGAATCTGGGCAGGCATGGTCCTGAACTTTATCATCCTAGTGTCCTGAACCTGGGCAGGCATGGGTCCTCAACCTGGGAAGGAATGGGGCCTGAACCTGGGCAGGCATGGGTCCTGAATCTGGGCAGGCATGGGTCCTGAACCTGGGCAGGCATAGGTCCTAAACTTGGGCAGGCATGGGTCTTGAACCTGGGCAGGCATGGGTCCTGAACCTGGGCAGGCATGGGTCCTGAACTTGGGCAGGCATGGGTCCTGAACCAGGAAGGCATGGGTCCTGAAACCTGGTCAGGCATGGTTCTGAATCTTGGGGAGCATGGTCCTGAACCTGGGAGGCCTGGGTCCTAAACCTGGGCAGTCATGGGACCTGAACCTGGGAAGGCATGGGTCCATGAGCCTGGGCAGGCATGGGTCCTGGAATTCGAGCAGGCATGGCCTGAAACCTGGACAGCATGAGTCCTGAACCTGGGCAGGCATGGGTCCTGAACCTGGACAGGCATGGCTCCTGACCCTGGGCAGGCATGGGTTCTGAACCTGGGAAGGAATGGGTCCTGAACCTGGGAAGGCATGGGTCCTGAACCTGGGCAGGCATAGGTAATAAACCTGGGCAGGCTTGGGTCCTGAACCTGGACAGGGATGGGTCCTAAACCTGGGGAGGCATAGGTCCTGAACCTGGGCAGGCATGGGTAATAAACCTGGGCAGGCATGGGTCCTGAACCTGGGCAGGCACGGGTAATAAACCTGAGCAGGCATGGCTCCTGAACCTAGGCAGGGATGGGTCCTGAACCTGGGTAGGCATGGGCCCTGAACCTGGGCAGGGATGGGTCCTGAACCTGGGCAGGGATGGGTCCTGAACCTGGGCAGGCATGGCTCCTAAACCTGGGCAGGCATGGGTCCTGAACCTGGGCAGACAAGGGTTCTGAACCTGAGCAGGCATGGGTCCTGAACCTGGGCAGGCATGGGTCCTGAACCAGGTGAGGCATGGGTCCTGAACCTGGTCAGGCATGGGTCCTGAACCAGGGCAGTCATGAGCCCTGAACCTAGGCAGACATGGGTTCTGAACCTGGGCATGCATGGAACCTGAACCTGGGCAGGCATGGGTCCTAAACCAAGGCAGGCATGGTTCATGAACCTGGGAAGGCATGAGTAATGAACCTGGGCAAGTATGGGCCCTGAATCGTTGGCAGGCATGTATCTATCAACATGTTGGTTGTTTGAACCAGTCATCTACAAGCCAGGGCAGGCATGGGTCCTAAACTTGGGCGGGCATGGGTCCTGAACCTGGGCAGGCATGGGGCCTGAACCTGATGAGGCATGGGTCCTGGATGTGGCGATGCATGGGTCCTGAACCTGGGCAGGAATGGGTCATAAACCTGGGCAGGTATGGGTCTTGAACCTGGACAGGCATGCGTCCTGAACCTGGGCAGACTAGGTTCCTGTAAATGGACAGAGATGGGTTCTAAACCTGGTAAGGCATGGGTGTTGAAACTGGGCAGCCATGGGTCCTGAACCTGGGTAGGCATAGGTCCAGAACTTGGGTAGTAATGGGTCCTAAGCCTTGGCAGGCATGGGTCCTGAACCTGGGCAGGCCTGGGTCCCGGACCTAGGAAGGCATTTGTCTTGAACCTGGGTAGGCATGAGTTCTGAACTTGAGCAGGCATGGATCGTGAATCTGGGCAGGCATGGTCCTGAACTTTATCATCCTAGTGTCCTGAACCTGGGCAGGCATGGGTCCTCAACCTGGGAAGGAATGGGGCCTGAACCTGGGCAGGCATGGGTCCTGAATCTGGGCAGGCATGGGTCCTGAACCTGGGCAGGCATAGGTCCTAAACTTGGGCAGGCATGGGTCTTGAACCTGGGCAGGCATGGGTCCTGAACCTGGGCAGGCATGGGTCCTGAACTTGGGCAGGCATGGGTCCTGAACCAGGGAAGGCATGGGTCCTGAACCTGGTCAGGCATGGTTTCTGAATCTTGGCAGGCATGGGTCCTGAACCTGGGAAGGCCTGGGTCCTAAACCTGGGCAGTCATGGGTCCTGAACCTGGGAAGGCATGGGTCCTGAGCCTGGGCAGGCATGGGTCCTGAATCTGCGCAGGCATGGGTCCTGAACCTGGACAGGCATGAGTCCTGAACCTGGGCAGGCATGGGTCCTGAACCTGGACAGGCATGGCTCCTGAACCTGGGCAGGCATGGGTCCTGAACCTGGGAAGGCATGGGTCCTGAACCTGGGCAGGCATAGGTAATAAACCTGGGCAGGCTTGGGTCCTGAACCTGGACAGGGATGGGTCCTAAACCTGGGCAGGCATAGGTCCTGAACCTGGGCAGGCATGGGTAATAAACCTGGGCAGGCATGGGTCCTGAACCTGGGCAGGCACGGGTAATAAACCTGAGCAGGCATGGCTCCTGAACCTAGGCAGGGATGGGTCCTGAACCTGGGTAGGCATGGGCCCTGAACCTGGGCAGGGATGGGTCCTGAACCTGGGCAGGGATGGGTCTTGAACCTGGGCAGGCATGGGTCCTAAACCTGGGCAGGCATGGGTCCTGAACCTGGGATGGCATGGGTTCTGAACCTGTGCAGGGATGGGTCCTGAACCTGGGCAGGGATGGGTCCTGATCTTGGGCAGGCATGGGTCCTGAACCTGGGCAGGCAGGGGTCCTGAACCTATGCAAGGATGGGTGATGATCCTTGGAAGGCATGGGTAATAAACCCGGGCAGGCATGGGTCCTGAATTTGGGCAGGCATGGGTCCTGAACCTGGGCAAGGATGGGTCCTGAACCTGGGCAAGGATGGGTCCTGAACCTGGGCAGGCATTGGTAATAAACCTGGGAAGGCATGGCTCCTGAACCTGGGCAGGGATGGGTACTGAACCTGGGTAGGCATGGGCCCTGAACCTGGGCAGGGATGGGTCCTGAACCTGGGCAGGGATGGTTCCTGAACCTGGGGAAGGATGGGTCCTGAACCTGGTCAGGCATGGGTAATAAACCTGGTCAGGCATGGGTCCTGAACCAGGGCCGGCATGAGTCCTGAATCTGGGCAGGCATGGGTCTTGAACCTGCACAGGCATGGGTCCTGAACCTGGGCAAGAATGGGTCCTGAACCTGGGCAGGCATGGGTCCTAAACCTAGGCAGGCATGGATCCTGAACCTAGGCAGGGATTGGTCCTGAACCTGGCCAGGCATGGGTCCTGAACCTGAGAAGGCATGGGTCGTGGATTTAGGCAGGTATTGGTCCTTGACCTGGGCAGGCATAGGTCCTAATCCTGGGCAGGCATGGGTCTTGGGCCTAAACAGGCATTTGTTCTTGACCTAGCAGGCATGGGTCCTATACCTAGACAGCCAAGACTCCTGGAAGTGGGTAGGCATGGGTCCTAAACATCGGCAGGCATGGTCCTGAACCTGGGCAGGCATTGGTCCTGATGCTGGCAGGATGGGTTCTGAAACTGGGCAGCCATGGGTTCTGAAACTGGACAGGAATGGCTCATGGACCTGTTCAGGCATGGGTTCTGAACCTGTGCAGTCATGGCTCCTGAACCTGTTCAGGCATGGGCTCTGAACCTGGGCAAGGATTGGTCCTTGACCTGAACAGGCATGAGTCCTGGACCTGGGCACGCATGGGTCCTGGACCTGGGCAGGTATGGGTCCTGAACCTAGGCAGGTATGGGTCCTGAACCTAGGCAGGTATGAGTCCTGAACCTGGTTAGGCATGGGTCCTGAACCTGGGCAGGCATGGGTCCTGAACCTGGGAAGGCATCGGTCCTTGGCCTAGGTAATCATGAGTCGTGAGTCTGGGCAGGCTTGTATCCTTAACCTGGGCAGTCATGTGCCCTGGACTTAGGCAGGCATGGGTCTTTGACCTAGGCAGGCATGAGTTCTGGACCTGGGCAGGCATAGGTCCTGAACCTGAGAAGGCATGGTTCCTAAATCTATGCAGGCATGGGTCCTGGACCTGGGCAGGCATGGGTCCTAAACCTGGGCTGGAATCGGTCCTGGGCATAAGCCGGCATTTGTCCTGGATTTAGGCAGGCATGGGTCCTGGACCTAGTGAGGCATGGCTCCTGGACCTACGCAGGCATGAGTTCTGGCCCTAGCCAACCATGGGTCCTGTACGTAGGCTGGCATGGGCTTGGACCTGGACAGGCATTGCTCCCAAACCTGGGCACGCATGGGTCCTGGACCTAGGCAGGCATGGGTTCCGAACATGGGCAGGCATGGGTCCTTAACCTAGGTCAGGTATGGGTCCTGGACCTGGGCGTGCATGGGTTCTGAATTTGGGCACGCATGTGTCCTGGACCTGGGAAGGCATTTGTCCTTAACCTTTGCAGGCATGTGTCCTGAACCAGGGCAGACATGGGTTCTGAACCTGGGCAGACATGGGTCCTGGACCTATTCAGGCATGGCTCCTGTACCTGGGCAGGCATGGGTCCTGAACCTGGGCAGGCATGGGTCCTGGACCTTTGCAGGCATGGATCCAGGACCTAGTCGGGCTTGGGTTCTGAACTTGGGAAGGCATGGGTTCAGGACCTGGGCAGATATGGGTTATGGACCCGAGAAGATATGGGGTCCTGAACCTCAGCAAGCATTTGTTCTGGACCCGGGAAGGCATGGGTACTTGAATTGGGTATTTATGGATTCTGAACCTGGGCAGGCATTGTTTCTGGACCTGGCCGGGCATGGGTTCTGGATCTGTGTAGGCTTGGGTCCAGGACCTGGGTAGGCTTTGGTTGTGGACCTGGGAATGCATGAGGCATGAGTTCTGGACCTAAGCAGTTGTGAAGACTTACTCAGCCCTGTAACAACTTCAGACAGTATTACCAAGGCTGGCTCCTCCTCTGGAAAATTAATGAATAGAAAAAGAAATAATAATTCACAAAGATAAACACTTTATTATTTAGTAATGCAAAGATAAAACATTGAAACATGAATGTGTGTCCTACTTGAAAGAAAAATGAAAAATGAAATGAAAAAATGACATTTGAATTCAACGCTAATATGTACAGTTATACTGGGGTGTCTGGTTGAGGTTGACACCGTCTTGTAGAAATTGTAGCCGTTGCTGATGATGTCGGGGGGGGGGGGGTCACAGGTGTTGAGTGACAACCCAACGACTGGTTCTTCACAGAGTCTACAGCCTTGAATAGTCAGTTCAGATGACAGGAATGCAGGTTCTTCACTACTGCAAAGATGAGGGGTAGTTGCCTGCAGTTGACTACAATTAATCAGGTAGATAGATCAAAAGGTGACGTCTCAGGACTTTTTTTCAGTCTGTCTCCTTCAACACGTTTCTTTGGTTGGCAGATGACCCGAGCTGTCATTCCAAAAGTTGTGCTGGGACTGTGAGTCAAGTGATTACTGTTTGGTCCGACCCCCACACGTCCCCTTTTTTGGGGTGGAAAAAAGGGGGGAGGGGAAAAGTGGGATTAGACTGACCCTACCTTAACAAGCAGCCGGCAATCAATATCGTCACCATGTACTCGCTCGCTGCTCCTATTTGTTGAACTTTTCCGTCACACTCCCCCATACCAAGACTTATAGTCAAGGAGTATAAAAAAGAATGGGCAAGGAAAAAGTTCTAACACTGGAAGTCGTGTAAGGCATCAAATCTTCAAACTGACTGTAAACGACTTAACCAGAGAAATAATTGGATGAACCATTGATATACACAATATGAAACTTAAAAGCTTGGAGTGCCCAATGTCCACCTTAAGAGGCGACTGTTGGTTCCTTTAAAAGTTTCTGGGTATATCAAAGGTTTGTGATCCGTTTATAAAATAAATTCTTTTCCCAGAAAATAAAATTTTAAGTTTTGAGATACCCACACAAGGCTAAACATCCCTTTTGAAGGGTTTGGAGTATCTCGTTTTCTGCAAGAGGGAAGTTTTAGATTTAATAATTATACAGGAACTAGGAGCGTGTGTATTTTGTGCAGCAAGCACCTGACACCTATTGCAAGAACTATCTTCTTTGTAAACCTATAAGTAATACTTGGCCAAAAATAATGTGCTTGAGCTTATGCCTTTGTCTTACGATGGGCCAAGTGTTCCGGTCACCGACAAATCATGAGCCATTTGAAGAACAGTCTCTCGACATGGTTTAGGAACAACAAAGAGGGAATAATCTATAACTGAAGAATGAGATTTAAATACAGATTTATTATAAGATACCATTAAAAAATTCCCAAACTTATGAGATACGTATCTCCCGTGGATAACTTTGTTGTTAAAAGCTTGATTATGACAATCCCGAAGTGAAGGGCAATCGCGCTGTAAATTGGCAGTCATCCTTGGACATAAAATCTGGGAAAATAAAAGGACTTACTGTGGGAGAATAGGAGGTAGGAGAAGCCGGGGTTATGGTCTGAGCCCTGACGAGTGAACAGGTGATCTTCTTACCTCACTATCGAGAACAGTATCATCTGTTTCTACCCCCAAATGAACAGTATGAGGCAACGCATTGTTTCTGAACCTGAGCAAGCATTGTTTCTGAACCTGAGCAAGCATTGTTTCTGAACCTGACAAGCATTGTTTCCCGAACCTGAGCAGCATTTGTTTCTGAACCTGAGGGAAGCATTGTTTCTGAAACCCGGGCAAGCATGTTTCTGAACCTGGGCAAGCATTGTTTCTGAACCTGGGCAAGCATTGTTTCTGGACCTGGGTAAGCATTGTTTCTAAACCTGGGCAAGCATTGTTTCTGAACCTGAGCAAGCATTGTTTCTGAACCTGGGCAAGCATTGTTTCTGAACCTGAGCAAGCATTGTTTCTGAACCTGGGCAAGCATTGTTTCTGAACCTGGGGAAGCATTGTTTCTGAACCTGGGGAAGCATTGTTTCTGAACCTGAGCAAGCATTGTTTCTGAACCTGAGCAAGCATTGTTTCTGAACCTGGGCAAGCATTGTTTCTGAACCTGGGCAAGCATTGTTTCTGAACCTGGGCAAGCATTGTTTCTGAACCTGAGCAAGCATTGTTTCTGAACCTGAGCAAGCATTGTTTCTGAACCTGAGCAAGCATTGTTTCTGGACCTGGGCAAGCATTGTTTCTGAACCTGGGTAAGCATTGTTTTTTGAACCTGGCAAGCATTGTTTCCCGGGCCTGGGTAAGCATTGTTTCTGAACCTGGCAAGCATTGTTTCTGAACCTGGCAAGGGATTGTTTCTAAACCTGGGCAAGCATTGTTTCTGAACCTGGGCAAGCATTGTTTCTGAACCTGGGCAAGCATTGTTTCTAAACCTGGGCAAGCATTGTTTCTAAACCTGGGCAAGCATTGTTTCTGAACCTGGGCAAGCATTGTTTCTGAACCTGGGCAAGCATTGTTTCTGAACCTGGGCAAGCAAATTTTTTTCTGAACGGGGAAGCATTGTTTCTGAACCTGGGCAAGCATTGGGTTTTTGAACCTGGGCAAGCATTGTTTCTGAACCTGGGCAAGCATTGTTTCTGGACCTGGGCAAGCATTGTTTCTGAACCTGGGCAAGCATTGTTTCTGAACCTGGGCAAGCATTGTTTCGAACCTGGCAAGCATTGTTTCTGAACCTGGGCAAGCATTGTTTCTGAACCTGGGCAAGCATTGTTTCTGAACCTGGGCAAGCATTGTTTCTGGACCTGGGCAAGCATTGCTTCTGAACCTGGGCAAGCATTGCTTCTGAACCTGGGCAAGCATTGTTTCTGAACCTGGGCAAGCATTGTTTCTGGACCTGGGCAAGCACTGCTTCTGAACCTGGGCAAGCATTGTTTCTGGACCTGGGCAAGCATTGTTTCTGAACCTGGGCAAGCATTGTTTCTGAACCTGGGCAAGCATTGTTTCTAAACCTGGGCAAGCATTGTTTCTGAACCTGGGCAAGCATTGTTTCTGAACCTGGGCAAGCATTGTTTCTGAACCTGGCAAGCCCTTGTTTCTGGACCTGGGCAAGCATTGCTTCTGAACCTGGGCAAGCATTGCTTCTGAACCTGGGCAAGCATTGTTTCTGAACCTGGGCAAGCATTGTTTCTGGACCTGGGCAAGCATTGCTTCTGAACCTGGGCAAGCATTGTTTCTGGACCTGGGCAAGCATTGTTTCTGAACCTGGGCAAGCATTGTTTCTGAACCTGGCAAGCAAATTTTTTCTAAACCCGGGCAAGCATTGCTTCTGAACCTGGGCAAGCATTGTTTCTAAACCTGGGCAAGCATTGCTTCTGAACCTGGGCAAGTATTGTTTCTGAACCTGGGCAAGCATTGTTTCTGAACCTGGCAAGCATTTGTTTTCTAAACCTGGGGAAGCATTGCTTCTGAACCTGGGCAAGTATTGTTTCTGAACCTGGGCAAGCATTGTATCTGAACCTGGGCAAGCATTGTTTCTGAACCTGGGCAAGCATTGTTTCTAAACCTGGGCAAGCATTGCTTCTGAACCTGGGCAAGTATTGTTTCTGAACCTGGGCAAGCATTGTTTCTGAACCTGGGCAAGCATTGTTTCTGAACCTGAGCAAGCATTGCTTCTGAACCTGGGCAAGCATTGTTTCTGAACCTGGGCAAGCATTGTTTCTGAACCTGAGCAAGCATTGTTTCTGGACCTGGGCAAGCATTGTTTCTGAACCTGGGCAAGCATTGTTTCTGAACCTGGGCAAGCATTGCTTCTGAACCTGGGCAAGTATTGTTTCTGAACCTGGGCAAGCATTGTTTCTGAACCTGGGCAAGCATTGCTTCTGAACCTGGGCAAGCATTTTTTCTGAACCGGGCAAGCTTGTTTCTGAACCTGAGCAGCATTTTTTCGGACCTGGGCAAGCATTGTTTCGGACCTGGCAAGCATTGTTTCTGAACCTGGGCAAGCATTGTTTCTGAACCTGGGCAAGCATTGTTTCTGAACCTGGGCAAGCATTGTTTCTGAACCTGGGCAAGCATTGTTTCTGGACCTGAGCAAGCATTGTTTCTGGACCTGGGCAAGCATTGTTTCTGAACCTGGGCAAGCATTGTATCTGAACCTGGGCAAGCATTGTTTCTGAACCTGAGCAAGCATTGTTTCTGGACCTGGGTAAGCATTGTTTCTGGACCTGGGTAAGCATTGTTTCTGGACCTGGACAAACATTGTTTCTGAACCTGAGCAAGCATTGTTTCTGAACCTTGGCAAGTATTGCTTTTGAACCTGGGTAAGCATTGTTTCTGGACCTGGGTAAGCATTGTTTCTGGACCTGGGTAAGCATTGTTTCTGGACCTGGGCAAGCATTGTTTCTGAACCTTGGCAAGTATTGCTTTTGAACCTGGGTAAGCATTGTTTCTGGACCTGGGCAATCATTGTTTCTGAACCTGGGCAAGCACTGTTTCTGAATCTAGGCAAGCATTGTTTCTGAACCTGGGCAAGCATTGTTTCTGAACCTCGGTAAGCATTGTTTCTGAACCTGGGCAAGCATTGTTTCTGGACCTGGACAAGCATTGTTTCTGAACCTGGGCAAGCATTGTTTCTGGACCTGGGCAAGCATTGTTTCTGGACCTGGGTAAGCATTGTTTCTGAACCTGGGTAAGCATTGTTTCTGGACCTGGGCAAGCATTGTTTCTGGACCTGGACAAGCATTATTTCTGGACCTGGGTAAGCATTGTTTCTGGACCTGGGCAAGCATTGTTTCTAGACCTGGACAAGCATTGTTTCCGAACCTGGGCAAGCATTGTTTCTGGACCTGGGCAAGCATTGTTTCTGGACCTGGGCAAGCATTGTTTCTGGACCAGGGCAAGCATTGTTTCTGAACCTGGGCAAGCATTGTTTCTGGACCTGGGCAAGCATTGTTTCTGGACCTGGGCAAGCATGGGTCCTGGACCTGGGCAAGCATGGGTCCTGGACCTGGGCAAGCATGAGTCCTGGACCTGGGCAAGCATGGGTCCTGGACCTGGGCAAGCATGAGTCCTGGACCTGGGCAAGCATGGGTCCTGGACCTGGGCAAGCATTGGTCCTGGACCTGGACAAGCATGCGTCTTGGACCTGGGCAAGCATGGGTCCTGGACTTAGGCGATGACTCTTGACTTGGCCAAGAGATATGCCGTAGTGTGATCCAAGCTGTTACTGCTATGTATATTGTGTAGCATGTATACTAGTGTAGTATGTATATTGTGCAGTGTTTATCCTTGTGTAGTAAGTGTACTGCGTAGTATGTATACTTGTGTAGTATTTATATTTGTGTTGTATGTATACCTGGGTAGTATGTATACTAGTATATCATCCATGTACACCCGCAGACATTAAAATTACTGTTGACGCTGTGAGTTGCTAACCAAGAGTATACGTTACTCAGCCACTATAAGTCATGGCTTAGATACCAGGGTACCAGACCTGGGCCAGACACCTCACCAGTATCTCCCTAACAAACCGCTACTGCAGAGCAGACGGAGTTATCAAACTACCTGTCACTGTATCAAGAACACAGCACTGCACCTCTTGCTGAGGAAGATGGTTCCCAGTGTAACTTCTTCTTCAAGATGGTTCCCGGTACAAGCTCTACCTCATCAAGATGGTTCCTAGTTCAAACTATTCCTCATCAAGATGGTTCCTAGTACAAGCTCTACCTCATCAAGATGGTTCCCAGTACAAGCTCTACCTCATCAAGATGGTTCCCAGTACTAGCTCTACCTCATCAAGATGGTTCCCAGTACAAGCTCTTCCTCATCAAAATGGTTCCCAGTACAAGCTCTACCTCATCAAGATGGTTCCCAGTACAAGCTCTACCTCATCAAGATGGTTCCCAGTACAAGCTCTACCTCATCAAGATGATTCGTAGTCCAACGTCTTCCTCATCAAGATGGTTCCCAGTACAAGTTCTACCTCATGAAGATCGTTCCTAGTTCAAGCTCTCCCTCATGAAGATGGCTTCTAGTAGAAGCTCTACCTCATCAAGATGGTTCCTAGTACAAGCTCTACCTCATCAAGATGGTTCCTAGTACAAGCTCTACCTCATCAAGATGGTTCACATTGCAAGCTCTACCTCACCAAGATGGTTGACGGTACAAGCTCTACCTCATCAAGATGGTTCCTAGTACAAGCTCTACCTCATCAAGATGGTTCACATTGCAAGCTCTACCTCATCAAGATGGTTCCCGGAACAAGCTCTACCTCGTCAAGATGGTTCGTAGTACAACATCTTCCTCATCAAGATGCTTCCTAGTTGAAGCTCTACCTCATAAAGATGGTTCCTATTTCAAGCTCTACCTCATGAAGATGGTTCCTAGTAGAAGCTCTACCTCATCAAGATGGTTCTTAGTACAAGCTCTACCTCATCAAGATGGTTCCCAGCACAAGCTTTACCTCATCAAGATGGTTCCCAGTACAAGCTCTACCTCATCAAGATAGTTCCTAGTACAAGCTCTGCCTCATCAAGTTGGCTCCTTGTACAAGCTCTACCTCATCAAGATGGTTCCCAGGACAAGCTTTACCTCATCAAGATGGCTCCCAATACCAGCTCTATCTCACCAAGATAGTTCCTAGTACAAGCTCTACCTCATCAAGATGGCTCCTAGTACAAGCTCTACTTTATCAAGATGGTTCCCAGGACAAGCTTTACCTCATCAAGATGGCTCCCAATACCAGCTCTATCTCACCAAGATAGTTCCTAGTACAAGCTCTACCTCATCAAGATGGCTCCTAGTACAAGCTCTACTTTATCAAGATGGTTCCCAGGACAAGCTTTACCTCATCAAGATGGCTCCCAATACCAGCTCTATCTCACCAAGATAGTTCCTAGTACAAGCTCTACCTCATCAAGATGGCTCCTAGTACAAGCTCTACTTTATCAAGATGAGTCCCAGTATAAGCCCTACCTCATCAAGATGGTTCCCAGTACAAACTCTACCTCATCAAGATGGTTCCCAGTACCAGCTCTACCTTATGCTGCGCCATGTGACATTAACCAAGGAAAATTCCTTCCGACCCTTGGAGTTAATGCAAAATGAAGCTCTCAGAATTATTCTTGGGTGTCCCAAATCTACAAAGGTTCTTAATATGAGGAAGGAGCTTGGTATTTGTAGTATCAGTGATAGGATTATTGAGATTAACACTACTCGGTATTAGAATGTTGAGAAATGAACCAGACTCTGTCACAATGAACCAGACACTGTCACTAAGAATCTTACTAAATGTCGAAAAGTAAATACACCCGGATCAAAATGATTTTGAAAACCTGTAATTATATTAAGTTTTATAACCCGCATGAACTGTATCACTGTAGGCAACAAGAGCATTTCACCCCTCCATGGAAGATGTGTTCATTTAATATCACATACCTGCAAGTCCCTCCCAAGAAGTTCATTGCTAGTAATCCCTTCCTTAAATCACTTGTTAGAGCAACTGCTCAAGAAGAAATTTCTCGCCTAGCTGGTGGTAGTAAGTTATCACAAGTTGTATACACTGATGGATCTAAACAGGAGTCTTCTGACAGGGCTGCATCTGCTCTTGTTGCCACCTCCCTAGTCAAGAACGATAATAAATTTGTTGAGTAAGGTATAATAATTAACAATTGGGCGTCTACATTGCAAACTGAATTGTTTGCTATCCTGATGGCGCTAAAGCTAACTTATGACACTGAGCTTGACTCTATCATTATTACTGATTATATGTCATCATTGAAGGCTCTTGACTCATATAATGACTCCAACAACATGCTTATTGAGGAAGCACGTATAGATACTAAAGAATGCGGAAAAAGAAATTAATGTACAATTGCTATGGATCCCATCACACACACTGGATTACTCCTTCATGATAAAGTTGATATGTTAGCCAAGAAGAGTACCCAGAAGAAAAATGTAGAATATAACTTTGGTATAACTGTGTCTAGCATTAGAAATAATATTAGGAAAGTAAATAATAAAAATAAATGTTATAGGAATGCCGTTAGAAGCCTGAGTAGATCTATAACCCACGTATGGATAACATGAACGTAGATAAGTATGTTTATGGAGCAACTTGCAATGTGAACAGACTGACTGATGTTGTAGTGGCCAGGCTTAGGCTTGGTTACAAGTACTTCTGGCAGTTTGGGAGACACACAGATGATGATCAAACTAAATGTAAATTATATGATCAGGCATATGGTCACTGTCTTGAACACTGTGTGCTTAATTGTCCACTTATTGAGGAATACAGAGACAGACAGTATAACAACCTACGTGACATGTCAAAATATATTATTAATGAAAATAAGATACCAGATATACTGAGCAAATTTCCTAAATTAGCTTGTAACAGATAATTGAACTGCTGATATAAATCTAAATGTACACCTACAGCCCTTTTGGGGCCTAGTTCCTAGGACTTTTGTGTATCCATATGCTCTTGCGCTACCGTCCACAGGATGGATGTGGGGTGCACAATAAACTTGCAACTTCAGTGGCAAAATTTAAAATTTAAATCCACGTCACTATTATAAGTTCTGTTATTTTTACCTAAGTGCATTATCAAAAAGTTTATAAATATTTATTTCATCAATTCTATTAAACAAAACAAAAATGAATAACTGATTTCACCCTTTTCCTGGCAAATAATGACAAGCCTCCCCAGGTGAGTTGTTAACTGTGGTGGTGCGTCGGGGTGACGGGCAGCAGACTGTACAAGTGTGGGACTGCTTCACCAACGAACAAGACTTACTAGTGAACCTCACAGATAGTAACACCCTACAAGTTGCTACTAATGAGTACATCAACGTTGCTTACGACTGTCCTAACAGTAAGTTGTGTGTCTGTGTGTGTGTGAGAGAGAGAGAGACAGAGAGAGAGAGAGAGAGAAAGTTATTTAAATATTATCTTGCTAGTGCTATTCTGAATGCATAATTATGGGGTGTCATTTCGATACTTTTAATATAAAAACTTGGTTGATAGACAATGTTCTAGTTAACCTCATATGAAATATAAATGGTCAAAATAATAGTACAGTAACAACGTGTCATTATCTTCTCTTTTCAAAAATGTTGATTTTTTTCCCCATTTTTAATGATTTTGGGGGAAAATCAACAAAGTAAAAACAGTGAAGGCTATTACAGATCCCCGTTGTCACCGTGTAAAACAATGATTTCTCATTGTTTGCAAAAATCGTGACATTCTATTAACAAATAAATGAGTCAGACGTATAGGAAGGAGAACAATTTATTTATGAGAAAAATATTAATATTATTGTTGATGTAACTCTACGGGGTTCACCCGCCAGGAGTCAGGGCGTCCCTCACCCTCACACTCTCAAGTGTACACTGCCAGGGCGTCCCTCACCCTCACACTCTCAAGTGTACACTGCCAGGGCGTCCCTCACCCTCACACTCTCAAGTGTACACTGCCAGGGCGTCCCCTCACCCTCACACTCTCAAGTGACACTGCCAGGGCGTCCCTCACCCTCACACTCTCAAGTGTACACTGCCAGGGCGTCCCTCACCCTCACACTCTCAAGTGTACACTGCCAGGGCGTCCCTCACCCTCACACTCTCAAGTGTACACTGCCAGGGCGTCCCTCACCCCTCACACTCTCAAGTGTAACACTGCCAGGGCGTCCCTCACCCTCACACTCTCAAGTGACACTGCCAGGGCGTCCCTCACCCTCACACTCTCAAGTGACACGCCAGGGCGTCCTCACCCTCACACTCTCAAGTGTACACTGCCAGGGCGTCCCTCACCCTCACACTCTCAGATGTACACTGCCAGGGCGTCCCTCACCTCACACTCTCAAGTGTACACGCGGGCGTCCCTCACCCTCACACTCTAGTGTACACGCCAGGGCGTCCCTCACCCTCACCTCTCAAGTGTACACTGCCAGGGCGTCCCTCACCCTCACACTCTCAAGTGTACCAGCCAGGGGCGTCCCTCACCTCACACTCTCAAGTTGACACTGCCAGGGCGTCCCTCACCCTCACACTCTCTAGTGTACACTGCCAGGGCGTCCCTCACACCTCACACTCTCAAGTGTACACTGCCAGGGTGGTCCCTCACCCTCACACTCTCAGGTACACTGCCGAGGGCGTCCCTCACCCTCACCTCTCAAGTGTACACATGCCAGGGCTGTCCCTCAACCCCACACTCTCAAGTGCACTGCCAGGGCGTCCCTCACCTCACACTCTCAAGTGTAAGCGCCTAGGGCGTCCCTCACCCTCACACTCTCAAGTGTACACTGCCAGGGCGTCCCTCACCCTCACACTCTCAAGTGTACACTGCCAGGCGTCCCTCACCCTCAACACTCTCAAGTGTACACTGCCAGGGCGTCCCTCACCCTCACACTCTCAAGTGTACACTGCCAGGGCGTCCCTCACCCTCACACTCTCAAGTGTACACTGCCAGGGTGTCCCTCACCCTCACACTCTCAAGTGTACACTGCCAGGGCGTCCCTCACCCTCACACTCTCAAGAGTACACTGCCAGGGCGTCCCTCACCCTCACACTCTCAAGTGTACACTGCCAGGGCGTCCCTCACCCTCACACTCTCAAGTGTACACTGCCAGGGTGTCCCTCACCCTCACACTCTCAAGTGTACACTGCCAGGGCGTCCCTCACCCTCACACTCTCAAGTGTACACTGCCAGGGCGTCCCTCACCCTCACACTCTCAAGTGTACACTGCCAGGGCGTCCCTCACCCTCACACTCTCAAGTGTACACTGCCAGGGCGTCCCTCACCCTCACACTCTCAAGTGTGTACACTGCCAGGGCGTCCCTCACCCTCACACTCTCAAGTGTACACTGCCAGGGCGTCCCTCACCCTCACACTCTCAAGTGTACACTGCCAGGGCGTCCCTCACCCTCACACTCTCAAGTGTACACTGCCAGGGCGTCCCTCACCCTCACACTCTCAAGTGTACACTGCCAGGGCGTCCCTCACCCTCACACTCTCAAGAGTACACTGCCAGGGCGTCCCTCACCCTCACACTCTCAAGAGTACACTGCCAGGGCGTCCCTCACCCTCACACTCTCAAGTGTACACTGCCAGGGCGTCCCTCACCCTCACACTCTCAAGGTACACTGCCAGGGGTCCCTCACCCTCACACTCTCAAGTGTACACTGCCAGGCGTCCCCACCTCACACTCTCAAGAGTACACTGCCAGGGCGTCCCTCACCCTCACACTCTCAAGTGTACACTGCCAGGGCGTTCCCTCACCCTCACACTCTCAAGTGTACACTGCCAGGCGTCCCTCACCCTCACACTCTCAAGTGTACACTGTCCAGGGTGTCCTCACCCTCACACTCTCAAGTGTACACTGCCAGGGCGTCCTCACCTCACACTCTCAAGTGTACACTGCCAGGCGTCCCTCACCCTCACACTCTCAAGTGTACACTGCCAGGGCGGTCCCTCACCCTCACACTCTCAGTGTACACTGCCAGGGCGTTCCCTCACCCTCACACTCTCAAGTGTACACGCCAGGGCGTCCCTCACCCTCACACTCTCAAGTTACACTGCCAGGGCGTCCCTCACCCTCACACTCTCAAGTGTACACTGCCAGGGCGTCCCTCCCCTCACACTCTCAAGAGTACACTGCAGGGGTCCTCACCCTCACACTCTCAAGTGTACACTGCCAGGGTCGTTCCCTCACCCTCACACTCTCAGAGTACACTGCCATGGCGTCCCTCACCCTCACACTCTCAAGAGTACACGCCAGGGCGTCCCTCACCCTCACACTCTCAAGTGTAAACTGCCAGCGCGTCCCTCACCCTCACACTCTCAAGTGTACACTGCCAGGGCGTCCCTCACCCTCACACTCTCAAGTGTACACTGCCAGGGTGTCCCTCACCCTCACACTCTCAAGTGTACACTGCCAGGGCGTCCCTCCACCTCACACTCTCAAGTGTACACTGCCAGGGCTCCCTCAACCCTCACACTCTCAAGTGTACACTGCCAGGGCGTCCCTCACCCTCACACTCTCAAGTGTACACTGCCAGGGCGTCCCTCACCCTCACACTCTCAAGTGTACACTGCCAGGGCGTCCTCACCCTCACACACTTCTCAAGTGTACACTGCCAGGGCGTCCCTCACCCTCACACTCTCAAGTGTACACTGCCAGGGTGTCCCTCACCCTCACACTCTCAAGTGTACACTGCCAGGGTGTCCCTCACCCTCACACTCTCAAGTGTACACTGCCAGGGCGTCCCTCACCCTCACACTCTCAAGTGTACACTGCCAGGGCGTTCCCTCACCCTCACACTCTCAGTGTACACTGCCAGGGCGTCCCTCACCTTCACACTCTCAAGTGTACAACTGCCAGGGCGTCCCTCACCCTCACACTCTCAAGTGTACACTGCCAGGGTGTCCTCAACCCCCACACTCTCAAGTGTACACTGCCAGGGTGTCCCTCACCCTCACACTCTCAAGTGTACACTGCCAGGGCGTCCCTCACCCTCACACTCTCAAGTGTACACTGCCAGGGCGTCCCTCACCCTCACACTCTCAAGTGTACACTGCCAGGGTGTTTCCCTCACCCTCAAAACTCTCAAGGTACACTGCCAGGGCGTCCCTCACCCCTCACACTCTCAAGTGTACACTGCCAGGGTGCCTCATCCCTCACAACTCTCAAATGTACACTGCCAGGGGGGGTCCTCACCCTCACACCTCAAGAGTACACGCCAGGGGTCCCCTCACCCCCTTTAATATTTATTTCAGAGAAAATGGGAAAGGTTTTTTTCCCCTATGCAAAGAGGGGGGGTATTGCCTGCCCCGTTTTACTAAAAATTAAACAGGGGATGATCAAAAGGTGAAAGTCTCAGGGCTTTTTTTTCATCTGTCCCCCCCAAAACGTTTTTTGGTTTTTAGATGACCCAAAACTTTTCCCTTCCCAAAAATTGTGCTGGGCTGTGATCAAATGATTACTGTTTTGGGTTTCCCAGCCCCACACGTCACCTTTTTGGGTGGGAAAAAAAGGGGGGGGGGGTAAGTGGGATTAGACTGACCCAAACCTTTAAAAAGCACCGGCAACAAACTATCGGGCACCAGTACTTTGCTCGCTGCTCCCCATTTTTTTTGAAAATTTTCCGTCACACTTTCCCCCCTAAAAACCCAAAACTTTTAAAGGGGCAAAGGGGTAAAAGAAAAAATAGCAAGGAAAAAGTTCAAACCCTTGGGAAATCGTGTAAGGCATCAAATTTTTATTTCTGACTTCACGACTTAACCAGAGAAAAAAATTGGATAAAACCCTTTATATACTCCAAAATGAAACTTAAAACTTGGAGTGCCCCAAAGGCCACCTTAAGAGGCGACGTTTTGGGTTTCCCTTTTAAAAAAACTAGGGATATCAAAGGTTTGGATCCCCTTTATAAAATAAATTTTTTTTCCCCCCGAAAATAAAATTTTTAAGTTTTTGAAATACCCCCCCCAAAGGGTAAAAACATCCCTTTTAATGGGTGGAGTATCCGTTTTTTGCAAAGGAAGTTTTTGATTTAAAATTATTAAAAGGAACTAGGAGCGTGTGTATTTTTTGCAGCAAGCACCAAAACCTATTGCAAAACTTTTCTTCTTTGTAACCTTTTAAGTAATTTTTTCCAAAAAAAATGTGCTTGAGCTTTTGGGCCCTGTCTTACGAATGGGCCAATGTTCCGGGCACCGACAAATCATGAGCCATTTTTAAGAAACTCTCTCGACATGGTTTTGGGAAAAACAAAGAGGGAATAATCTATAAAGAAGAATGGGGATTTAAATACCAAATTTTTTTTTAAGATAAAACCCTTAAATAATTTCCAAAAATATGAGAAAACGTATCTCCCGGGGGAAACTTTTGTGTTTTAAAACTTATTAATGACAATCCCGAATGAAGGGGAAACCCCGCGTAAATTGGCAGTCATCCTTTGGAAAATAAAATCTGGGAAAATAAAAGGGCCCTTTCGGGAGAATAAAGGGGAGGGAGAAGCCGGGGGAAAGGGTCTGAGCCCGCATGAACAGGGGATCTTTTTTACCTCACTATCGAGAACAGTATCATCTGTTTCCACCCCCCCAAATTTAACCCGTATGAGCAACGCATTTTTTCTGAACCCTTGGGAAGCATTGGGTTTTTGAACCGGGGCAACCCTGTTTTCTGAAAACCCGATCAAGCTTTTTTTTCCCGAAAACCCGACAACCCTTTTTTTCTGAACCTGAGGGAAGGGAATTTTTTCTGAAACCCGGGGAACAATGTTTCTGAAAAACCCGGGGAAGCATTTTTTTCTTGGGAAACCCGGGGAAGCATTTTTTCTGGGGCCCCGGAAGCATTGTTTTCTAAAACCCGGGGAAGCAAATTTTTTCTGGGAAACCCGGCAAACTTGTTTCTGAACCTGGGCAAAGGGATTGTTTTTTTGGGGAAACCCAGCAAAGGGTTTTTTTCTGAACCGGGGAAGCATTGTTTCTGAAACCCGGGGAAGCATTTTTTTCTGAAAACCCGGAAAACATTTTTCTGAACCTGAGCAAGCATTGTTTTTGAACCTTTGCAAGCATTGTTTCTGAACCTGGGCAAGCAAATTTTTTTTCTGGGAAACCCGGGGAAGCATTTTTTCTGAACCTGGGGAAGCATTGTTTCTGAACCTAGCAACATTGTTTTTGGAAACCCGAGCAAGCATTTTTTTCTGAAACCTGAGCAAGAATTTTTTCTGGACCTGGCAACATTTTTTCTGAACCCCCGGGTAACATTGTTTTTTGAACCGGGGGAAGCAAAGGGGTTTTCCCGGGCCGGGGAAGCTTTGTTTCCGAACCTGGGGAAGCATTGTTTTTTTGAACCTGGCAAGCATTTTTTTCCCCAAACCTGGGGAAGGATTTTTTCTGAACCGGCAAGGGATTGTTTTGGGAAACCCGGGGAAGCATTGTTTTTTTAAACCCCGGGCAAGCATCGTTTCTAAACCGGGCCAAAAAACATTGTTTCTGAACCTGGGGAACATTGGTTTTTGAACCGGGGAAGGGATTGTTTCTGAAACCCGGGCAAGCAATTTTTTTCGAACTGGCAAAACATTGGGTTTTTGAACCTGGGCAAGCTTGGGTTTTTGAACCTGGGCAACAATTGTTTTTTTGAACCCCGGGGAAGCAAATTTTTTCTGGGCCGGGCAAGCATTGTTTCTGAACCTTGGGGAAGCATTGTTTCTGAACCGGGGGAACTTTTTTCGGGAAACCGGGGAAGCTTGTTTCTGAACCTTTTTGGGAAGCAATTTTTTTCTGAAAACCCGGGCAAGCTTGTTTTTGAACCTGGGCAAGCATTTTTTCTGGAAACCCGGGCAAGCATTGCTTCGAACCTGGGAAACATTTCTTCCCCGAACCCGGGGGAAACATTGTTTCTGAAACCCGGGCCAAACAGGGGTTTCTGGGGCCTGGGGAAGCAATCTTTTGAACCTGGGGAAAACATTTTTTCTGGGCCCCGGGGAAGCATTTTTTTCTAAAAACCGGGGGGAAACATTGTTTTCGAACCTGGGAAGCATTGTTTCTAAAACCCGGGCAAGCATTGTTTTTTGGGAAACCTTTGGGAAGATTGTTTCTGAACCTGGGGAAGCATTTTTTTCTGAAACCCGGGGAAACCTTTTTTTCTGGGCCCGGGGAAGCATTTGCTTTTTAACCTGGGGCAAGCATTGGGGCCCGAAACCCGGGGAAGCATTGGGTTTTTGAACCCCGGGGAAGCATTTTTTTTGGACCTGGGGAAGCAATTTTCTTCTGAACCTTTGGGGAAGCCCCTTTTTTTTCGGGACCTGGGCGCCCTTTGGGGTTTTTGAACCTGGGGAAGCATTGTTTTCTGAACCTGGGGAAGCAATTTTTCTAAAACCCGGGGGAAACATTGCCCTTTTGAAAACCGGGGAAAACATTGTTTCTAAAACCCCCGGGAAGCATTTTTTCTAACCTGGGGAATTATTTTTTCCGAAACCCGGGGAACCCTTTTTCGGGGGGAAACCCGGGCCCAAACTTTGTTTTCCCAAAACCCCGGCAAGCATTGGGTTCTGAACCTGGGCAAGTATTGTTTTTGAACCTGGGGAAGCATTGGGATCTTTAACCTTTGGGGAAAACATTGTTTCTGAAACCCGGGGAACATTGTTTCCCAAAAAAGGGGAAGCAATTTCTTTTTGAACCCTGGGCAAGTATTGTTTTTGGGAAACCCGGGGAAAACTGGGTTTTGAACCTGGGGAAGATTGTTTTTGAAACCCGACAAGCCTTTCTTCGGAAACCCGGGGGAAGCTTGTTTCGAACCTGGCAAGCATTGTTTCCCGAACCTGAGCCCAAAACATTTTTTTTCCCGGAAACCCGGGGAAGCTTGTTTTTTTGAACCTTGGGGAACATTGTTTCTGAACCTGGGGAAGCTTTTCTTTTTGAAAACCCGGGGGAAGTATTTTTTCTGAACCTGGGGAACATGTTTTTTTGAACCGGCAAGCATTGCTTCTGAACCTGGGCAAGCAAAGTTTCTTTAACCGGGGAAGCTTGTTTCCGGGAAAACCCGAGCAAGCATTGTTTTTGGGCCTGGGGAAGCATTGGGCGGGGCCTGGCAAGCATTGTTTCTGAACCTTTCAACCCTTGTTTTTGAAACCCGGCAAGCATTGTTTTTGAACCGGGGAAGCATTTTTTCGAACCTGGGCAAGCATTGTTTCTGGACCTGAGCAAGCTTTTTTTCGACCTGGGGAACTTGTTTTTGAAACCGGGCAACATTGTATCGAACCCGGCCCCAAACATTGTTTTTTGAACCTGACAAGCCTTTTTTTTTGGGCCGGAAGCTTGTTTCTGGCCTGGGTAACATTGTTTTTTGGACCTGGGCAAACATTGTTTCTGTCCTAGCAAGAAATTTTTTTCTGACCTTGGCAATAGTCTTTTTTAACCTGGGTTTAAACTTTTTTTCGGAAACCCGGGGAAGCAATTTTTTTTGGGGGGCCGGTAAGGGATTGTTTCTGGACCTGGCCCAACATTTTTTCTGAAACCTTTGGGAATATTGGGTTTTGAAACCCGGTAAGCATTTTTTTCCCGGGCCGGGGAATCATTGTTTTTTTGAAAACCTTTGGGAAGCACTGTTTTTGGGTTTTAAAGGGAAACATTGTTTCTGAACCTGGCAAGCAAAATTTTTTCTGAAACCCGGTTAAACAATGTTTTTGAACCTTGGGGAAGCATTGTTTCTGGGGCCTGGACAAGCATTGTTTCTGAAAAAACCCGGCCAACATTGTTTTTTTGGGCCTGGGCAAACCCTTTTTTCTGGACCTGGGAAGCATTGTTTTTTGAACCCGGGTAAGCAGGGGTTTTGGGCCCGGGAAGCATTGTTTTTTTGGAAACCGGACAAGGGATTTTTTCTGGGCCTGGGTAACATTGTTTTTGGAAACCCGGGCAAACCCTTGGTTTTTTTTTAAAACCTGACAAAACCCTTGTTTTCCGAACCTCCCCCAAAAATTTTTCTGGACCTGGCAAGCATTTTTTCTTTTTGGGCCGGGGGGAAACATTTTTTTCGGGCCAGGGCAAGCATTGTTTCTGAACCTGGGCCCGCATTGGGTTTTTGGGCCAGGGCAAGCAAATTTTTTCTGGGGGCCTGGGGAAGCATGGGGCCTGGCCGGGGAACATGGGGCCTTTACCTGGGGAAGCATGAGTCCTGGACCTGGGCAATCAATTTGGGGCCTGGACCTGGGGAAACATGAGTCCGGGCCTGGGGCAAAACATGGGGCCCCGGACCTGGCCCAAACATTTTTTCCCGGGGCCTGGGCAAGCATGCGTCCCTTGGGCCTGGGCAAGCATTGGGCCTGGGCCTTTTGGGGATGACCCCCTTGACTTGGGGCCCAAAATATCCGTAGTTTCCAAACTTTTCTGCTATGTATATTTTTGTTGCATGTATACTAGTTAAATTTATATTGTGCAGGGGTTTATTTCCCTTTGAAGTTTACTGCGGAGTAAAGTTTTCTTTTGTAATATTTATATTTTTTGTTGTATGAATAACCGGGGAGTATTATACTAGTATATCCCCCCTCCATGTACAAACCCCCAGACCCTTTAAAATTTCTGTTTACGCTGGAGTTGCTAACCAAGAGGATACGTTACCACCACATATTTATGGTCTTGGGGAAAACCAGGGTAAACCAACCCGGGCCCCGAAAACCTCACCAATAAAACTCCCCCCCAAAACCCCAACTGGGAGAGCAACGGGGGTTATTTAAACTACCCGTACTGTAGCAAAACACACACTGCAAAAACCCCTTGCCCGAGAAGATGGGTTTCCCCCCGTAACTTCTTCTTCAAGATGGGTTTCCCCGGGACAAGCCTACCTCATCAAATGGTTTTTCCCATTAAAAAAATTTCCCCATCAAGAATGGTTCCCCATACAAGCTCCACCCCATCAAGATGGTTTTCCCCGTAACCAAGCTCTACCCTTTAAAAGGTTTTTCCCCGGAAATAACTCTAAACCCCCAAAGGGGGTTTTCCCCAAAAATGCTCTTCCTCATCAAAATTTGGGTTTCCCC
>NC_069430.1:15382155-15458184 GCF_026875155.1 Cherax quadricarinatus | reverse complement strand
ACTTCGTCTTGTCCGCAAACCTTTGCACTTTCTATAATTTCTTGACGTTTTTTAGCGGGTGTTGGTTCAATACTGGTGATGCTTACTCCAGTATGGGCCTGTGACATACACGGTGTATAGTGTCTTCCAATGACTGCTAATGTGGAAACGCTATTCTGGGTTTTGCCAGGGCCTTTTACGCTGCAGCAGTTTTTTGGGTTTGATGGCATCTCAGGAGATGTGCCGATATGATACTACAAAATTATTTTCCTTGAGTGAGGTTTGCAACTTTAACCCCTAGCAAGGACTCCGTCTGCGGTCTTCAATGACCTTTTCAATCTTCATGACTGCACTTAGTTGGGTCAATTCACGTCCGCTTTAATTATCAACATTAGCTTCACATCGTCTGCAAACAGGGACACCTCCGAATCTATCCCTTCAGTCACATCATTCACATATACCAGAAACAGCACCGGTCGAGGATTGACCTTTGTGGAACCCCGCTCGTCATAGGGCGCCCACTCTGACCCCTTCGTCGAGTACCAACACTCGTTATTTCCTTCCTGCAGGTATTCCCTGATCCATTCCATTGCAGTGCCTTTCATCTGTGTGTGTGTGTGTGTGTGTGTGTGTGTGTGTGTGTGTGTGTGTGTGTGTGTGTGTGTTGTGTGTGTGTGTGTTGTGTGTATGGGGTGTGTGTGTGTGTGTGTGTGTGTGGTGGGGGTGTGTATGTGTGTGGTGTGTGGTGTGTGTTGTGTGTGTGTGTGTGTGTTTTTGTGTGTGTGTGTGTGTGTATGTTTGTTGTGGGGTGTGTGTGTGTGTGTGTGTGTGTGTGTGTTTTGTGTGTGTATGTGTGTGTGTGTGTGCTTTGGTCACATTTTTCAAACTTTTAAAAGCGTAAATACCCTCAGTTCGCAGAAATAAAATAATTATGCTACATTAATTGACAAATTAAAAGAGAGTAGAGTAAAAGCACATATTCAAGCTGTCTCTGTTTGACTATGTTTCTCTCTCTCTCTCTCTCTCTTCCCCTCTCTCTCTCTCTCTTTTCTCTCCGATTCTCCATAAAATTGACGATGGGTATAGTAGACTGTTAGCTGCAAGCAGCATAGCTAACACTGACACTTTGAGGCAAGAGTATAACACAAATGCTCATATTTTTTTTAAGTTTTGGGTTATACAACATTTGATGTAAAGTGCGACTGTATATGAAAGAAAGATTTAGCAACTTTGGGTTTAGAGACTTTCTTAATCTTATGAATATTGAAAACCCAAAAATACTGGGGTTTTTGAAATTTTGGGGATACAATACAACGCAATCTTTTAGTGTAAATGTATATAAGTCACCGTTTATTAAACGGTGACTTATATACATTTACTACTAAAAGATTGCTTTGTATTGTAACCCTAAAATTTCAAACCTCAGTATTTTGGATTTCAATACTTGTGAAAGAGAAAGAGTTAGATAGAAAAAGGGTGAAGTATTACATAATATCCTTAGGGAACTATTGATAAATAGTGACAGTGATAATGAATATTATTGTTTTTGGAGATTTTAACTATGAAGTTATGAATAGGACAGCCAACGACATTGGAATTGCAATAAATACTAACTAGTTTTTCTCAGTATAATGACAGGTTTTTTTTACATAACAGCATTTAAAAGATGCGACAAGAATGAAGGAACAACACATCGAAAAAATTAGGTTGGTGTTTACTCCAACAGCGAAAGAAATTTTCAACATAGCTTACTTAAAACCCACTTGCTAAGAGTGATCATTTTCTATGGGAAATAACATAAGCAGTGGAAAAAGACTTTTTAAGTGAAAATGAAATTCACAAACAGGAAAGCTTGTATTATAAGAAATGGAGTTACGATGCCTTAAAAAACAGCATTTTAGAAAATTTTTTTACCAATATACTAAAAGGGAGAGATAAAAAATTAACATTTAAACAAATAGTCCTCCAGCGTGTATGAAAATGGAATTAAACAGTTTTTTTTGCAAATAGGAATGTAAGATGGAATAATAAAGAATGGATCAATGGACACTTATTTTAAATTTTTTAGACCATGTATTTTTTTCATTTATTTTCTTATTGCTTATTAGTAACTCTATTTACAAACGAATTTCTGATACTTCTCAATAAAATGACTCTTCAAGAAGGAGCCTTGATGCCGGGAAGAGCTCGAGAATCAGAGTTTAAAGCTACATTTCCGCTTGCTGGATCAACTATCGTTATCCCCGAATCTCTGAGTTCAGTATGACCTTTGTGGGGCTAGCTATTCCCCAACATATATATATATATATAATATATATATTATATATATAATATATATATATATATATATATACTCTGAGATGTTATTTATATTGTTCTACATCCTATTGTATTTTCGTTGATGTACTTCGTCGTTAAATAAAGTCCCCATAGAATATGGAATATAAGGAGTGGTATGAGAAAAAATATTCAGGGGCTCCGGGGGGAATCTCGATTTTCCCAGAAGTAAGTTTATTCTTTTCTCTAAGAAAAATCCATTTTTGATACGTAACAATCTTTCCAACGTTGCCATATATAAGGCAGTTTTTTTTTTTTTTAAATTTGCTATTTTCCCCGCAATTACACGCAAATATTGGATAGTACACGTACTTAAAACCATCAAACCTAAAATAACCATGCCTGAGTTAACCAAATTAAACCTAACCAAACCTAAATTAACCTACACATACTTAACCCAACCAAGCCTAACTTTAAACCCAATGAAAATTAATATACATAAGTTTAACTTAATCTAACTAAACTTAACTTAACCTAACCAACTTTAAAAATGTTGAAGGATGTAAAGTAAGCAGTATCTTGCGCCGTGTGTTTTGGGAAGAATATCTTGATGCAGTTAAACGGTTTTTAATCCGAATGATTGTAGCCATACTGATTCTCGAATCAAATCAAACCCATTATTCTCCTAATCTCCCATTCCCCAGGGATCTCTATGACTCTTAAGGTTTAGCGCTACTCCACTGATAGCGAATCAAAAAACAGCTAGATAAAGCACAACAAAGCAATATCTGAACGCACAGGGGAAACCTAAGTTTGATTTTCAGACCCGTGTTCTAATAAACAAAGGTTAGGCACGCCATTGGGAAAATAATCTTTCGTCAATTAAAAGAAATCAACTGTGCAAAGTGTTGCAATGGTAATGACTGCCTGAAAGCCTGTGCATAAAAAATTCTGGCGGGATTGAGAGGGGTCCTGGAAATTCTGTTTTGGTTCCCTTTCAACACCTTTTTGATTTTCGTTTTTTTTTTTGTGCACTCTCCTCTGCCTCCTCCTCCTTCAAATTTACCTCTCCCCCCCCCCGATCTCTCTCTACCTCCTCCCCCCCCTTCCCTCCTCCCCCCCCCTCTTTTCTTTTTTACACCCCACACACACACACACACACACACACACTCACACACACACACACACACACACACACACACAGAGGGATGATAAAGCTCACGGCTCAGGAGAGTGACCTAGTAGCGATCAGTGAAAGGCGGGGCCAGGAGCTCGACTCGACCCCCGCACCTCAACTAGGTGAGTACAACTAGGTGAGTATACACACACACACTTCCATTAAGGTCGCCTGTGTGCAATTGTACTGCATATGTGTGTACTCACCTATCTGTACTCACCTATCTGTGGTTTCAGGGTCGAGTCTTAGCTCCTGGACCCCGCCTCTTCAAACTGGGTTTTTTTTTTGCCCAGTGGTCCTCCTCTCTACCTATCCATGAGCTTTATCGAACTCGTCTTAAAACTATAGTATGGTTCCTGCCTCCACTACATCACTTTCTAGCTATTCCACTGCCTGACAACTCTATTACTGACGAAATACTTCTAATATCACTCTGACTCATCGTGTCTCAACTTCCAATTGTGACCTCATGTTTCTGTGTTCCCTCCCTGGAAACACATCCATGTCTTTGCCACCTTGGTCATTCCGCCAGTATTTTATGTCGTTAACATGACTCCCCTGACCCTCCTGTCCTCTATGTCGTCAGCCGATTTGTCTTACACCTTGCTTCATAAGACAATTCCCCTTAGCTCTGGAAACTAACACTGTCGCAAACCTTTGCACTTCTCTAGTTTCTACTTGACTGCTTTATCAAGTGCGGTTCCAAACAGGTGCAGCATACTCCATATGGGCCTTAAAAAACGTACACGGTGTATAGTGTCCTGACGATTCCTTATTAGGTATCGGAACGCTTTCTCAGGTTTTGCCTAGCGAGCCCCATATGCTGCAAGCATTTACCTGGTGAGTGTGCTTTCGAAGACATGCTCGTGTTATACTCACTCCAAGATGTTTCTTCCTTGAGCGAAGGTTTGCAGTCTTGATGGCCACATAGGCACATGGAATAGGGGAGAATTTTTTTCCGTGTAAAAAGGCATGGTTGACAAATAGCAGCGGAGAGTTTGCATAAATTTGGAGAAATCAGAGTGGGGAAGCATCACAAGCGTGTTCCACAGGGTCCGGCGTTGGTGCCCCCGTTTATCACAATCTACATCGAACGACATATAAGGAGGCATAAAGAGCGACATAACAAGTTTGCCGATGACAACCAAAATAGGCCGCGAATTGCGTTCTGGACAAGGACATTAGAGCACTCCAGGATGACTAATAAATAAACGATGCAGTGATCGTGGAAGTGGCAGATGCAGTTTAATATAGACAAATGCAAAGTTATAAGCGAGTTGGACAGGAAAATAACCAAAATAAGCTAAGTAAATGTAGATCTTAATATTACTGATTGAGAAAAAGATTTAGAAAGTTCGTGGTTTAGCAGTAATCTGAAACGAAGACAACAGTGCATAAAATGTTCACAATAAAGCGACCAGAATCTTGGCTTCGTATCAAGAAGCATAAATAATAGAAGTCCCCCCTCAAGGTTGTTCTTCAACTACAATATATCCATGGTTAGGCCTCATTAGATTATCTGCACAGTTTTTGGTCACCGTATACAGAATGATTATAAAGCCTGAAAAACGTACAAAGGAAGTATGACAAAGTTTGATCCCATGTATCAGAAACTCCCCTCGAGATAAACCTAAGGGCCCTGAATCTGCACTCTAGAGAAAGGCGTAGAATTAGGGAGGATATGATTGAGGTGTAAAAATGGAAAACAGAAATAAATAAAAGGGATGTCAAAAGCGTGCTGAAAATTATCTTTCCCTAGACAGGACCACCCCTCGCAGCAATGGCATTAATGGAAAAACTCAGGATTCAGGAAGGATATAGGAATGCACTGGTTTGTAATAGAGTTGTGGAGAAGTGAAACAAAACTCCCGAGTCACCGTCATAGAAGCTAAAACGTTATGTAGTTTTAAAATAGGTTAGATAAATACATGATTGGTTGGGTGGGGGGAATTGGACCTGATAGCTTGTGCTACTAGTCAATGTTGTCGTTTCGTCCCTTAAGTGAATGGGACCTGACCTGACTAGTTGGAGCATTGGCTTAAGCCGGTAGGAGACTTGGACCTGCCTCGCAGGTCAGTAGACCTGCTGGCAGTGTTCTTTTCTTTTCTTATGTTCTTATTTAACCCATCGGCCGTTTCCCATCGCGGTGGTGGCCCGAAAAAGAAAAAACTATCATCATCATTCACTCCATCACTGTCATGCCAGAGGCATGCTGACACTACAGTTATAAAAGGGCAACATTAACACCCCTCCTTCCAGAGTGCAGACACGTACTTCGACACTCCAGGATGATCAAGTCCGGCCGCTGCCGGTTTTTCTGAATCCCTTCATACATATTACCGTTGCTCAGCTGGCCTACAACGATAGCTGCGTCGTACAACGATCACCTAAGATCAGCTTTCATACTGCTTCCAAACTCGATTCAGAGCACCTATACTACTCTATCTATCAATCTATCTATCTATCAATCTATCTATATATATATATATATATATATTATATATATATATAAATATATATATATAAAATATATATATAAAATAATATATATATATATATATATATATATACATGTCGTGCCGAATAAGTAAAACTGGTCAATTAACCAAGAACTTATTAAAATTAAGTCATTTCTAAAATTCTCTAAACTTAAAGATATTTTTTTTCATTAAGGTTGAGTAAAAATTTCTTATTTTTGGCACCAAAGGAACTTAGAAAACTTACTAACCTTATTAATAACAAGAACAATTTTATTTTTTAGCCTAACCTCCCAGCTAAAATATATTTTAAGATTTTTTACAATAATTTAATACTAAGACAAACACAGTGAAATATATATTTTTCGATAGGTTCAGTAATGAATTTTGGCGAAATTATTTGCATACACAATTTTCAAACTATGACCTATATGCAAGACGAGTGTTGCTATTTAAGCCAAAATCGCAAGTTCTGCTATTGCGGGCACGACATATATATATATATAATATATATACCTAATATGTATATATATAATCACATAGTGTTAATAGTTAATATATATCTATCTAATGATATTAAGATACTACCAATAGTACATAACATATTAAGTCATGTAGACTCATTAGTCACTAAGGATGATTAAGTATACTACATAGAGTTAAGATACTATCTCAATGTTATAGTATATATACTCAAGTAAACAATTAAGTACAACTCAAGTGTAAGTAATCATATCACATAGTGAATATATATACACACAACACACACAGTGATAATAGATACCAATGATAGATCTATAGACATTATACTACACAGAATTTGCGTGTTTAGCCAACTTCTACATAAAAAAATGTGATGTTTTCATACTAAAAACTCCGAAAATATTATCGTTATTTTCGTATGTTGAGTGATGTAATTATTCAGATGCATTGCATATACGATCAGTGTATAGTTCACACACTATTATGTGGTATGCAGCATGTACGAAACACACACATATGTATCATTGTAGTTGTGTATGTATAATGTAAATTGGTATGTAAACGGTTTATTCATTTATGACAATAATTATGCCATGTATGGTTGAAGGTTGGTAATTTACGTATGTAAATAGGAGACTCTCTGATCACGGTTACTATCCCCGCCCGTGTAAGATTTTTTTCATTTATGTATGTAGGAAGGTAGGTTTGGTAGGTGTGCGTGTAAACACATATAGATTACAGGGATCAGTCCTGCCGATACACCACTAGAAATCACATCCCAACGAATACAGAATCCTTGTCCAAGCACAGATCTATTCTTTTCGGATCGCATCGGGTACGGTGTCGAATTCTTCAAGATTACCACACCACAACGGGGTTGTTCGCTCATCAAAACATCCAACATATCTGTCAAATGGCTCGTGGACAGATACCTCCAGTCCACGATAGTAAAAACATTTCATGTAAATATTAAGTAGTATATCTCGCTTGGTGTCTACGTATCGTAATGAAGTGCACTTAAAACTTAAGTGTATACATATCTCGTTATGTAATAATGTTTGTAGAATTACCGACAAAATGTAAAGTAAAAGGACACAAGTGCAACTATGTGACATTTTATTGTGGCAACGTTTCGCTCTCCAGAGCTTTTATCAAGCGCGTTAGACAGTGTCCCGTTTACTTTACATATCTCGATATGTATACACTTAAAGTGAACTAATCCTACATTAGGGAATTAAGATACCCTTGAGTGGGGTTTAAGGGGAATTCACAGGCATTAATGGCCCTCATGTAGTCGACAATGTTTTTAAACCTTTTAAAAAATAGTTATGACAATTTTTCGTTTAAAGCCATTACCTTCTAATGAATTAACTGGACTTGTTAGACACGTCACAATAAACAGTAATTCTTGCGCGCAAGTCTAGTGGCACTATTGAAGATTTAAATCAATTTTGATTTATATCTATCTCAACAGCAGGTCTCCGAATCTAGTCACGATCATTACGTCACATGTAAGTTGCAACTCTATCACCGCACACGAGAGGTTATTAATAGACTACTCCTCTTCTGTTCTAAGATCTACACACGTAGCGGCTCCAGATCTAAACGTGAGACTACCTATTTCATATAAGACATAAGCTTCAATCTGATCATCTGATACCAAGTGTTAAGATACCAAGTGTAACATACCAAGTGATATTAAGATACCAGAGCGTTAAACATGCTCACAAGTGTTTAAGAAACCTAGTAAAATGCCAAAGTGCTAAGATACCAAGTTGTTAACATACAAGTGTTAACATAGGCCAAGTGTTAAGATAACCAAAGTTGTTAAGATACCAAGGTGTAAGATACCAATGTTAAGATACGCTGTTGCCTGTGTGTCACTGGCCAAGTGTTAAGATACCATGTTAAGATACCTGAGTGTTTAAATACCAAGTGATAAATACCAAAGTTGTTAAGATAGCAAGTGTATTAAGATACCAATGTTTAAGAATGACCAAGGTTAAGATAACCAGGTGTTAAGATACCAAGTGTTAAGATACCCAAGGTGTTAAGATACCAAGTGTTCAGATTCCCTAGGTTGTTAAGATACCAAGTGTTAAAGATACCAATGTTTTTAAATACCAAGAGTTAAGAACCATGATGTTAACAAACCACTGCTAATGATAACCTAGTGTTAAGAATAGGCCAAGTGTTAAGATACCAAGTGTTAACATACCTAGAGTTAAAGAAATTCCAGTGTTAAGATACACAATGTTTTAGAGATACATAACCATTAAGAACAGGTTCAGGGGAGAGTTAAGATACCAAGTGTTTAAGATACCCAGTGTCAGATACCAAGTGTTAAATACCACGTGTTTAAGAAAACCTAGTGTTAAGATACCACGTGTTAAGATAACCAATAGCATAAGATACCAAGTGTTAAGATACCAAATGTTAAGAAACCAAGTGTTAAGATAGCCAAGTGTTAAGATAACCAAGTTGTTAACATACCAATTGTTTTTAAGATACCAAGTGTTAAGAAAACCAAGTGTTAAGAATACCAAATGTTTAAGATACCAAGTGTTAAGTATAGCAAGTGTAAGATACCAAGTGTTAAGAACCAAGTGTTAAGAAACCAAATTTTTAGATACCAAGTGTTTAAGAACACCAATGGGGAGGGTGTTAAGGGGGAATAACAAGTGTTTAAGATACACAAGGTTTAACATACCAAGTTTAAGATACCAACGTGTTAAGATACCAAAAGTAGTTAAGATACAAGTGTTAAGAATACCAAATGTTATAGATAACCAAAGTGGATAAGATACACAAGTGTTTAACAGATAACAAAGTGTTAAGATACCAGTGTTAAGATACCAAGTGTTAATGATACCAAGTGTTAAGCAATAACCAAGGTGTTAAGAAAACAATTGTATTTAAATAGACAAATAAACCAAATGTTAGATAACCACATGTATTCAGATTACCAAGTGTTAAGATAACCTAATGTTAAAACACACACACACACACATGTAAGATACCAAGTGTTAACGATACACACACAGTTAAAAGATACCAAGTGTCATAAATACCAAGTGTTTAGATACATTGAGTTTAAGTACCAAAGTGTTAAGATACCTAGTGTTAAAGATACCATAGCTGAGCTTGTTATATACCAAGTGATTAAGATTCCAATGTTAAGATAACAATTGTTAAGATACCATGTTTTATGATACAAGTAGTTAAGAAATCCAAGTGGTAAGATACCAAGTGTTTTAGATACCAAGTGTTAAGATAACAAGCGGTTTAAGAATACGACCAAGTTAAGATACCAAGTGTTAAACTAAGCAAGTGTTAAGATCATGTTTAGTTATACCAAGGTAGTTAAGATACCAAGTGTTTAAGGATACCAAGTGTTAAGATACCAAGTGGTTTAAGATTCCTAGTGTTAAGATACCTAGAGTTAAGAATACCAAGTGTTAAGATACTAAGTGGTTTAAGATCAACCAAAGTGTTAAGCGAGTACCAAGTGATTTTAGATCAGGCCTAGTGTTAAGATAACAAGTGTTAATATACCTAGTGTTAAGTAATACCAAGTGATAAGACCAAGTGGTTTAAGACTACAAGTGTTAAGAAACAAGTGTTAAGAATACCAAGTGTAAGGAGATACCAATGTTTTAAGAATACCAAGTTTTTAAGATAAAGAGTGTAAGATACATAGTGCTAAAGATACCAAGTGATAAGTACCAAAGTGTTTAAGCAAACCTATAGGTTATAGATACCAATTGTAAAGATACCAAAGTTTTAAGATACCAAGATGAATAGAATCATAGCCAAGTTGTTAAAGATCCCAATACATAAGAATACCAAGTGTTAAGAGACTGCTAGTGTATTAAGATACCAAGTGTTAAGAATACCCAAAGTGTTAAGAACCAAGTGTTTAAGATACCTGTGTTAAGATACCAAGTGTTTAAGATACCAAGTGTTAAGATACCTAGTGTTAAGATACCAAGTGTTAAGATACCTAGTGTTAAGATACCAAGTGTTAAGATACCAAGTGTTAAGATACCTAGTGTTAAGATACCAAGTGTTAAGATACCAAGTGTTTAAGCGTAACCAAGTGTATAATATACCAAGTGTTAAGAAAACAAGTGTTAAGAACCTAGTGTTAAGATACCAAGTAGGTAAGAATACCAAGTGTTAATATAACCAAGTGATAAAATACCAATAGTTAAGATACCCAGTGTTTAAGATACCTAGTGTTAAGATACCCCAAGTGTAACGATACCTAGTGTTAAGAATCCAATGTTTCAAGATACCAAGTGTTAAGATTACCAAGTGTTTAAGAGTAGCCAAGTGTTAAGATGAATCCTCGTGTTAAAGAATACCAAGTGTTAAGATAGCCCTAGAGTTAAGGAATATCCAAGTGTTAAGATTACCAAGTGTTAAGATACCAAGTTTTAAGATACCTATGTGTTAAGAATACCAAGTGTTAAGATACAAAGTGTTAAGACAACCAATTGTTTAGAGATACAAGTGTTAAGATACCAAGTGTTAAAGGATACCAAGTGTTATAAATACCAAGTGTTAAGATCCAGTGTTAAGATACCTAGTGTTAAGATTACCAAGTGATTAAGAATACCAAGCGTGTTAAGATAAGCCACAAGTGTTCAAGATACCAAGTGCTTAAGATACAAGTGTAAGATACCAAGAGTTAAAGATACAAAGTGGTTAATATACCACATATTTTGTCTTTTTTTTTTAAGATACCTAGTGTTAAGATACCTAATGTTTAAGATTACCAAGTGTTAAGATACCAATTGTTAAGATACCTAGAGTTTAAGATACGCTAGTGTTAAGATACCAGGTTTTAAGCATACCAAGTGTTTTAAAGATACCTAGTGTTAAGAATACCTATGTTAAGATACCCAATGTTTAAGATACCAAGTGTTAAAATACCTCATAAGTGTAAGATACCAAAGTGTGAAGAATTACTACAAGTTGTTTAAGATACCAGAGTGTTAAGATATCAAGTGTTAAGATATCAAGTGTTAAGACATACCAAGAGTTAAGATAACCAATGTTAAGATACCTAGATGTTAAGATACCTAAGTGTGTAACTACACCACGTGTTTAAAGAATTACCAAGTGTTTAAGATACCACAGTCGTTTAAGATACCAATGTTAAACTACCAAGTGTTAAGATACCAACTTTTAAGATACAAGTGTTAAGATAACCAAAGTGTTAAGGATACCAAGTGTTTAAGAAAGCCTAGGTGTTAAGATACCTAGTGTTACACACACACACCAAGTGTTAAGATAACCAAGTGTTAAGCTACCAAGTGTTTAAGAATACCAAGTGTATAAGATACCAAGTGTTAAGAAACCTAGTGTTTAAGATACCAAGGTGCTTTAAAACCAAGTGTTAAGATACCAAGCTGATAATCAAACCAAGTGTTAAGATACCAAGAGTTAGATAACCAGATTTGTTAAGATACCAAGTGTTAACGATACCAAGTGTTTAAGATAACATGTTTAAGAACCTAGTGGTAAGCTACCAATGATAAGATATCAAGTGTTAAGATATGCATACCAAAGTGTTAAGATATCCAAGTGGATTAAGATACCAAGTACGTTCAAAGACCAAGTGTTTAAGATATCAAGTGTTAAAATACCTAGTGTTAAGATACCACGTGTAATAAAGATACCAAGTGGTTAAGATTACCTAGTGATTAAGAACAACCAAGTTTAAGATACAAGTGTAAGAATATCCTAGTGTTAAGATACCAAGTGTTAAGATACCATCAGTGTTCAAGATACCAAGTGTGTAAGATAACAAGTGGATGACGATACAAAACAACGGAAGAAGATGATCTTATTAAAAAAAATAATGAGAAAACTAACTTAGGCATTCGCAGAGCGGGTTGTAGCGTGGTGATATTTCTGTTCACGGGTACGGATGAGTAAACACAATTGGGACGATGTGGGTCCATAGAGACCCACCTATTACTGTCCCTGTGACAAAACTGAACCTATATTTTTGAAAAAACGCTCCGAAAATGCCCAGCATAACAAGCGACTTCTATTATAGTTAAGTAAGTCCATAGATTGGTCCAGCTAGACTGTAAACCTTGTACATGTAACTGGTAGTAAATAAAGATTATTATTATTATAATTACACGTATTTATTATTATTATATTATTATGAATATTAATATTTTTATTATTATTCATTATTATTATATTGAATTATAATTATATTATTACTATCCATTTATTATTATTATTATTATTTATATTAATTATTATTTTTATTATTATTGTTATTATTAATATTATAGTTTATCATTATTATTATTATTATTATTAATTAATATTATTATCATTATATTAATTATTATTTATATTAATATTAATTAATTTATTATTAGTAAATATTATCATTAATTAATTACAATTAATATTATTTATTATTATATTATTATCATTATATATTATTAACTATATCTATTATTATTAATATTAGTTATTAGAGTTTTATTATAATATTATATTATTATTATTATTATTATTATTATTTATTAATTCCACATATAAAACCGGGAAGAATGTGGGAATTACCAATAACATAACATATTCAACTACAACAACATGAACAAGAGACCACTCAAAATTCTAGGGAATGAATAGAGACATATTATTTTAGCAACTGAACCAACAAAACCATTTGTAGCCCACATAAAAACACCATTTCTACACTCTTAGTAGGAACCAGCCTGACTCAGAGACTGTCCAACCACGGGTGGGGAAAGAACTACCGTGGCGCCGAGTGAGTACAAAAACTCTTATTGCGGTCAAGGCTGGACGGCAAGACAGCAAAAATGACGAAAAAAACAACACACACAAAAATTTAACGAGTTTTTTCCTCTCTCCAGAAATATAAAAGTTCAGAAATTAGCCTCATGTTTGATGTAATCGTTTTTTATACCGGATTTATAATGTGAGGATAGTGTGAGGGTGAGGGAACAGCCTGGCAGTATAACACTTGAGAGTGTGAGGTGAGGGACAGCCTGGCAGTATACACTTGAGAGTGAGGAGGTGAGGGGACGCCCTGGCAGTTACACTTGAATAGTGTGAGGGTGAGGGACCTGGCCAGTGTACACATGAGAGGGTGAGGGTGAGGGCCCGACCCGGGGCAGTGTAACCACTGAGAGTGTTAGAGGGTGAGGGGCGACACCTAGGCAGGCGTTACACTATCGAGAGTGGAGGGTGAGGGACGCCCTGGCCAGTGTAACACTGAGAGTGTTAGGGTGAGGGACAGCCTGGCAAGTTACACTTGAGAGAGTGAGGGTGAGGTACCAAGCCTGGCAAGTGTACACTTTGAGAGTTTGGAGGTGAGGGGACGCCCTGGCAGTGTAACACTTGAGAGAGTGAGGGGTGAGGACAGCCCTGGCAGAGGTACACTTGAGAGTGTGAGGTGATGGACGCCCCTGGCAGGTACACTTTGAGAGTGTTGGAAGTAGGGACAGCCTGGCAGTCGTACACTGAGAGTCAGAGAGGATGAACAGGAACGCCCTGGACAAAGTGTACACTTGAGCAGTGTGAGGGTGAGCACACCCTGGCAGTGTACACACTTGAGAGTGATGGGGGAGAGGAGGTGAGTGGTGAGGACACCCTGGCAGTGTACACTTGAAGGTGGTGAGGTGAGAGACGCCCTGGCATGAAGTACACATGAGAAGTGTGAGAGTGAGGGGACACCCTGGCAAGTGTACACTTGAGAGTGTGGAGGGTGATGCCGCCCTGGCAGATGTTACACTTGAGAGTATGAGGGTCAGGGACACCCTGGCAGTGTTGCACAGAGAGTGTGGGAGGGTGATGGGACGCCCTGCAGTGTACACTTGATAGTGTAGGAGAGGGATGCCCTGCAGTGATACACTTGAGTGGTGAGGGTGAGGGAACCCCTGGGCATGTACACTTGAAGAGTGTGGAGGGGAGGCGCCCTGGCAGTGGTACACATGAATTATAAAAACAAGACATGTGAGGGAGCGGGATGCCCTTGGCATGTAACCACCATGAGTCAGTGAGGAGGTGTAGGACACCCTGGGAAGAGTGTACACTTGAGAAAGTGAGGTGAGGGCTCCTGACCCACTGGGCAGTGTACCCTTGAGAGTGTGAGGGTGATGGACGCCCTGGCAGTGTAACACTTTAGAGTGTGGAGGTTGAGGGACCCCTGGCAGTAGTACACTTGAGAGTGGTGATGGTGAGGACAACCCTGGCACGTGTAACTTGAGAGTGGAGGGTGAGGGACGCCCTGGCAGTATTCACTTGAGAGGTGAGGGTGAGTGAGACGCACCTGGCAGAGTACACTTGAGAGTGTGAGGTGAGGGACAACACGGCAGTGTACACCTGAGAGTGTGAGGTTGAGGGACGCCCAGCTGTGTAACAATTGAGACGTGATAGGTGGGAGGGACACCCTGCAGTGTACACTTGAGAGTGTGAGGGTGACAAGACATCCCTGCCAGTGTAACACTTAGAGAGTGGAGGGGTGAGGGACGCCCTAGGCAGTGTAACACTCTGAGAGGTTGTAAGTGTGAAGGGACCCCTGGCTGTGTAACACTTGAGAGTGTGAGGGTGAGGACACCCTGGCGGTGTACACTTGAGAGTGGAGGGTTAAGGACGCCCCGGCAAAAAAAAATAAAAAAAAAAAAAAAAAAGAAAAAGTATACACAAGAGAGGTTGTGAGGGGTGAGACACCCGGTCAGTGTACATCTTGCGAGTGTGAGGGTGAGGGACGCGGCTAGGCAGTGTAACACTATTAGAGTGTGAGGTGAGGGACACCTGGGCAGTGTACCTTGAGAGTGATGTAGGGTGAAGGCGCCCTTGCAGTGTACACTTGAGAGTAGTGAGGGTGAGGGACACCTGGCCGTTTGTACACTTGAGAGGTGTAGAGGTTGCGGGACAGACGCCCTGGCATGAACACTTAGAGAGTGTGAGGGGTGAGGGAACACCCTGGCATGTACACTTGAGTGGTGAGGTGAGGACACCCTGGCGTGTACAATTGAGAGTGTGAGGGTGAGGGACAGCCCCGGGGGGGCCCTGGGAGCCACCCGCGAGTGGGAGATGACGTGGACCTGAAGAGGGCTGAGAGGATCACACCTGCAGTAGTACACTTGCAGGGTGTGAGGGTACACGAGGGGAACGCCCTGCAGTGTACACTTGAGAGTTGTGAGGTGTGGGATCACCCTGGCAGGTACAACTTGACAGTGTGAGGGTAGGAGGGACCACAACGGGCAGATTACACTTGAGATGCGTGAGGGTGCGAAGAACACACTGGCAGTGTACAAAAGCTTAAGAGAAGTGAGGGTGAGGGACGCGCCTGGCCAGTGATACACTTGAGAGTGTGAGGGGTAGAAGGGTGACAGCCACTGGCCAAGTGTACACTTGAGAGTGTGAGGGATGAGGGAACACCCTGCGACAAGTGTACGACTTTGGAAACAAAGAGTGTGAGGTGAGGGACGCCACTGGCATGTACACTTGAGAGTGTGAGGGTGAGGGACGCGCTGTGCAGTTTACACTTGAGAGAGTGGATTGTGAAGGGTACGCCTCTGGCAGTTTACACCTGAGTGTGAGGGTGAGGGACGCCCTGGGCACGTGTACGCCTTGAGAGTGTAAGGGTGAGGAATAACCACTGGCCAGTGTACACTTTGAGAGTGTGAGGAGTGAAGAGATAACGACCCGTGACAGTGTACAATTGAAGAGTGTGAGGGTGCGGGACGCCTTGGCAGTGTTACACTTGAGAGTTGTGAGGGTGAGGGAACGAGCGCCTGCGAGTGTACACTTGAAGTGTAGGGTGAGGAGGACACCCATGACAAGTGTAATACACTTGAGAGTGTGTATGAGGGTGAAAGGGACGCCCTGAGCAGATGCTACAATCTTGAGAGTGGTGGAGGGATGGAGAGGACACGCCACCTGGCAATGTACACTTTGAGAGTGTGGATGGGTGAAGGGAACACGACCTGTCAACGTGTAACACCGTGGAGAAGTGTGAGGGTGAGGGCCGAAGCCCTGGGCAGTGTAACTCTTGAAGTGTGGAGGGTGAGGGACAGCCCTGGCAAGTGAACTCCCATTGAGAGTGTGAGGGTGAGGCCCCTGGCAGTGTCACGTCTGAAAGTTGAGGGTGAGGGACCCCTGGCAGTGTACAACATAGAGTGTGAGGTGGAGGGCCACCACTGGACATTGTACAGACTTGAGAGTGAGAGGGTGAGAGACGCCCTCGGCAAGTGTACCATGAGAGTGTGAGGGAAGGGGGGGGGAAATAACTGCCCTGGCCGTGGTACAATTGAGAGTGTGAGGTGAGGGACACCCTGGCAGTGAACACTTGAGAGTGGAGGGTGAGGGACGGCAACCTGAGGAACGGTGAACAACCTTGAGAGATGTGAGGGTGCAGGGACGCCGCCGTGGTCAGAGTACTCCTTTGAGAGCGTGAGAGGGTGAGGACGCCCTGGCAGTGTCCTCCTTGAGAGTGTGAGAGGTGAGAGGACGCCCTGGCAGTGTACTCTACACACAAGAGCAAGAGGGGAGTTGCAGACGCCCCTGACAGTAGTACACTGAGCAGTGGTGAGGGTGAGGACGGCCCTGGCAGACGTACATCTTGAGAGTGTGATGGGTGAGCGGACGCCACTGGCAGTGGATACACTTCAGAGTGAGGAGGGTGATGGACCACCCTGACAGTGTACACTTGAGAGTGTGAGGGTGAGGGAAGCCCTTGGCAGTGTACATCTTGAGAGTGTAGGGTGAGGGACGCCTTGCTGTGGCGAATCGGGAGTACACTTTAAGAGAGTGTGAGGGTGAGGACGCCCTGGCTAGGTGTACACTTGAGAGTGAGAGGGTGAAGGGACGCCCCTGGCAGAGGTACACTGAGATGGTGAGGGTGAGGGACACCCTGGCAGGTACACTTGTGAGTGTGAGGGTGAAGGGAAACGCCCTGGCAGTGTACGCTTGAGAAATTGTGAGGGTTAGGGGACGCCCTGGCAAAGTGTACACTTGAAGTTGAGGGTGAGGGCACCCTGGCAGTGTACACTTGAGAGTGTAGGGTGAGGACGACCCTGGGCGTAGTACTCTGAGAGTGTGAGGTGAGGGGACGCCCCCTGCAGGGTTTTTATATTTTTTTTTTTTTTCTCTTGATTACTCTTGGAGAGGTGATGGTGAGGGACGCCTGCCAGTGTACTCTGAGAGTGTGAGGGGTGAGGACGCCCTGGCAGGTACCTTGAGAGTGTGAGGTGAGGGACACCCTGACAGTGGTACACTTGAGAGTGTGAGGTGAGGGACGCCCTGACAGTTACACTTGAGAGTGTGAGGGTGCGGAACGCCCTGGCAAGTGTACACTTTGAAAGTGTGAGGGTGAAAGGGACACCCTGACAGTGTACACTTGAGAGTGGCGAGGTGAGGACGCGCCTGGCAGTGTACTCGTTGAGAGTGGTGAGGGTGAAGGGACGCCCTGGCAGTTGTACTACTTGAGAGTGTGAGGTGAGGACACCCCTGGCAGTGTAACACGTGAGAGTGTGAGTGTGAGGGACGCCCTGGCAGTGTTCTCTTGAGAGTGTAGGGTGAGGGACCCCCCTGCAGTGTACTCCTTGAAGAGGTGTGAGGGTGGAGGGACGCCCAGGCAGTGTACTGCTAGAAAGTGTAGGGTGAGGGACGCCCTGGCAGTGTAACACTTGAGAGTGTGAGGGGTGGAGGACACCCTGGGGCAGTGTACAACCTTGAGAATGTTAGGGTTGAAGGACGCCCCTGGTCAGTGTACGACGGGGGGTGTGAGAGTGTGAAGGTGTTGAGTGTGAGGCGGGGCGGCGCCTGGGAAGTGTGAGGGGGGGGGGGGGACGGCCCGTTGAGGAGTTGTTAGGGGGTGGGGGGGGGGGTGGGGTATGGGGGCGGGGGCCAACCCTGGCAGTGTACACTTGAGACGTGTGAGGTTTTTTGGGGCGGACGCCCTGGCGAGTGTAAACTCTTTGAGAGTGTGAGGGTGAAGGGACGCCACTGCATGTACTTCATGAGAGTGTGAAGGTGAGGGGACGCCCTGGCAGTGTACACATGAGAGTGTGAGGGTCAGAGCGGACACCCTGGCAGTAGACACTTGAGAGTGGTGAAAAAGGGTGGGTGACGAGCCCAATGGGCGCGTGATACTCTTTGCGAGAGAGTGTGGAGGTGAGGGGACGCCACCTCGCAGATGTACTCATGAGGTGTGAGGGTAGAGGGAACGTCCCTGGCAGTCTAGTACTCCTTTAGAGTGTGAGGAAGTAAGACGACACACCCTGGCAGTGTAACTCTGTAGAGTGTGAGGTGAGGGAAACGGGAACGCCCTGAGCAGTGCTACACGTGAGAGGTGTGAGGGTGAGGGACGCCCTGGCTGGTGCAACTTAGAGTGGTGAGAGGTGAGGGACGCCCATCGGCGTGTGCACTTGAGAGTGGTGGAGGGTGCGCGAGGAACCCCTTGCAGTATCACTCAGAGTGTGAGGGTGAGGGGGGGAAAACCCCCCCGCCCTGGCAGTGGTAAACTCTTGAGAGTGTGAGGGTGAGGGACGCTTTGGCGACAGGTGATACACTTGAGAGGTGAGAGGTGTAGGGACAGCCCTGGGGCAGTGTACTCTTGAGAGTGTGAGGGATGAGGAACCCCTTGACAGTGCATACACTTAGAGAGAAGTGAACAGGTGAGGGCGACGCTACCTGGCAGTGTAAAACTCTTGCAGAGTGATGAGCGTTGATGAACGCCCCAGCAGTGTACACTTGAGATGTGTGATGGGTGGAGTGACCGCCCAGGAAGTGAACTGTTGAGAGTGTGAGGAGAGGGCCGCCATGGCAGTGAAACACTTGAGAGTGTATGGATTGAACCATATCTGGAGAGGGAGGGCGAGCGGGAATCAAATCAAACTGATTATCTCTCTAAAATCTCCCATTCCCCAGGATCTCTATGACTCTTAAGGTTCTAGCGCTACTCCACTATAGCGAATCAAAGACACTGAGATAAGCACAACAAAGCAAATATCGAACGCACAGAGAACCTAAGTTGATTTGCAGACCCGTGTTCTATAGAACAAAGGTAGGCACGCCATTGGCAAAATAAATCTTTCGTCAATTAAAAGAAATCAACTGTGCAAAGTTTGCAATGGGTAAGACTGCCTGAAAGCCTGTGCATAAAAATTATTCTTGCGGGAATTGAGAGGGGTCCAGCGCGCGATCTCTGTTTTGTGTTCCCTGCAACACTTTTTATTTTCGATGATTTTGTGCACTCTCCTCAGCCCTTCCTCCCTTCCCTTCAAATTTACCTCTCCCCCCCCCCCGATCTCTTCTCTACCTCCTCTCCCCCCTTCCCTCACTCCTCCCCCTCTCTTCTCTATTTTCACACACACACACACCCATCAGCACACACACACAACACCACACACACACACACACACACACACACCACAGAGTATGATAAAGCTCACGCTCAGGAGAGTGACCTAGTAAGCGATCAGTGAAGAGGCGGGGCCAGGAGCTCGACTCGAACCCACGCAAACCTCAACTAGGTGAGTACAACTAGTGAGTATAACACACACACACTTCCATTAAGGGTCGACTGTGTGCAATTGTACTGCATATGTGTGTACTCACCTATCTGTACTCACCTATCTGTGGTTTCAGGGTCGAGTCTTAGCTCCTGGACCCCGCCTCTTCAAACTGGGTTTTTTTTTTGCCCAGTGGTCCTCCTCTCTACCTATCCATGAGCTTTATCGAACTCGTCTTAAAACTATAGTATGGTTCCTGCCTCCACTACATCACTTTCTAGCTATTCCACTGCCTGACAACTCTATTACTGACGAAATACTTCTAATATCACTCTGACTCATCGTGTCTCAACTTCCAATTGTGACCTCATGTTTCTGTGTTCCCTCCCTGGAAACACATCCATGTCTTTGCCACCTTGGTCATTCCGCCAGTATTTTATGTCGTTAACATGACTCCCCTGACCCTCCTGTCCTCTATGTCGTCAGCCGATTTGTCTTACACCTTGCTTCATAAGACAATTCCCCTTAGCTCTGGAAACTAACACTGTCGCAAACCTTTGCACTTCTCTAGTTTCTACTTGACTGCTTTATCAAGTGCGGTTCCAAACAGGTGCAGCATACTCCATATGGGCCTTAAAAAACGTACACGGTGTATAGTGTCCTGACGATTCCTTATTAGGTATCGGAACGCTTTCTCAGGTTTTGCCTAGCGAGCCCCATATGCTGCAAGCATTTACCTGGTGAGTGTGCTTTCGAAGACATGCTCGTGTTATACTCACTCCAAGATGTTTCTTCCTTGAGCGAAGGTTTGCAGTCTTGATGGCCACATAGGCACATGGAATAGGGGAGAATTTTTTTCCGTGTAAAAAGGCATGGTTGACAAATAGCAGCGGAGAGTTTGCATAAATTTGGAGAAATCAGAGTGGGGAAGCATCACAAGCGTGTTCCACAGGGTCCGGCGTTGGTGCCCCCGTTTATCACAATCTACATCGAACGACATATAAGGAGGCATAAAGAGCGACATAACAAGTTTGCCGATGACAACCAAAATAGGCCGCGAATTGCGTTCTGGACAAGGACATTAGAGCACTCCAGGATGACTAATAAATAAACGATGCAGTGATCGTGGAAGTGGCAGATGCAGTTTAATATAGACAAATGCAAAGTTATAAGCGAGTTGGACAGGAAAATAACCAAAATAAGCTAAGTAAATGTAGATCTTAATATTACTGATTGAGAAAAAGATTTAGAAAGTTCGTGGTTTAGCAGTAATCTGAAACGAAGACAACAGTGCATAAAATGTTCACAATAAAGCGACCAGAATCTTGGCTTCGTATCAAGAAGCATAAATAATAGAAGTCCCCCCTCAAGGTTGTTCTTCAACTACAATATATCCATGGTTAGGCCTCATTAGATTATCTGCACAGTTTTTGGTCACCGTATACAGAATGATTATAAAGCCTGAAAAACGTACAAAGGAAGTATGACAAAGTTTGATCCCATGTATCAGAAACTCCCCTCGAGATAAACCTAAGGGCCCTGAATCTGCACTCTAGAGAAAGGCGTAGAATTAGGGAGGATATGATTGAGGTGTAAAAATGGAAAACAGAAATAAATAAAAGGGATGTCAAAAGCGTGCTGAAAATTATCTTTCCCTAGACAGGACCACCCCTCGCAGCAATGGCATTAATGGAAAAACTCAGGATTCAGGAAGGATATAGGAATGCACTGGTTTGTAATAGAGTTGTGGAGAAGTGAAACAAAACTCCCGAGTCACCGTCATAGAAGCTAAAACGTTATGTAGTTTTAAAATAGGTTAGATAAATACATGATTGGTTGGGTGGGGGGAATTGGACCTGATAGCTTGTGCTACTAGTCAATGTTGTCGTTTCGTCCCTTAAGTGAATGGGACCTGACCTGACTAGTTGGAGCATTGGCTTAAGCCGGTAGGAGACTTGGACCTGCCTCGCAGGTCAGTAGACCTGCTGGCAGTGTTCTTTTCTTTTCTTATGTTCTTATTTAACCCATCGGCCGTTTCCCATCGCGGTGGTGGCCCGAAAAAGAAAAAACTATCATCATCATTCACTCCATCACTGTCATGCCAGAGGCATGCTGACACTACAGTTATAAAAGGGCAACATTAACACCCCTCCTTCCAGAGTGCAGACACGTACTTCGACACTCCAGGATGATCAAGTCCGGCCGCTGCCGGTTTTTCTGAATCCCTTCATACATATTACCGTTGCTCAGCTGGCCTACAACGATAGCTGCGTCGTACAACGATCACCTAAGATCAGCTTTCATACTGCTTCCAAACTCGATTCAGAGCACCTATACTACTCTATCTATCAATCTATCTATCTATCAATCTATCTATATATATATATATATATATATTATATATATATATAAATATATATATATAAAATATATATATAAAATAATATATATATATATATATATATATATACATGTCGTGCCGAATAAGTAAAACTGGTCAATTAACCAAGAACTTATTAAAATTAAGTCATTTCTAAAATTCTCTAAACTTAAAGATATTTTTTTTCATTAAGGTTGAGTAAAAATTTCTTATTTTTGGCACCAAAGGAACTTAGAAAACTTACTAACCTTATTAATAACAAGAACAATTTTATTTTTTAGCCTAACCTCCCAGCTAAAATATATTTTAAGATTTTTTACAATAATTTAATACTAAGACAAACACAGTGAAATATATATTTTTCGATAGGTTCAGTAATGAATTTTGGCGAAATTATTTGCATACACAATTTTCAAACTATGACCTATATGCAAGACGAGTGTTGCTATTTAAGCCAAAATCGCAAGTTCTGCTATTGCGGGCACGACATATATATATATATAATATATATACCTAATATGTATATATATAATCACATAGTGTTAATAGTTAATATATATCTATCTAATGATATTAAGATACTACCAATAGTACATAACATATTAAGTCATGTAGACTCATTAGTCACTAAGGATGATTAAGTATACTACATAGAGTTAAGATACTATCTCAATGTTATAGTATATATACTCAAGTAAACAATTAAGTACAACTCAAGTGTAAGTAATCATATCACATAGTGAATATATATACACACAACACACACAGTGATAATAGATACCAATGATAGATCTATAGACATTATACTACACAGAATTTGCGTGTTTAGCCAACTTCTACATAAAAAAATGTGATGTTTTCATACTAAAAACTCCGAAAATATTATCGTTATTTTCGTATGTTGAGTGATGTAATTATTCAGATGCATTGCATATACGATCAGTGTATAGTTCACACACTATTATGTGGTATGCAGCATGTACGAAACACACACATATGTATCATTGTAGTTGTGTATGTATAATGTAAATTGGTATGTAAACGGTTTATTCATTTATGACAATAATTATGCCATGTATGGTTGAAGGTTGGTAATTTACGTATGTAAATAGGAGACTCTCTGATCACGGTTACTATCCCCGCCCGTGTAAGATTTTTTTCATTTATGTATGTAGGAAGGTAGGTTTGGTAGGTGTGCGTGTAAACACATATAGATTACAGGGATCAGTCCTGCCGATACACCACTAGAAATCACATCCCAACGAATACAGAATCCTTGTCCAAGCACAGATCTATTCTTTTCGGATCGCATCGGGTACGGTGTCGAATTCTTCAAGATTACCACACCACAACGGGGTTGTTCGCTCATCAAAACATCCAACATATCTGTCAAATGGCTCGTGGACAGATACCTCCAGTCCACGATAGTAAAAACATTTCATGTAAATATTAAGTAGTATATCTCGCTTGGTGTCTACGTATCGTAATGAAGTGCACTTAAAACTTAAGTGTATACATATCTCGTTATGTAATAATGTTTGTAGAATTACCGACAAAATGTAAAGTAAAAGGACACAAGTGCAACTATGTGACATTTTATTGTGGCAACGTTTCGCTCTCCAGAGCTTTTATCAAGCGCGTTAGACAGTGTCCCGTTTACTTTACATATCTCGATATGTATACACTTAAAGTGAACTAATCCTACATTAGGGAATTAAGATACCCTTGAGTGGGGTTTAAGGGGAATTCACAGGCATTAATGGCCCTCATGTAGTCGACAATGTTTTTAAACCTTTTAAAAAATAGTTATGACAATTTTTCGTTTAAAGCCATTACCTTCTAATGAATTAACTGGACTTGTTAGACACGTCACAATAAACAGTAATTCTTGCGCGCAAGTCTAGTGGCACTATTGAAGATTTAAATCAATTTTGATTTATATCTATCTCAACAGCAGGTCTCCGAATCTAGTCACGATCATTACGTCACATGTAAGTTGCAACTCTATCACCGCACACGAGAGGTTATTAATAGACTACTCCTCTTCTGTTCTAAGATCTACACACGTAGCGGCTCCAGATCTAAACGTGAGACTACCTATTTCATATAAGACATAAGCTTCAATCTGATCATCTGATACCAAGTGTTAAGATACCAAGTGTAACATACCAAGTGATATTAAGATACCAGAGCGTTAAACATGCTCACAAGTGTTTAAGAAACCTAGTAAAATGCCAAAGTGCTAAGATACCAAGTTGTTAACATACAAGTGTTAACATAGGCCAAGTGTTAAGATAACCAAAGTTGTTAAGATACCAAGGTGTAAGATACCAATGTTAAGATACGCTGTTGCCTGTGTGTCACTGGCCAAGTGTTAAGATACCATGTTAAGATACCTGAGTGTTTAAATACCAAGTGATAAATACCAAAGTTGTTAAGATAGCAAGTGTATTAAGATACCAATGTTTAAGAATGACCAAGGTTAAGATAACCAGGTGTTAAGATACCAAGTGTTAAGATACCCAAGGTGTTAAGATACCAAGTGTTCAGATTCCCTAGGTTGTTAAGATACCAAGTGTTAAAGATACCAATGTTTTTAAATACCAAGAGTTAAGAACCATGATGTTAACAAACCACTGCTAATGATAACCTAGTGTTAAGAATAGGCCAAGTGTTAAGATACCAAGTGTTAACATACCTAGAGTTAAAGAAATTCCAGTGTTAAGATACACAATGTTTTAGAGATACATAACCATTAAGAACAGGTTCAGGGGAGAGTTAAGATACCAAGTGTTTAAGATACCCAGTGTCAGATACCAAGTGTTAAATACCACGTGTTTAAGAAAACCTAGTGTTAAGATACCAAGTGTTAAGATACCAAGTGTTAAGATACCAAGTGTTAAGATACCAAGTGTTAAGATACCAAGTGTTAAGATACCAAGTGTTAAGATAACCAAGTTGTTAACATACCAATTGTTTTTAAGATACCAAGTGTTAAGAAAACCAAGTGTTAAGAATACCAAATGTTTAAGATACCAAGTGTTAAGTATAGCAAGTGTAAGATACCAAGTGTTAAGAACCAAGTGTTAAGAAACCAAATTTTTAGATACCAAGTGTTTAAGAACACCAATGGGGAGGGTGTTAAGGGGGAATAACAAGTGTTTAAGATACACAAGGTTTAACATACCAAGTTTAAGATACCAACGTGTTAAGATACCAAAAGTAGTTAAGATACAAGTGTTAAGAATACCAAATGTTATAGATAACCAAAGTGGATAAGATACACAAGTGTTTAACAGATAACAAAGTGTTAAGATACCAGTGTTAAGATACCAAGTGTTAATGATACCAAGTGTTAAGCAATAACCAAGGTGTTAAGAAAACAATTGTATTTAAATAGACAAATAAACCAAATGTTAGATAACCACATGTATTCAGATTACCAAGTGTTAAGATAACCTAATGTTAAAACACACACACACACACATGTAAGATACCAAGTGTTAACGATACACACACAGTTAAAAGATACCAAGTGTCATAAATACCAAGTGTTTAGATACATTGAGTTTAAGTACCAAAGTGTTAAGATACCTAGTGTTAAAGATACCATAGCTGAGCTTGTTATATACCAAGTGATTAAGATTCCAATGTTAAGATAACAATTGTTAAGATACCATGTTTTATGATACAAGTAGTTAAGAAATCCAAGTGGTAAGATACCAAGTGTTTTAGATACCAAGTGTTAAGATAACAAGCGGTTTAAGAATACGACCAAGTTAAGATACCAAGTGTTAAACTAAGCAAGTGTTAAGATCATGTTTAGTTATACCAAGGTAGTTAAGATACCAAGTGTTTAAGGATACCAAGTGTTAAGATACCAAGTGGTTTAAGATTCCTAGTGTTAAGATACCTAGAGTTAAGAATACCAAGTGTTAAGATACTAAGTGGTTTAAGATCAACCAAAGTGTTAAGCGAGTACCAAGTGATTTTAGATCAGGCCTAGTGTTAAGATAACAAGTGTTAATATACCTAGTGTTAAGTAATACCAAGTGATAAGACCAAGTGGTTTAAGACTACAAGTGTTAAGAAACAAGTGTTAAGAATACCAAGTGTAAGGAGATACCAATGTTTTAAGAATACCAAGTTTTTAAGATAAAGAGTGTAAGATACATAGTGCTAAAGATACCAAGTGATAAGTACCAAAGTGTTTAAGCAAACCTATAGGTTATAGATACCAATTGTAAAGATACCAAAGTTTTAAGATACCAAGATGAATAGAATCATAGCCAAGTTGTTAAAGATCCCAATACATAAGAATACCAAGTGTTAAGAGACTGCTAGTGTATTAAGATACCAAGTGTTAAGAATACCCAAAGTGTTAAGAACCAAGTGTTTAAGATACCTGTGTTAAGATACCAAGTGTTTAAGATTACCAAGTGTTAAGATACCTAGTGTTAAGATACCAAGTGTTAAGATACCTAGTGTTAAGATACCAAGTGTTAAGATACCAAGTGTTAAGATACCTAGTGTTAAGATACCAAGTGTTAAGATACCAAGTGTTAAGCGTAACCAAGTGTATAATATACCAAGTGTTAAGAAAACAAGTGTTAAGAACCTAGTGTTAAGATACCAAGTAGGTAAGAATACCAAGTGTTAATATAACCAAGTGATAAAATACCAATAGTTAAGATACCCAGTGTTTAAGATACCTAGTGTTAAGATACCCCAAGTGTAACGATACCTAGTGTTAAGAATCCAATGTTTCAAGATACCAAGTGTTAAGATTACCAAGTGTTTAAGAGTAGCCAAGTGTTAAGATGAATCCTCGTGTTAAAGAATACCAAGTGTTAAGATAGCCCTAGAGTTAAGGAATATCCAAGTGTTAAGATTACCAAGTGTTAAGATACCAAGTTTTAAGATACCTATGTGTTAAGAATACCAAGTGTTAAGATACAAAGTGTTAAGACAACCAATTGTTTAGAGATACAAGTGTTAAGATACCAAGTGTTAAAGGATACCAAGTGTTATAAATACCAAGTGTTAAGATCCAGTGTTAAGATACCTAGTGTTAAGATTACCAAGTGATTAAGAATACCAAGCGTGTTAAGATAAGCCACAAGTGTTCAAGATACCAAGTGCTTAAGATACAAGTGTAAGATACCAAGAGTTAAAGATACAAAGTGGTTAATATACCACATATTTTGTCTTTTTTTTTTAAGATACCTAGTGTTAAGATACCTAATGTTTAAGATTACCAAGTGTTAAGATACCAATTGTTAAGATACCTAGAGTTTAAGATACGCTAGTGTTAAGATACCAGGTTTTAAGCATACCAAGTGTTTTAAAGATACCTAGTGTTAAGAATACCTATGTTAAGATACCCAATGTTTAAGATACCAAGTGTTAAAATACCTCATAAGTGTAAGATACCAAAGTGTGAAGAATTACTACAAGTTGTTTAAGATACCAGAGTGTTAAGATATCAAGTGTTAAGATATCAAGTGTTAAGACATACCAAGAGTTAAGATAACCAATGTTAAGATACCTAGATGTTAAGATACCTAAGTGTGTAACTACACCACGTGTTTAAAGAATTACCAAGTGTTTAAGATACCACAGTCGTTTAAGATACCAATGTTAAACTACCAAGTGTTAAGATACCAACTTTTAAGATACAAGTGTTAAGATAACCAAAGTGTTAAGGATACCAAGTGTTTAAGAAAGCCTAGGTGTTAAGATACCTAGTGTTACACACACACACCAAGTGTTAAGATAACCAAGTGTTAAGCTACCAAGTGTTTAAGAATACCAAGTGTATAAGATACCAAGTGTTAAGAAACCTAGTGTTTAAGATACCAAGGTGCTTTAAAACCAAGTGTTAAGATACCAAGCTGATAATCAAACCAAGTGTTAAGATACCAAGAGTTAGATAACCAGATTTGTTAAGATACCAAGTGTTAACGATACCAAGTGTTTAAGATAACATGTTTAAGAACCTAGTGGTAAGCTACCAATGATAAGATATCAAGTGTTAAGATATGCATACCAAAGTGTTAAGATATCCAAGTGGATTAAGATACCAAGTACGTTCAAAGACCAAGTGTTTAAGATATCAAGTGTTAAAATACCTAGTGTTAAGATACCACGTGTAATAAAGATACCAAGTGGTTAAGATTACCTAGTGATTAAGAACAACCAAGTTTAAGATACAAGTGTAAGAATATCCTAGTGTTAAGATACCAAGTGTTAAGATACCATCAGTGTTCAAGATACCAAGTGTGTAAGATAACAAGTGGATGACGATACAAAACAACGGAAGAAGATGATCTTATTAAAAAAAATAATGAGAAAACTAACTTAGGCATTCGCAGAGCGGGTTGTAGCGTGGTGATATTTCTGTTCACGGGTACGGATGAGTAAACACAATTGGGACGATGTGGGTCCATAGAGACCCACCTATTACTGTCCCTGTGACAAAACTGAACCTATATTTTTGAAAAAACGCTCCGAAAATGCCCAGCATAACAAGCGACTTCTATTATAGTTAAGTAAGTCCATAGATTGGTCCAGCTAGACTGTAAACCTTGTACATGTAACTGGTAGTAAATAAAGATTATTATTATTATAATTACACGTATTTATTATTATTATATTATTATGAATATTAATATTTTTATTATTATTCATTATTATTATATTGAATTATAATTATATTATTACTATCCATTTATTATTATTATTATTATTTATATTAATTATTATTTTTATTATTATTGTTATTATTAATATTATAGTTTATCATTATTATTATTATTATTATTAATTAATATTATTATCATTATATTAATTATTATTTATATTAATATTAATTAATTTATTATTAGTAAATATTATCATTAATTAATTACAATTAATATTATTTATTATTATATTATTATCATTATATATTATTAACTATATCTATTATTATTAATATTAGTTATTAGAGTTTTATTATAATATTATATTATTATTATTATTATTATTATTATTTATTAATTCCACATATAAAACCGGGAAGAATGTGGGAATTACCAATAACATAACATATTCAACTACAACAACATGAACAAGAGACCACTCAAAATTCTAGGGAATGAATAGAGACATATTATTTTAGCAACTGAACCAACAAAACCATTTGTAGCCCACATAAAAACACCATTTCTACACTCTTAGTAGGAACCAGCCTGACTCAGAGACTGTCCAACCACGGGTGGGGAAAGAACTACCGTGGCGCCGAGTGAGTACAAAAACTCTTATTGCGGTCAAGGCTGGACGGCAAGACAGCAAAAATGACGAAAAAAACAACACACACAAAAATTTAACGAGTTTTTTCCTCTCTCCAGAAATATAAAAGTTCAGAAATTAGCCTCATGTTTGATGTAATCGTTTTTTATACCGGATTTATAATGTGAGGATAGTGTGAGGGTGAGGGAACAGCCTGGCAGTATAACACTTGAGAGTGTGAGGTGAGGGACAGCCTGGCAGTATACACTTGAGAGTGAGGAGGTGAGGGGACGCCCTGGCAGTTACACTTGAATAGTGTGAGGGTGAGGGACCTGGCCAGTGTACACATGAGAGGGTGAGGGTGAGGGCCCGACCCGGGGCAGTGTAACCACTGAGAGTGTTAGAGGGTGAGGGGCGACACCTAGGCAGGCGTTACACTATCGAGAGTGGAGGGTGAGGGACGCCCTGGCCAGTGTAACACTGAGAGTGTTAGGGTGAGGGACAGCCTGGCAAGTTACACTTGAGAGAGTGAGGGTGAGGTACCAAGCCTGGCAAGTGTACACTTTGAGAGTTTGGAGGTGAGGGGACGCCCTGGCAGTGTAACACTTGAGAGAGTGAGGGGTGAGGACAGCCCTGGCAGAGGTACACTTGAGAGTGTGAGGTGATGGACGCCCCTGGCAGGTACACTTTGAGAGTGTTGGAAGTAGGGACAGCCTGGCAGTCGTACACTGAGAGTCAGAGAGGATGAACAGGAACGCCCTGGACAAAGTGTACACTTGAGCAGTGTGAGGGTGAGCACACCCTGGCAGTGTACACACTTGAGAGTGATGGGGGAGAGGAGGTGAGTGGTGAGGACACCCTGGCAGTGTACACTTGAAGGTGGTGAGGTGAGAGACGCCCTGGCATGAAGTACACATGAGAAGTGTGAGAGTGAGGGGACACCCTTAATTGTAGTCAACTCAGGCAACTACCCCTCATCTTTGCAGTAGTGAAGAACCTGCATTCCTGTCATCTGAACTGACTATTCAAGGCTGTAGACTCTGTGAAGAACCAGTCGTTGGGGTTGTCACTCAACACCTGTGACCCCCCCCCCCGACATCATCAGCAACGGCTACAATTTCTACAAGACGGTGTCAACCTCAACCAGACACCCCAGTACAACTGTACATATTAGCGTTGAATTCAAATGTCATTTTTTCATTTCATTTTTCATTTTTCTTTCAAGTAGGACACACCTTCATGTTTCAATGTTTTATCTTTGCATTACTAAATAATAAAGTGCTTATCTTTGTGAATTATTATTTCTTTTTCTATTCATTAATTTTCCTGAGGAGGAGCCAGCCTTGGTAATACTGTCTGAAGTTGTTACAGGGCTGAGTAAGCCTTCACAAGTGGCGACCTTGCCAGGATCAACTCTACTGAATCAAGATTCAACTCCATTTCGAACCTACCATTGGAAATTTAATGCCGCATACGACAGACGGTTACCACCAGCCATGATTAATCATTCTCTATGGTAGGACTACAGTACAGGTATTTAAAAGATTTGGTGATTGTTATAGTCTCAATTTATTGTAAGTCAAGTCAAGACAGGATATACTAGTTAATTCTGTCACCCTTATTCTTGAGCTTGAAACGGTTTGGAGGAATAGACTCTAGGGACCCGAGATTTTCCAGTGACAAGTTGTTTCATTGAGCTCTATTTATTATATCAAGGGAACTGTTGTAGGACACTCTTGATTTTTTGGTGAGAAGATTAAATGGTCAAGGGACCCCATTCTACTTGCTGTTTGGTCGGAGCCGGCATAGAACCCTCCGTTTTCTTTCATACATACTGTTTAATCGAAGCAGGGATCGAACCCTCCGATTTATTTACAGTTTGAGCGGAGCAGGAATTGAACCCTTCGTTTTCTTTGATATATCCGTTTCATTTTCCCCTGGTAGTTTAAGTTATTCTTGCAAGTATGGAGGAATACCAGTTTTGGATGAACACTGGCAGTAAGTTAGGAATAACGGGAAAAATTTAGAAGCTTTCATTAGCTCCAAGATCCAGAAAAGAGAAAGAAAGGAGAAAGAGAACCTTGAGAGAGAGGAGAAAAAGGAGAGAGAGAGAATTGAGAGAGATAAGAAAAAGGAGAGAGAGAGAATTGAGAGAGAGGAGAAAACGGAGAGAGAAAGAATTGAGAGAGAGGAGAAAACAAAGAGAGAAAGAATTGAGAGAGAGGAGAAAAAGGAGAGAGAGAGAATTAAGAGAGAGGAGAAAAATGAGAGGGATCGAATTGAAAGAGAAAATCAAGACAGAAAGAGAAAGGAGAAAAAGGAGCGTGATAGACTTGATCGTGAGGAGAGAGCTAAAGTATGTGAGGAACAAGTTAGGTTAAGAGAACTTGAGGAAAGAGCTAAAGATAGAGACCTTGAGGAAAGAGCTAGAGAACATGAGGAAAGAGCTAGAGAACATGAATTAAGAGAAAGAGAAAAAGATCGCGAGGTAGAGAAATCTCGTCTTGAATTAGAGAATAAAAAGTTAAATTTTTCACAACAACAATTAAAGGAAGGAGTAATGGAACATCATGCAGCTAGTGCACATATTCCAACACCTAATTTACCTCCCTTCACAGAGGGTGAAAACATAACTTCATACATTATCCGGTTTGAAAATACCACTACCCTCTGTGAATGGCCTGCTGACACCTGGGCTTCCAGGTTAGGTATGTTATTTTCTGGTACAGCTTTGAATATCTATGCAACTTTGTCGCAGGATATCATATGTAATTATAACCTACTTAAGAAGGCAATCCTTAAAGCATACCAAAAAAAAACACAAATTCTTATGGGAAAGATTTCAGGTATGCCATCTTACAGCATGGCCAAAACTTTCAGCAGTTGCAGGTAACACTCTTTCATTTGTTCGACTTTTGGATAGAGAGCTCAGAAATTGATCACAGTTATGAATCTCTTAGAGACTCCATGGTTGCTGACCAGTTCCTGACAGCTCTTCCCCACCAGATACGAACATTCATTAGAGAACATAACCTGATTAAAGCTGATGAAGTTGCTAAGGCTGCTGACTTGTATACTGAGGCTCACAATTCCTATAAAGACCTAAAGGGATCGATCCCTAAGGGCAATGGTTCACCTGAACCAAAGGTTAAGAAGCCTACAGTAGAAAAAAAGTCACAAGCTATTATACCAACATGTCATCGGTGTGGTGGTATCGGACATAAACGTCCAGATTGTCCTTCCAAGAAAACAGAGAAAGTTGGTAGATGTTTTGTTGACGGTAATGACCAAGCACCCTTCCGTTCAGGAGCAGTTAATGGTATACAAGTCTCAGACATATTATGTGACACTGGATGTACGTGCATCGTAATTTCGGACAAACTGTTCACTTACTTTAAAACCTCTCGTGTGTCCTCTATTCTTTCAGACTACTTGGGTTGTGAAAATACTTTCCCTACAATATGTTGTTACTTGAAAACTAAATGGTTCACCAGTTGGACTAATGCAGTACTAGCCCCAATTACTTGTTCTATAATAGTGGGTAACGTTAAAGGTGCCATTCTTCCTTCGGAGGCGGATCTTTCGTCACCACCCGTGGACCTAAGTTTTCCAGCTCCTCTTCCTTGCAAGTTAAATAAGCCCCTTAACAATTCCGCACCGGAAGCTGCGTTGCCTCATACTGTTCATTTGGGGGTAGAAACAGATGATACTGTTCTCGATAGTGAGGTAAGAAAATCACCTGTTCACTCGTCAGGGCTCAGACCATAACCCCGGCTTCTCCTACCTCCTATTCTCCCACAGTAAGTCCTTTTATTTTCCCAGATTTTATGTCCAAGGATGACTGCCAATTTACAGCGCGATTGCCCTTCACTTCGGGATTGTCATAATCAAGCTTTTAACAACAAAGTTATCCACGGGAGATACGTATCTCATAAGTTTGAATATATTAATGGTATCTTATATAAATCTGTATTTAAATCTCATTCTTCAGTGATAGATTATTCCCTCTTTGTTGTTCCTAAACCATATCGAGAGACTGTTCTTCAAATGGCTCATGATTTGTCGGTGACCGAACACTTGGCCCATCGTAAGACATGGCATAAGCTCAAGCACACTTATTTTTGGCCAAGTATGTACTTATAGGTTACAAAGAAGTATAGTTCTTGCAATAGGTGTCAGGTGCTTGCTGCACAAAATACACACGCTCCTAGTTCCTGTATAATTATTAAATCTAAAACTTCCCTCTTGCAGAAACGAGATACTCCACCATTCAAAAGGGATGTTTAGCCCTTGTGTGGGGTATCTCAAAACTTAAATTTTATTTTCTGGGAAAAGAATTTATTTTATAAACGGATCACAAACCTTTGATATACCTAGAAACTTTTAAAGGAACCAACAGTCGCCTCTTGAGGTGGACATTGGCACTCCAAGCTTTTAAGTTTCATATTGTGTATATCAATGGTTCATCCAATTATTTCTCTGGTTAAGTCGTGACAGTCAGTAGAAGATTTGATGCCTTACACGACTTCCACGTGTTAGAACTTTTTCCTTGCCTATTCTTCTTATACTCCTTGACTATAAGTCTTGGTATGGGGGAGTGTGACGGAAAAGTTCAACAAATAGGAGCAGCGAGCGAGTACATGGTGACGATAGTTTGATTGCCGGCTGCTTGTTAAGGTAGGGTCAGTCTAACTCCCACTATCCCCTCCCCCCCTTTTTTCCACCCCAAAAGGTGACGTGTGGGGCTCGGACCAAACAGTAATCACTTGACTCACAGCTCCCAACACAACTTTTGGAATGACAGCTCGGGTCATCTGCCAACCAAAGAAACGTGTTGAAGGAGACAGACTGAAAAAAAGTCCTGAGACGTCACCTTTTGATCTATCTACCTGATTAATTGTAGTCAACTGCAGGCAACTACCCCTCATCTTTGCAGTAGTGAAGAACCTGCATTCCTGTCATCTGAACTGACTATTCAAGGCTGTAGACTCTGTGAAGAACCAGTCGTTGGGTTGTCACTCAACACCTGTGACCCCCCCCCCCGACATCATCAGCAACGGCTACAATTTCTACAAGACGGTGTCAACCTCAACCAGACACCCCAGTACAACTGTACGTATTAGCGTTGAATTCAAATGTCATTTTTTCATTTCATTTTTCATTTTTCTTTCAAGTAGGACACACCTTCATGTTTCAATGTTTTATCTTTGCATTACTAAATAATAAAGTGTTTATCTTTGTGAATTATTATTTCTTTTTCTATTCATTAATTTTCCAGAGGAGGAGCCAGCCTGGTAATACGTCTGAAGTGTTTACAGGGCTGAGTAAGTCTTCACAACTGCTTAGGTCCAGAACTCATGCCTCATGCATTCCCAGGTCCACAACCAAAGCCTACCCAGGTCCTGGACCCAAGCCTACACAGATCCAGGACCCATGCCCGGCCAGGTCCAGAAACAATGCCTGCCCAGGTTCAGAATCCATAAATACCCAATTCAAGTACCCATGCCTTCCCGGGTCCAAAACAAATGCTTGCTGAGTTCAGGACCCCATATCTTCTCGGGTCCATAACCCATATCTGCCCAGGTCCTGAACCCATGCCTTCCCAAGTTCAGAACCCAAGCCCGACTAGGTCCTGGATCCATGCCTGCAAAGGTCCAGGACCAATGCCTGCCCAGGTTCAGGACCCATGCCTGCCCAGGTACAGGAGCCATGCCTGAATAGGTCCAGGACCCATGTCTGCCCAGGTTCAGAACCCATGTCTGCCCTGGTTCAGGACACATGCCTGCAAAGGTTAAGGACAAATGCCTTCCCAGGTCCAGGACACATGCGTGCCCAAATTCAGAACCCATGCACGCCCAGGTCCAGGACCCATACCTGACCCAGGTTAAGGACCCATGCCTGCCCATGTTCGGAACCCATGCCTGCCTAGGTCCAGGACCCATGCCTGCCCAGGTTTGGGAGCAATGCCTGTCCAGGTCCAAGCCCATGCCAGCCTACGTACAGGACCCATGGTTGGCTAGGGCCAGAACTCATGCCTGCGTAGGTCCAGGAGCCATGCCTCACTAGGTCCAGGACCCATGCCTGCCTAAATCCAGGACAAATGCCGGCTTATGCCCAGGACCGATTCCAGCCCAGGTTTAGGACCCATGCCTGCCCAGGTCCAGGACCCATGCCTGCATAGATTTAGGAACCATGCCTTCTCAGGTTCAGGACCTATGCCTGCCCAGTCCAGAACTCATGCCTGCCTAGGTCAAAGACCCATGCCTGCCTAAGTCCAGGGCACATGACTGCCCAGGTTAAGGATACAAGCCTGCCCAGGCTCACGACTCATGATTACCTAGGCCAAGGACCGATGCCTTCCCAGGTTCAGGACCCTGCCTGCCCAGGTTCAGGACCCATGCCTAACCAGGTTCAGGACTCATACCTGCCTAGGTTCAGGACCCATACCTGCCTAGGTTCAGGACCCATACCTGCCCAGGTCCAGGACCCATGCGTGCCCAGGTCCAGGACTCATGCCTGTTCAGGTCAAGGACCAATCCTTGCCCAGGTTCAGAGCCCATGCCTGAACAGGTTCAGGAGCCATGACTGCACAGGTTCAGGACCCATGCCTGCCAAGGTTAAGGGCCCATTCCTGCCCAGGCTCAGGACCCATGCCTGCCCAGGTTCAGAACCGATGCCTGTCCAGGTTTAAGACCCATACTTTCCCAGGTTCAGAACCCATGCCTGAACAGGTCCATGAGCCATTCCTGTCCAGTTTCAGAACCCATGGCTGCCCAGTTTCAGAACCCATCCTGCCAGCATCAGGACCAATGCCTGCCCAGGTTCAGGACCATGCCTGCCGATGTTTAGGACCCATGCCTACCCACTTCCAGGAGTCTTGGCTGTCTAGGTATAGGACCCATGCCTGCTAGGTCAAGAACAAATGCCTGTTTAGGCCCAAGACCCATGCCTGCCCAGGATTAGGACCTATGCCTGCCCAGGTCAAGGACCAATACCTGCCTAAATCCACGACCCATGCCTTCTCACGTTCGGACCCATGCCTGCCAGGTTCAGGACCAATCCCTGAATAGGTTCAGGATCCATGCCTGCCTAGGTTTAGGACCCATGCCTGCCCAGGTTCAGGACCCATTCCTGCCCAGGTTCAGGACCCATGCCTGTGCAGGTTCAAGACCCATGCCTGCCCAGATTGGATATGCCGGCCCGGTTCAGGACCATGCCCGACCAGGTTTATTTCCATGCTGACCAGGTTAGGACCCCCCTTCCCAGGTTTTTGGAAACCCTCCCCGCCGGGGTTTAGGACCCTCCCCGCCCGGTTTGGGCCCCTGCCACCAGGTTCGTACCCCTCCCTGCCCCGGTTCAGGAGCCATGCCTCCAGGGTTTTACCCCTGCCCGCCCCGGGTTTAGGGGTCCATGCCTTCCCCGTTTTTTACCAAAGCCTGCCCAGGTTAGGACCCCTCTTGCCCCGGTTCGGGCCCACCTTGCCAGGTTCAGGGCCCAGCTGCCCAATTAAGGGGCCATGCCCGCCCGGGTTTTTTTTCCCCGCCTTCCAAGGATCCAAAACCCCCCTTGCTGGTTCAGGGCCTGCCTGCCCGGTTCGGGCCCCTGCTGCCCCCAAAATCGGAACCCCCCCCCCCGGTTCAAAACCCCTCCCTGCCAGGGTTTAGAACCCGCCATCCCAGGGTTTAGGACCCCGCCTGCCCCGGTTTGGCCCCGCTGCCCGGTTCAAGACCCCTCCCTGCCAGGTTAGGAATCCCCCCCCAGGTTTTAGGGCCCTGCCTACCCGGGTTTAGGACCCATCCCCGCCCCGGTCAGGACCCCTGCCTGCCCAGGGTTTTTACCCCTCCTGCCCCGGGTCAGGGCCATGCCTGCCCCGGGGTTTTGGACCCCTCCTGCCCAGGGTTTAGGACCCGCCCGCCCGGTTCAGGAGCCATGGTCCGGTTTAGGACCCTGTTCCCGGTTCGGAATGCCTGTCCCGGGTTTAGGACCCCTCCGCGCAGAATCGGACCCCGCCTGCCCAGGCGGACCCCGCCTTCCAGGTTCAGGACCCATGATGCCCCGGTTTGGGGGCCAGCCTTCCCAGGTTCAGGACCCTGCCCCTTTCCCCGGTTTAGGACCCATGCCCCTTCCTGGTTTAGGACCCCTGCCTGCCCCAAATTCAGGACCCATGCCTGCCCAGGTTTAGGACCATGCCTGCCCAGGTTCAAGACCCCATGCCCGCCCAAATTTTGGCCTATGCCTGCCCCGGTTCAGGACCCCTGCCTGCCCCCGATTCGGGCCCATCTGCCCCGGGTTTAGGCCTCAATTTTTTTTCCAGGTTGAGGGCCCTGCCTGCCCCGGTTCAGGAAAAGGGGTGATCAGGTTCAGGACCATGCTGCCCCGATTTACGACCCATGCTGCTCAAGTTAGAAATATGCCCGCCCAGGTTCCAAGAAAATGCCCTTTCCCAGGTCCGGGGGCCCAGGGTGCCCAGGCAGGCCCATGCCTGCCAAGGCTTAGGACCCCTTTCTACCCAAGTTCGGACCCATGCCCCCAGGGTTTAGGACCCCTGGGGCCCCTTTCAACACCCCCTGCCTTACCCGGTTTTGAACCCATCTTGTCCATTTACAGGACTAGTCTGCCCCCGGGTTTAGGACCCCTGCCCGTCCGGTTCAAACCCCTACCGCCCCGATTTATGACCCCTTTCCCGCCCAGGTTAGGACCAGCATCGCACATCCCGGATCAGCCCAAGGTTCGGCCTGCCTGCCCAGGTTCGGACCATCCCGCCCAAATTTGGACCCATGCCCGCCCCGGGTTAGATGACTGGGTTAAAAACCAAAAATTTGGGGTAGTACATGCCTGCCAACGATTCAGGGCCATCTTGCCCCGGGTTTATTACTCATGCCTTCCCCGGTTTATGAACCATGCTGCCTTGGTTTAGGACCATGCCCGCCCAGGTTCGGTTCCATATGCCCAGGTTTAGAAACCCCTGTTGCCTAGGGTTAGGGCTCATGACTGCCCCGGTTCAGGACCCATGCCCGACAGGTTCAGGGGGGGCCCATGCCTCACCCGGTTCAGGCCCTGCCCGCCAGGTTCAGGACCCCCTCTTCAGGTTTGAACCCCTTTTCTACCCCGGTTCAGGACCCTGCCCGAGGTTTTGGCCCCTGCCTGCCCCGTCAGGACCCATCCCCGCCCCGGTTTAGGACCCATCCCTGCCCCGGTTCAGGGGCCCCTGCCCACCCCGGTTCAGGACCCTCCCTGCCCAGGTTCAGGAGCCATGCCCGCTCAGGTTTATTACCCCTGCCTCCAGGTTCGGGCCCATGCCCGCCCAGGTTTATTACCCAGCCCGCCCGGTTCAGGATATCCTCCCAGGGGTTTTGACCCCTCCCTGTAGGTTCAGGACCCAGCGCCCGGGTTTTTTACCTATGCCCCCAGGTTCAGGCCCAGCCTTCCCGGTTCAGGGAAATTCCCCTTCCCAGGTTCGAAAACCCTGCCGCCCAGGTTCAGGGCCATGCCTGTCCCGGTTCAGGACCCATGCCTGCCAGGTTCGGACCATGTGTCCAGGGTTTAGGACCCCTGCCTGCTCAGATTCAGGCCCATGCCTGCCCAGGTCAGGACCCATGCCTTCCCCGGTTAGGACCCCTGCTGCCCCCGGGTTTGGGGCCCGGCCCCCCAGGTTCAGGCCCCCGCCCGCCAAGATTCAGAAACCTGCCCGACCAGGTTTTAACCCTGCCTTTCCCCGGTTCAGGACCCCTGCCCGCCAAGTTCAGGACCCATGCCGCCCGGGTTAGGGGCCCATGCCCGCCCCGGGTTTAAGACCATGCCTCCCAAGTTTAGGACCTTGCCTGCCCAGGTTCAGGGCCCCTGCCTCCCGTTCAGGACCCCGCCCGCCCCGGTTCAGGCCCCATTCCCTTTCCCCGGTTGAGGACCCATGCCCGCCCCGGTTCAGGACACTGGATGATAAAGTTAGGGCCCTGCCCGCCCAGATTCACGATCCTGCCCGTCAAGTTCAGAACTCATCCCACCGGTTCAAGGGCAAATCCCCTTTAGGTCCGGGACCCAGGCCTGCCCCGGTTCAGGACCCCGCCTGCCAAAGGGTTTGGGCCCCTTTCTACCCAGGTTCTGGGCCCTTGCCCACCCCGGTTCGGACCCCTGGTGCCCCCTTTCAAAACCAGCCCTTCCGGTTTAGCCCTCTCTGTCCTTTTTCAGGAAACCCAGTCTGCCCAGGTTCAGGAGATGCCCGTCCGGTTCAAGACCCTCCCCCAGGTTTATGACCCTTCCCCCGGGTTTAGGACCCCCTCATGCCCCATCCAGGCCCCCTGCCCCATAGGGTTTAGGCCCCGCCGCCCAGGTTTAGGACCATGCCCCCCCAATTTGGACCATGCCCGCAATGGCTTGTAATGACTGGTTCAAAAAACCCAACTGTTTATAGATACATGCCTGCCACATTCAGGGCCATACTTTCCCCGGTTCTTATCTGCCTTCCCCGGTTCATGAACCATGCCTCCTTGGTTAGGACCCCTCCCGCCCCGGTTCGGTTCCGCGTGCCCGGTTCGAACCCCCTGTCTGCCTTTGGGTTTAGGGTCATGATGCCCCGGGTTAGGGCCCCTGCCCGCCAGGTTCAGACCCATGCCCCACTGGTTCGGACCCTGCCCGCCCCGGTTCGGACCCTGCCGTCAGGTTCAAACCTTGTCTGCCCAGGTTTAGGACCCAGGGCCCGCCTAGGGTTATACCCTGCCTGCCCCCGGGTTAGGACCCAAAGCCTGCCGGTTAGGACCCATGCCTGCTCGTTCAGGACCTGCCGCCCAGGTCAGGACCCTGCCCTTCCCCGGTTCGGACCCCTGATCCCAGGTTTAGGACCCCGGCCTTCCCCGGGTTTAGGAAACCCTTTCCGCCAAAATTCAAAACCTGTTTACCGGGTTTAGGACCATGCCCTTTCCCCCGGTTCGGACCCAATGCCTGCCCCAAATTCAGGACCCATGCCTGCCCCGGTTAGGACCCCGCCTGCCCGGTTCAAGACCCTGCCTGCCCCAAATTTAGGCCTTGCCTGCCCGGTTCAGGACCCATGCCTGCCCAGTTCAGGACCCCTCCTGCCCCGGTTAGGGCCCCCTTCCCTTTCCCCGGGGGAGGACCCCGCCCGCCCAGGTTCAGGACATAGGATGATAAATTAGGACCAGCCCCGCCCAGTTACGATCCACCTGCTCAAGTTCAGAAATCATGCCTACCCCGGTTCAAAACAAAAGCCTTCCTAGGTCCGGGACCCAGGCCTGCCAGGTTCAGGACCCATGCCTGCCAATGCTTAGGACCCCTTACTACCCAGGTTCTGGACCTATGCCTACCCAGGTTCAGGACCCATGCCTGCCTAGGTTCACTACCCATGCCTGCCCCGGTTCAGGACCAATGCCTGCCCAGGTTCAGGACCCATGCCTGCCCAGGTTCAGGACCATGCCTGCCCAAGTTCAGGACCATGCCTGCCCGTTCAGGACCATGCCCTGCCCAGGTTCAGGACCCATGCCCGCCCAGATTCAGAAATTCATGCCCCCCCAGGTCAGGCCCCATTCTTGCCAGGTTGAGGACCCATACCTGCCCAAATTTTAGGACACTAGCATGATCAGGTTCAGGACAATCCCTACCCAGATTAACGATCCATGCCTGCTCAGGTTCAGGACTCATGCCTACCATGTTCAATACCAATGCCTTCCTAGGTCCCGGGAAACCCCGGCCTGCCAGGTTCAGGACCCATGCCGCACAGGCTTAGAACCAATTACTACACAGGTTCGGACCCATTTCCTACCCAGGTTCAGAACCCATGGCTGCACAGTTTCAAAACCCATGCCTTACCAGAGTTTGAACCCATCTCTGTCCAGTTACAGGAACCTAGCCTGCCAGGTTCAGGCCCAATGCCTCTCATTCTCAGGACCCATTCCTGCCAAGGTTCAGGACCCATGATCCCCACCGCCAGGACCCATGCCCCCTCAGGTTCAGGCTCCATGCCCGCCAAGTTTAATACCATGCCTTCCCAGATTCAGAAACCATGCAAACCTTGGTTAAGGACCCTGCCGCCCAGGTTTAGTTTCCATGCGTGCCCAGGTTCAGAACCATGTCTGCCCCAGGGGTTTTGGACCATACCGACAGATTTTAGGACCCCTGCCCCGACCGGTTTTATGACCCCTGCCCTTCCCCGGTTCAGAACCCCGCTGGGCTAGGTCCAGGAAACCCATGCCCCGCCCAGGTTCAGGACCCTGCCTTTCCCGGTTCAGGTCCAATGCCTGTCCCAAATTTAGGCCCAGCCTGCTCGTTTGACCCCTTTCCCGCCCAGGTTTTAGGACCCATGCCCGACCAGGTTCAGGACCATGCTTCCCTGGTTCGAACCCTTTTTCCCGACAGTTTCAGGACCCCTGCCTTCCGGGTTTAAGCCAATGCCGCCCCCCGGGTTTAGGGACCCTGCTCCCCCGGTTAGGACCCATGTGCCCAGGTTCAGGTTTCGCCTCCTAGGTTGAGGACCCATGCGTGCCTTGGTGCAGGGGCCATGCTTGGCAAGGTCGGACTCAGCCCACCGTTTAGGGGCTCATACCCGCCTATGTCCATGATACATGTGCCCAATTTGGGACCCATGCCTGCCAGGTTTAGACCCGCACCCCGGTTTTAGGACCCAAAGCCTGCCCCCTTAGATCCCCTGCCTGCCGATTCGGATCCATGCCCCGCCTCGTTCAGAACCCCGCCCGCCCCGTTAGGACCTGCCTGCCCCGGTTCAGGACCATGCCTGCCCGGTTTTTACCCCTGCTTTCCCCGGGTTAGGACCCCTGCCGTCCCGGTTTTTTACCATGTGCCCATTTTTTAGGACCCCTGCCTTCCCCGGGTTTATGACCATCTTTCCGGTTCAAGACCCCTGCTGCCCCGGTTTAGGACCCCTCCCGTCCAGGTTAGGACCTAAGCCTGCCCAGGGTTTTTTACATTGCTGCCCCGGTTCAGGACCCCCTGTTCCCCGGGTTTAGGCCCCTTCCCTTTCCCCGGTCAGGACCCCCGCCCCCCCTCCGGTTCGGAGCATGCCTGTCCCGGTTCAGGACCATGCCTGCCAGGTTTGGATCATGCGTCCCGGGCAGGACCCTGCCTGCGCAGTTCGGGCCCCCGCCCGCCCAGGCCAGGACCCCGCCTTCCCCGGTTTTAGGACCCCTGCCGCCAAGGTTCGGAACCCTGCCTGCCGGTTAGGACCCAAGCCTTCCCCGGTCAGGCCCCTGCCTGCCCGGTTCAGGGGCCCCGCCGCCGGTTAGGCCCCCTGCCTGCCCAGGTTCAGGACCATGCCTCCCCAAGATTCAGGACCCATGCCTGCCCCGGTTCAGGAGTCATTCCTTCCAGGTTGAGGACCCATGCCTGCCCAGTTTCAGGACACTAGGATGATCAGGGCTCAGGACCTTTGCCTGCCAGATTCAGGCCCCATGCCTGCTCCAGCTTCAGGACTCATGCCTGCCCAGGTTCAGGACCCATGCCTGACCAGGTTCACGACCCATGCCTCCCGAGGTTCAAGACCCATGCCTGCCCTGGCTCAGGACCCATGCCTGACCAGGTTCAGGACCCATGCCTTCCCAGGTTCAGAACCCATCCCTGCCCCGGTTCAGGACCCATGCCTTCCCAGGTTCAGGACCCATGCCTGACCAGGTTCAGTGCCCATCACTGCCCAGGTTCACGTCCCATGCCTCCCCAGGTTCAGAACCCATGCCTTCCCAGGTTCAGGACCCATCCCTGCCCCGGTTCAGGACCCATGCCATCCCAGGTTCAGGACCCATGCCTTACCAGGTTCAGGATCCATGCCTGACCAGGTTCAGGACCCATGCCTGATCAGGTTCAGAACCCATGCCTGCCCAGGTTCAGGACCCATGCCTGACCAGGTTCAGGACCCATGCCTTCCAAGGTTCAGGACTCATGCCTTCCCAGGTTCAGGACCCATCCCTGCCCAGGTTCAGAACCCATGCCTTCACAGGTTCAGGACCCATCCTTGCCCAGGTTCAGAACCCATGCCTGACCAGGTTCAGGACCCATCCCTGTCTCAGTAGTAGTAACCAGTTACCAGTAACCAGTGTACCAGTAGATGACTCACTACCAACCCTCTCTGCCTGAGTCACTGTCTGTATTCATATTGTGCTGACCACAGCAGTATTCAAAGGCCCCCTCACATATGGGTACTGTGGGCGGCCAGTCAGTTATACGAGAGTGAGCAAGGAGGCAGGCCGGCTCTTTGGCGCTACCCACATTATCCGTAATATACGTACTACCAGCCTACGTGAGTATTACTTTACCCTATCCACGTGTTCGAACCCCACATGATAAATGATGGCACCGGTGTGGAGCGTGGAAATTAAGCTTTTTAAGGATATTTCAAGAGGTTAGAAGACTGTTTGTGAGTAGCCGGCGGGTCAAAGGTGAACCGTCTCACCCATCTCAAGCTACTCGCTCCCCTCACAACCTCCACCTCCAGCCTGCAAGCCTGTTGCAGCCGTTTCAAGCTTCCTGGCTTAGTTCGTGTGCTAATTGCTTCAATCTCCAAGGGGTTGACCCGGATTTTGCAATTAAGCCAGTCAGTAAGCCAGACTGTGGAAGTGAATGCCAGTCAGCCTATCATCCAGCCTGTCTCCTGTCATCCACCTGCTCCTCCGTGCTGTGTGCATCGTTACACGTTTTCCCATTTCACCCATTCTCGTGGGTTAAGCCAGTCAGCCAACCCAGTTCTAACCCAGCTGAGAGAGAGAAAATAAGCCACGCAAGTTCCTCTGAAGTATTTTCATATCGCTTTGTGCTCCTGTTGGATGCTAAGAGTGGTCTTCACCATCCTGTGGCATAGTGGCTTATTAAGCCACCTTCGTGGGTAGTGAGTGGAAAGTGGCGCCAGAGCCCCAGCGAGAGTCACCACCTCACCCCCCCACTATACACTCTCCCCCCAAACCCACCCACACCAACCACCCACCACCTCCCACCCACCTCATCTCCCTGTGGTTGTTTGCACCCTTGTCCCGGGTCCTAGAACTGTTTTGGCTCACATAATTGGTCAGAGATTGTAGCTGAGCGCCCCCGTTTAAAAGCCAGTTATGTGAGTACACCGGGGGGAAAAAAGCGCATTTCTTCACGACGACAGTGGAGTGCGGCATCATCACCGCGCAGGAAACCTTCCTCATCACCAGTCATCCCCATCGACTACTACAGACTTCAGTGAAAATTTTTTCTGTTTAGAGACATTTTTCTTGCATTTAAAGACATTTGCGCGTGTGAGACATTTATAGTGAATTTCTTGTGTACTCTAAACCTTGTGTTTTCAGTGAAAGACTCAGTGTTTCTTTGATCGTTATTTTTGCAATATTTTTTCAGTGTTATCGCTCATCTCATATTTTTTTTTATCTGTGTTTTTATACTACTCTCTGTCTGTAGTAAGTATTATTATGTAGTGTACCAGTCAGTCACTCTGTGTGAAGTGATTCTTTTTTTTTTTATTGTATTCTTTCAGCATTGTATTCTCCAGTGTTTGTTCATTGTAGTTCATGCAGTGATATTCACCCCAGTATACCAAATTATCCATTTATTTCTATGTATGTCTTTTTTCGTATGCCAGCAGTGTCTCATTCCTCTAATTTTATCGCAGGACTTTTGTACCATTATTTTTGCCAGCAAATTTTTGTCGTATCAGTCACAGCAAGTTTTGTTGTAAGAATTTACTAAAATAATGAATACGTGATTAAGTGTTGTGTGCCCCGCCACTTGTAAGTGTTGTGTGCCCTGCCACTTGTAAGTGTTAAACTTTTGTTTTGTTCCTTGTTTTAATTTTTATTCATAATTTTTATATTTCTTTGAACAAATTCACTCTTGATGTAATTTCAATTACTTTTAACGTAAAGTGTTTTCTTTACTCTGTTTGAGTAAATTGCTTTGTCTAATTTACAATTAAGAGTTAAAGTGTTCAATCAGTTTTTCTTCATATTTTTATTTTATTATATAATCTGAGTTTTCCCAGTGAGACTTTATTACTGCAGTGATTATTTCTACACCTTATTTTATTGCACTGTTCTGCAGTGAATTATTTTGTTGCACTTGTTCTGCAGTGAATTTTTTTTGTTGCACTTTTTCTGCAGGAATTATTTTTTGCACTTGTTCGCAGTGAATTATTTTTTTTTTATTGATATTTTTATGCATTATTATTCTCAGTTCATTATTGTTTGGGGTCTTGTTTTTAAATTTTATTTTTTTTCCCTGATATTGTCTTTGCATTATATTTTAATTTTTTTTTTATGCATTCTTAGAAAATATTTAAAATTTCCCAGGTTAACAATTTAGAAATTTTTTATTTTATACTTTTTTTACATTGATTTAAAATTTTATTAATTAATTCCTTTATTAGCAAGAGTAAAGACAGCTCATTTTGCTTTTTAATTCAGTCTCCAGTAATTTTTTTACTTGTATATTTCAATTGTAATTATTTTTTTTTTTGGCCAATAGTCCTTTACATTGAGTTGCCCTTTTCCTCTTGCAGTGTATTTTAGACATTTTTTATACTTCTGCAGATTTAGTTGCATCTCTTTTATTTCAATTCTAGCATTTTGTATCATTTTTTATTGTTCATTATTTTTGCCTTATTTGTTCTCCTGCAACTTCTTCGCCATTATGTCTCACATCCCGTAAAGTGATACTTTAGTGAATGTCGACACTCAGACCTCTCAGGGCTACTGCTGCTCCTGTCATCAGCCCTCACAATTCCTTAGCGACTGACAGACCGCCCCAGACACCGATATACTATAGTTATACTCGTGATTCCCTTGATGCGTTACCTTTATTCAATTGGCATGTACATAGTCTTGAAGCATGGTTTGCGGCCATTCGTTCTCGTGCTGGTGCTCTAGTTGAAGGTCCTCCTTCAGAGGAAAAGTCTTATCAGACTTGCAAAAGAAGCTCTTCATCTTCATTTGCTGCTGTTCACGTTGTTGATCTCCTTGATATGCGGACTTCGGGGAATCTTACTAAGTGGGTCAAATATGAGGAATGATTCGTTCTTTCCTTGTCCCAGTAAAAACGCTGATCCATATGTCGTTCTTAGGGAACTAGTGAATGCTACACCATTGAGTAATGAATCGTTGAGTGCATTTGCTGTTAGATTAGACAAACTTTTATCATCATTTATAAATGCTGTCCAGTCATAGCTTTTCTCCTGAAGGGGTTTTAAACCATTCACAGAACCGTTTGTTTAAAATAGCAGCTTTTGGGCAATTAAAGAACTAATGCCACGTTTCCCGTGTGTGCTTATGAGGCTCATCCCCCAACTGTGACGAGGGGGAACCACTTACAGCCTTAAATCATGTACGTTCCTTGTGCCCCCAGGGTACTTTCCCATGTATCAAAAGTAATGTCACACATATGCCTCAGTCTGCCCCACCTCTTTTTTGCGCCACAGAGACAAATCGTGGTCGTCAACCATCTCAGAGATCACCAAGAACCAGTGTAGAGTCGTTATAAACCTCTTTAGTATTCATGTAATTCAGAAATCCATAGTCGGGGACTTGTTAAACTGTGGTTTCCGTGGCCATATTGCAATTAATTGCCCTGATAGTTCCCCTAGAGACGTCGTACTGATGATGAGTACCCAGATCTTCCCTACTGTACTTATCATAGAATACATGGACATGACACATCTGAGTGCAATGCTCTCTATAAACCTTAGTACTTCTAGGTTTTTCCGGGGCCCTTTCCCAAACCTAAAGAACGTAGAGGAAACATGCGTCGTGGGTTTCAAACCAACCGAACCAGGCTCATTCTTCCAATTGGGGGAATTCGAGCGCCCCAGTCAAACCGTCCCATGGTGACGTAGTGAAAATTGAGTACGCCATCCCCGTTCACATTCCTTTGAAGCTTTTTAAGCAGTCTCGAGAATGACAATCCTGCTGATGTGTTTGTTCACTGTTCTATCGTAGATGATTTTGGGGATGAAGTAGAACAAGTCTTTTCGGATGACAATCCACCTTTTTGTTTGCACATAATTTCCAATGCAACCATAGGCCCTATGTGCAAGCATCTGTTCATAATGTCCCCCGTTCATTTGTTCATGGACTGGTGCGCAAGTCAATATTATTAGGTCTAGTTTGTTTAAGGATAAGCAGTTACGACATGTCCTTCTCGTAGAACCGACTCATGTGTCCTCCCTCAGTGGAGTAGTGGTTCTCACCTGCGTGTCCGAGGTCGGACTTCCCTAACCTTTTCTATCCAAGGTAGAGACTTCACTGCTTCCTTTCCCCTTGTTGTCGCCCAGATTACTTTCCCTGGTGCCCTTTTCTACTGGGCTTTGTTTCCCATGCGGACTTACGCATTGTGCTCGACCTTATCGATGGCATCCCCAAAAATATTGATGACTTGACCGTACCATTTGGGGTTCCCAGCTTGGATCCGGAGATCTGCCATACTGCTGCAGAGTATGACACTCGAATTAAGTCCTTACAGGCCAGTGCCATTTTCCAGTAGCGTACCCAAGCGGTCAGGCACTGATGATCCTGTCACTTCTGTCTGTGTTCCTGCAACTTCAGACTTGCAAGATAGTGTCCAGTTACCTCAAGTGTCCGGGACGCTCTGACTACCTTGAGTGCTGACCCTTATCCTGCAATGTCTGCTAGTTAAAGTAGTAGTTTCTCCACGGGGGACGCCTTGTCGGAAAACAATTACTTGAAAACTAGTAATGCCATCTCTTGTTGATGTCACTTGCCGTCTGCAGAAAGACGTTTCTGTCGCAGCTAGTGCCCTCACTAGAGTGTCTGTAGTTGTTCCTAGTGTTCCAGTTTGGTGATAACGTCCTATTTGACAGTGATTCTTGCCAAAGTAAAAGGCCTATTTGTTGAACCATCCTTACATTTTGTAAGAGATAGTAAGATCCATTTCTTCCTAGCCAACACTTTGGTCCAGTGTTCGCCTCAGAGCAAATACCAATCTTGTTGACCTTGTTCACTACCCTTACCCTGTTCAGGTAGAGGATGAGTTGTCACCTGACCAGTGGGTCGGTGCTATTTCTACCGGGGAGACCTCATCCACTTCACTGGATCAATCTGTTCCACCAGTTGAGGAGAAAGACTTAGCTCCCACTGACTTCCCAGATGAAGTCAAGGTTTGTTGATCTGTTGAACAAAAAACGTCGTAAAGCCATTGCCTTACCAGGTGAGAAGATGGTTAACGAACTTATTGTCCCATCGTATTCCCACTTGAACTGGGACTAGACCTATCTACATCCTGCGTACAGAATGCCTCTTTCACATGTTGCTGTCGCAGAAAAATTTGATAAATCAAATGCTTGATGATGGATTTTATTGCACCTAGCAATTCACCTTGGAATGCGCCCTTGATCCTAGTACCTAAGAAGGAGGGTTTACTTGGCGCCCAGTGATTGACTTTAGGAAGTTAAACGCGAAAAACTATTCCAGATCGCTTTCCGCTTCCTGTACTGGGTGATTTTTACGAAACATCGGAGATAACAAAGTCTTTTCAACCCTGGATTTGTTACAAGGGTTTTGGCAAGTCCCTCTTCACGAGGACAGCCAAGAGCTAACTGCATTCTCCACTCCTACAGGTCTTTAAACATTTCCCTCCATATGGCGTTTGGATTACGATCCTCCCTATCAGTTCTAAAGGCTCAGGGACTAATATCTTTAGAGGTCTCTAGGTAATGCACTTATGGTGTACTTAGATGACGTAATCGTCTGCTTAAAGACGTGGATACACACTTGAAAAGACTTGATGTAGTACTTGGTAAGCTTGAAGAAGCCAATTTAAAGATCAAAACTGTCTAAATGTCAATTTTTTCAGATCAGAAATTAAGTTTCTTGGTCATGTGTCACTCTAGAGGGGTTACGACTGACCAAAGTAAAGTAACTGCAGTACTAAATTTTCCAACACCCAAAACTGCAGATGCCGTAAGATCCTTTGTGGGCTTAGCAGGTTTTTATAGATCTTTCATTGCCAATTTTTCTTCCATAGCTGCTCCTCTACTGAGTTGCTTAAGAAAGATGCTCCATTTGTTTGGCCTTCCGTCAAGAAAGAGCATTCCAAACTCTAAAAGAAAAGCTAACATCTGCTCCAATTTTGAAATTTCCAGATTTTTCTAAGCCCTTCTATCTGACAACTGATGCTAGTTCAATTGGCATAGGTGCCGTTACTAGCTCAAAAAGACCGATGGCAAGTACAACGCAGTTGCATTTGCTAGCCGAGTCCTTACAAAGGCTGAACGTAATTATACAGTAACTGAGCAAGAAGCTTTAGCAATAGTATGGTCTTTAAAGCACTTCCGAGACATTATTTATCATTTACTCTGTTCATGTCTTGACAGACCTTTGCTCCACTGATACCTTTATTCCAGAACAAACAACTACTGGAAGGTTAGCCAGATGGACCTTGACTACCCAAGGTTCAATCCCACCTTTGAGCATTTACCTGGCAAGTCAAATGTAGTCGCAGATGCCTTATCGCGACATGTTAGTATATAACTGCAGACCCTCCATTTAGTACTAAAGAAGTAAAAAAATGCTCAACGAACAGACCCCATGTGGTCTGGTGTGATTCGATTCCTGCTCCAGGAAATCTTTTTCTGACTGTGAAGCCCCCAGCCCCCATCAGTGACTTTGTCATGAACCAAGAATTACTGTATCGAACAGCCGAGTTGGGTATCCTAGCAGAAGAGTATCCCAGTTAGTAATTCCACAGTCATGTGAATGTAGCCTTACAGCTAGTTCACGATGTACCAGGTGTTGCACACCCTGGTATGGATCGTTCATTTAAAAACAAGCCAGATTGAAATACTTTTGGCCTCGTATGGCAACTGATATTTCTGAGTATTTTAAAGAAATGTAGTGTCTGCATGCAACATAAAGGTAATGCTAATGGTCCTAATCCAATCCAAGTTATCAACCACTAGCGAACTTGGGAAAGAGTTGTGCTAGATTTGTTAACTAATTTCCAATGTTCCCTCCAAGGCAAAAACATCTGTGTGTTATGGTAGACCATTTCACCAGTATTGTGAGTTAGTTCCTATTGCAAATAAGACTGCCGAGACAGTAGCTAAAAGCGTTTAAAGAACGCATTATCTGCAGGCATACCACCCCTAAGTCCCTAATAACAGATAATGGAGGTGAATTCTGTAATGAGATTCTTGAAAATTTGTGCACCTTGTACAAGATCTCTAAATCCACCATTGTTCCTCATCATCCTGCCAGCAATGGGTTTGGAACGAACCAATAAGAAAGTATTGTTTGTTTGAGAGCCACTTTCAATCCCAAAGTGAAACTTGGGATGAAGTTATACCTGATGTGCAGTGTGCTATAAATTCTGCTTACAGTGTTTCTATAGGTGACACTCCACATTATGCATTGTACGGTGTAGATATAAGTTTGCCTTATGAGTTGTTATATTTTAATCCGAAACCAAATTACAACCCTGATGATTTCATAGCAAACTCGTACCAGCTTAGCTCAAAGTGTTTTTAGAAGAATCCCTGAAACACTTCATAAATCAACAGCAGAATTTACAAGAGTCGCAAACACTCGAGTAAAGCCATCCAAAATCAAAGTAGGTTCGAGAGTTATGCTGACTAACTTTAAAAAACGTCTGCAGTGCCAAAACTTGATCAAAAGTTTGTTGGTCCTTATCGAGTAGTTGAACATATCACTGGTAATAAGTATAAGGTTAGAGAGATTAGTACTGGTCAGTATAAAGAATCGCATTTAGATTTATATGAAGTTAGTATGTGGGTGATAATGATGTTCCAACCCAGACTAATGTGAGACTCTAACAATCCTCCTGATCCTGTACTCTCTTCCTCTGATACTCAGTCAGACGACAACCTGAATGTCGTTTTTTCCCAACGTACACGACAGGTATTGAGAAATCCTCAAGTATCATTTGTTACTTCCAATTCAGATTTGCCTCAAATACAGCATGAGTTAGCCAATGCAACAGAGTTTGATCCTCCCAGAGATGACACTCATTCTGCATATGTCAATCTTACCCCAGCAGGTTGGGGTTAAATGTAAAATAACCCGTATAGATGAATAATTACAGTATCAACTTATCAGTATTCAAGAATTTTTTTTTTTGTGTTCACGTTCTCTTCGAGTTCTGAGAGTTAACAGTCTAGATTTGAGTGCACCGAATCTGCCTTTCTGTGTAATCCCAACGTTGAGTTTCATTCGATGAGTTGTGCTATATTATACCTTGTATTGCATTACAGTTTCAGTTATGTAAGCTTCCATTCCAATGTTCTACTTATGTATGTTATAATGTTCAATTGTTGTGTACTTTGACATTGTATAGAATCAGCCCAAGCCGTACACCTGCCATCTCTAGTTTGTATTAGTTGTATGTCGGGACAACATACGTTAGCGTCGCCGAGCTCTCAGTAGTAGTAACCAGTTACCAGTAACTAATGTAGATGACTCACTACGAACCCTCTCTGCCTGAGTCACTGTCTGTATTCATATTGTGCTGACCACAGCAGTATTCAAAGACCCCCCTCACTTATGGGTACTGTGGGCGGCCAGTCAGTTATACGAGAGTGAGCAAGGAGGCAGACCGGCTGTTTAGCGCTACCCACATTATCCGTAATATACGTACTACCAGCCTACGTGAGTAGTATTACTTTACCCTATCCACGTGTTCGAAACCCACATGATACCTGCCCAGGTTCAGAACCCATGCCTGCCCAGGTTCAGAACCCATCCCTGACCAGGTTCGGGACCCATGCCTGCCCAGGTTCAGGACCGATGCCTGACCAGGTTCAGAACCCATGCCTGCCTAGGTTCAGGACCCATCCCTTCCCAGGTTCACAACCCATGCCTTCCCAGGTTCAGGACCCATGCCTTCCCAGGTTCGGACCCCCCTACCATCCCAGGTCAACCATTCCGTCCCCAGGTTAAGTAGGACCCATGCCTTCCCAGGTTCAGGATCCCAGGGTTCCCCTGCCCCAGGGTTTAGGACCCATGCCTTCCAGGTTCAGGACCCATGCCTGACCAGGTTCAGGACCCATGCCCACCAGGTTCAGAAACCCATGGCCCTGCCCCAGGTTCAGGACCCCTGCTGACCAGGTTCAGGACCCCTGCCTTCCAGGTTCAGGACCATGCCTTCCCAGGTTTAGACCCATCCCCGCCAGGTTCAGGGACCCATGCCCCCCCAGGTTCAGGACCCCTGCCTGACAAGGTTCAGGAAACCCATGCTGCCAGGTTCAGGCCCATCCTGCCAGGTTCAGAACCCATGCCTTCCCAGGTTCAGGACCCATGCCTTGCCAGGTTCAGGACCCATGCCTTCCAGGTTCAGGACCATCCTTCCCGGTTCGGACCCATCCCTGCAAAGGGTTCAGGGGCCCATTTCCTTCCCCGGTTCTGGACCATCCTTTCCCAGGTTCAGGACCCATGCCTTTACCAGGTTCAGGACCCATCCCTTCCAGGTTCAGAACCCTTCCCCGCCCCGGTTCAGGACCCATTTCCTGACCAGGTTCAGGGACCCATGCCTGACCAGGTTTTAGACCCATGCCTGACCAGGTTCAGAACCCCTGCCTGCCAGGTTCAGACCCATCCTGCCCGGTTCGGGGCCCATCCCGCCCAGGTTCAGGACCCATCTGCCAGGTTCAGAAACCCCTTCCGCCTAGGTTCAGACCCATCCCTGCCCAGGTTCAGGACCCATGCCTTCCAGGTTCAGGGGCCATGCTCCAGGTTCTGGACCATCCCTGCCCCGGTTCAGGACCATCCTGCCAGGTTCAGGGCCCATCCCTGCCCCGGTTAGGACCCATGCCTTCAGGTTCAGGACCCATCCCTGCCCCGGTTCAGAAACCCATCCTGCCAGGTTCAGGAACCATGCCTGGACCCGGTTCAGGGGCCCCATGTGGACCAGGTTCAGGGGGCCCCCCGCCTGACCAGGTTCAGGACCCCTGCCTGACCAGGTTCAGGACCCATGCCTGACCAGGTTCAGGACCAAACCCTGCACAGGTTCAGGACCATGCTGACCAGGTTCAGGACCCATTCTGACCAGGTTCAGGACCCTTTCCTGACCAGGTTAGGACCATGCACCAGGTTCAGGACCATGCTTTACCAGTTCGGCCCATGCCTGACCAGGTTCAGAAAACCCATTCCTGACCAGGTTCAGGACCCCCTGCCTGACCAGGTTAGGGACCCATCCTTCCAAAGGGTTTAGGACCATCCCTGCCCAGGTTCAGGACCCATGCCTGCCCAGGTTCAGGACCCATCCTGCCCCGGTTAGGACCATGCCTGACCAGGTTCAGGACCCTGCTGACCAAAGGGTTTAGGACCCATGCCTGACCAGGTTCAGGACCCATGCTGACCAGGTTCAAGGAACCCCTGCCTGACCAGGTTCAGGACCCCTCCTGCCAGGTTCAGGACCCATGCCTGGACCAGGTCAGGACCCATGCCTGACCAGGTTCAGGACCCATGCCCGCCCGGTTAGGACCATGCCCGAAGGTTCAGGACCAAAGCCTGCCAGTTTTAGGACCCATGCCTCCAGGTTCAGGACCATTCCTGCCCAGGTTCAGGACCCATGCCTGCCAAGTTCAGGACCCATGCCTCCAGGTTAGGACCATGCTGCCCAGGTTTTGGACCCCTGCCTGCCCAGGTTCAGGAAACCCCTGCTCCCAGGTTCAGAACCCCCTTCCTTCCAGGTTGAGGACCCATCTGCCTAAATTCAGGACCCCCTGCTGATCCCCGGTTCAGGACCAATCCCCGCCCAGGTTCAGGAAACCATGCCTGCCCAGGTTCAGGGGCCCATGGCCCGCCCCGGTTCAATACAAAGCTTCCCTTTGGCCGGGACCCAGCCTGCCAGGTTTCAGGACCCTGCCTGCCCAGGTTAGAACCAGATTATCTCCCAGGTTCAGGACCCCCATGCCTACCAGTTCAGGACCCATGGCCTGCCCAGTCTTTAAACCCATCCTTTCCAGGTTTAGAACCCATCTCTGCCAGTTCAGGAAACCTGCCTGCCCCAATTTCAGGACCCATGCCTGTCCAGTTCAGGACCCCCTTCCCCGCCAAAGGTTTAGGACCCCTGCTCCCCCCTAGGACCCATGCCCCCAGGTTAGGCCCATGCCTGCCCAGGTTCAAGACCCCCTGCCGCCCAGTTAGGACCCCTGCCTTCCCAGGGTTCAGAACCCATTTTTGCCCAGGTTAGGAAACCCCTGCTTGCCGGTTTAGCCATGCTGCCAGGTTCGGAACCCATGCTGCCCAGGTTCAGGACCCCTTCCGCCCAGGGTTCAGGACCATGCCTGCCAGGTTCCGGACCCATGCCTTCCCGGGTTCAGACCATGCCTGCCCCGGTTCGGGGCCCATGCCTGCCAGGTTCAGGACCATGCTTCCCAGGTTCAGGCTAAAGCCTCCCGTTCAGGACCCATGCCTTCCCAGGTTCATTCATGCCTGCCCAGGGTTTTTGGGCCCCTGCCTGCCAGGTTCAGGAACCCAAGCTTTCCAAGGTCCCGGACCCATGCCTCCCAGTTCAGGACCATGCCTTTCCAAGTTCAGGAACCCCTGCTGCCCGGTTCAGGACCCCTGCCTAAACCAGGTTCAGGACCATGCCTGCCCAGGTTCAGGGCCCATCCCGCCAAGGTTCAGGACCATGCCTTCCCATTTCAGGACCCATCCTGCCCGGTTCAGGACCATGCCTGACCAGGTTCAGACCCATCCCTGCCCAGGTTCAGGAACCCATCCCTGCCCAGGTTCAGGAACCATGCCTGGACCAGGTTTTAGGACCCATGCTGACCGGTTCAGGACCCATGTGACCAGGTCAGGACCCTTTCCTGACCAGGTTCAGGACCCATGCCTTTCCAGGTTCAGGGACCATCCTGCCAGGTTCAGGACCATGCTGACCAGGTTCAGGACCATTCCTGACCAGGTTAGGCCCCTGCCTGCCAGGTCAGGACCCATGCTTGCCAGGTTCAGGGGCCATGCCTGACCAGGTTCAGGGGGCCCATTCCTGACCAGGTTCAGGACCATGTGACCAGGTTAAAGGGCCATCCCCGCAAGGTTCAGGGGCCCATCCTGCCCAGGTTCAGGACCATGCCCGACCAGGTTCAGGGCCCAGCTGACCAGGTTCAGGGCCCCTGCCCGCAGGTTCAGGACCCATGCCTGACCAGGTTCAGGACCCATGCCTGCCAGGTTCAGACCCCTCCTGCAGGTTCAGGGACCATGCCTGACCAGGTTTTAGGGCCCATGCCTGACCGGTTTTAGGACCCATGCCTGCCCCGGTTCAGGACCCATGCCTGCCCCGGTTCAGGACCCATCCCCGCCCAGTTTAGGACCCATGCCTGCCCCGGTTCAGGACCATGCCTGCCAGTTCAGAACCCATCCTCCCAGGTTCAGGCCCCTTTTTGCCCAGGTTAGGACCCATGCCTGCCCAAATTCAGGACATGCCTGATCCCGGTTTAGGACCCATCCCTGCAGGTTCAGGACCCATCCTGCCCCGGTTCAGGGGCCCATCCCTGCCCAGGTTCAGGACCCATCCCTGCCCAGGTTCAGGACCCCTCCTGGCCAGGTTTCAGGGCCCATCCCCGCCCAGGTTCAGGACCCATCCCCGACCAGGTTCAGGACCCATGCCCCCAGGTTCAGGGCCCCTCCTGCCCAGGTTCAGGACCCATGCCTGACCAGGTTCAGGACCCATGCCTGCCCAGGTTCAGGACCCATCCTGCCCCGGTTAGGCCCATGCCTGACCAGGTTCAGACCATGCCTGCCAGGGTTCAGGACCCATCCCTGCCCAGGTTCAGGACCCATGCCTGACCAGGTTCAGGACCCTTTCCCGCCAGGTTCGGACCTTGCTTGACCAGGTAGGACCCTGCCCGACCAGGTTCAGGAACCATCCTGCCAGGTTCAGGACCCATGCATGACCAGTTTCAGGACCATTGCCTGCCAGGTTCAGGACCCATGTCAAAGGTTAGGGCCCTCCTGACCAGGTTCAGGGCCCATCCTGCCAGGTTCAGGGCCCATCCCTGCCCCGGTTCAGGAACCATCCTGCCCATTCGGACCCATCCCTGCCCAGGTTCAGGGGCCTTCCTGCCCAGCAGGAAATTTTGCCGGTTAGACCCATTCCTGCCCAGGTTCAAAGGACCATCCTGCCAGGTTCAGGACCATCCCTGCCAGGTTCAGGACCATCCTGCCAGGTTCAGGACCCATCCTGCCAGGTTCGGACCATCCTGCCCAAGGTTCAGGACCATCCCTGCCCAGGTCAGGACCCATCCTGCCCAGGTTCAGGACCCATCCTTTACCAGGTTCAGGACCAAACCCTGCCAAAGGGTTTAGGACCCATCCCTGCCAGGTTCAGACCCATCCATGCCCAGGTTCAGGACCCATCCCTGCCAAAGGTCAGGACCAAACCTGCCAGGTTTAGGCCATCCCTGCCAGGTCAGGACCCATCCCTGCCCAGGTTCAGGACCATTTCCTGCCAGGCTCAGAATTACTAGGACCATACCTCCAGGTAGAAATCCTGAGTTAACCATTGCCCTCCAAAAAAATAAAAAAACATATTTGTGAGAAAGTTGATATTAAAAGAAACAATAAAAAAAGTGGTTTATTTTAATTATGTCAACATGAAACTTGTTGGACTTAAAGTTAGATAAATGTTAATTTTAACAGTGAAGAAGCGACTTAATGTGCATTATGCACAAGACCAGCTATATCATTGTTAATTGGAAAATTGTTATGGTTTTTTCTTATAAGGCACTTCTTGGATGCCGACGGAAACTCTTGACATGTGTTTTTCTTCCCCCTGGTAACTATTACCTCTTTCCCAAGCGCGGTATTAAACCAGATATTTAGCGCTTAAAGTAAATCTAATAAATAAAATAAAAATAATAATAATAATAATTAATAATAAAATAATAATATAATAATAAAAAATAATAATAATAAAAAATAAATAATATAAAATAAAAATTAAAAAATAATGATAATTAATATTGATAATAATAAAATGATTATATATATTTAAACTAAAAATAATATAATAATTATAACAACAATAATAATATTAATTTTATTATATTATTATTATTATTATTATTATTTATTATTATTTTTTTAGTATTATAATAATAATAATAAAAAATAATAATAATTATTATTATTATTATTATTATTATTATTATTTTTTATTATTATTATTTATAATAAATAATAATATAATAATAATAATAATTAAAAATAATAAAATAATAAAAATAATTAATAATAATTTAATAATAATAAAATAATAAAATAATAAATCAAAATAAAACAACAATTATAATAATAATAATATAATAATAAATATAATAATAATATTAATCAAAATAACAACAACAATAATAATAATAATAATAATAATAATAATAATAATAATAATAATAATAATAATAATAATAATAATAATAATAATAAATAATGATAATAATTTAAATAGTAATTGTAATAATAATTAAAATAATAATAATGAAAATAATAATAATAATAATAATAATAATAATAATAAAAATAACAATAATAATAATAATGACAACAGATAATTTAAAAATAATTTTGTTTGGTACATTCAAGTGATCAACTATGAATTTGTTGTGAGGTATTAATTATAAACAAATCATTACCTTTATTACAGTGGAAGAGAGGACTTATGTCCCATGGTGGAGTTATGTCAGCAAGCAACACTTGTGCTACATGATCACCTTCATCAGTTGTGACGTAGAACCAGGAGTTGTTGTTGTAGATGTTGTTGATGGTGATGATGGTGTCACCACTGGGGTTGAGAGGAAACTTGGGACTCGTGGTACCAGCTTCCACGGGGTACAGGAAGCACTCTGTCACACAACGACAAGAAAACTGTCAATATAAACCAACTTAAACTGATAATAAACATACAACAATATAGTGACAGAGGAGACGGTTGTCTGCGACATAATACATGGCGGCTCCTCCACACTTCTAGTAATTGAAATCCCTCTCATATGACAATGGAAATATAAACACTTAAGGAGTATAATGTGATCCTTTATTGACAACGTTTCGCCCACATAGTAGACTTTATCAAATCACAAACAGATCTGTTTGTTATTTGATAAAGTCTATTGTGTGGGCGAAACGTTGTCAATAATGGACCACATTATACTCCTTAAGTGTTTATATTTCCATTGTGTCGGTATTTTATACCATTTATTTCTCTTATATGACAAATTAAAAACTTATTCATTTTATAATTAGTTTTCCACCTGAATTATTTATAAACGTCGATGTATTTACTGTTGATGTGCAGAAAATGTTCATCTGGACTAATTTAAACTAACCAACCAAACTAACAACACTGAACAAACAAACGTAATGCAAACCAGCTCTTATTAACTAACAATGACAAACTTTTTTTTCAGTAAAGTATACTATGCAAAACAATCACAGGGGGAGTTGAATTATAGCTCTAGTCCTCTTGTGTTGCAATAAACATTATCAGGGGTTTGTAATGTTGCAAAAATAAGCAAGAAGTCAAGGCAGATTCATTGACGGGAACGGTTCGAGTTCGAACCTACTCATTCCTGCAACACTGCACGCTCCTGATGGTGTGTTGGTTGCAACATGAAAGGCCTAGAGTTATCATTCAACTCTCCCTGTGATTGTCTTGCACAGTATGTACGCCTTAGTGAAATAAAGTTTGTCATTGTTAGTTTTTATGAGATACTTTGTATTACTTTTGTTGGTTCAGTGTTGTTAGTTTGGTTGGTTAGTTTGGTTGGTTAGTTTGGTTGATTAGTTTGGTTGGTTAGTTTGGTTGGTTAGTTTGGTTGATTAGTTTGGTTGGTTAGTTTGGTTGATTAGTTTGGTTGGTTAGTTTGGTTGGTTAGTTTGGTTGTTAGTTTTGGTTGGTTAGTTTGGTTGGTTAGTTTGGTTTGGGTTTTAGTTTTGGTTGGTTAGTTTGGTTGGTTAGTTTGGTTGTAGTTTGGTTTAGTTTGGTTGGTTATTTGGTTGGTTAGTTTGGTTGATTAGTTGGTTGGTTTAGTTTGGTTGGTTAGTTTGGTTGGTTAGTTTGGTTGGTTAGTTTGGTTGGTTAGTTTGGTTGTTAGTTTGGTTGGTTAGTTTGGTTGTTAGTTTGGTTGGTTAGTTTGGTTGATTAGTTTGGTTGGTTAGTTTGGTTTAGTTGGTTGGTTAGTTTGGTTGGTTAGTTTGGTTGGTTAGTTTGGTTGTTAGTTTGGTTGATTAGTTTGGTTGGTTTAGTTTGGTTGATTAGTTTGGTTGGTTAGTTTGGTTGGTTAGTTTGGTTGGTTAGTTTGGTTGGTTAGTTTGGTTGTTAGTTTGGTTGATTAGTTTGGTTGGTTAGTTTGGTTGGTTAGTTTGGTTGGTTAGTTTGGTTGGTTAGTTTGGTTGGTTAGTTTGGTTGATTAGTTTGGTTGTTAGTTTGGTTGGTTAGTTTGGTTGGTTAGTTTGGTTGGTTAGTTTGGTTGGTTAGTTTGGTTGATTAGTTTGGTTGGTTAGTTTGGTTGATTAGTTTGGTTGGTTAGTTTGGTTGGTTAGTTTGGTTGATTAGTTTGGTTTGGGATTAGTTTGGTTGGTTAGTTTGGTTGGTTAGTTTGGTTGGTTAGTTTGGTTGGTTAGTTTGGTTGGTTAGTTTGGTTGGTTTAGTTTGGTTGGTTAGTTTGGTTGGTTAGTTTGGTTGGTTAGTTTGGTTGGTAGTTTGGTTGGTTAGTTTGGTTGGTTAGTTTGGTTAGTTTGGTTGGTTAGTTTGGTTGGTTAGTTTGGTTGGTTAGTTTGGTTGGTTAGTTTGGTTGGTTAGTTTGGTTGGTTAGTTTGGTTGGTTAGTTTGGTTGGTTAGTTTGGTTGGTTAGTTTGGTTGGTTAGTTTGATTGGTTAGTTGGTTGGTTAGTTTGGTTGGTTAGTTGGTGGTAGTGGTTGGTTAGTTTGGTTGGTTGTTGTTATTGGTTGGTTAGTTGTTTGTTAGTTTGGTTGTTAGTTTGGTTGGTTAGTTTGGTTGGTTAGTTTGATTGGTTAGTTTTGGTTTGGTTGGTTTGGTTGGTTATTTTTGGTTGGTTAGTTTGGTTGGTTAGTTTGTTGGTTAGTTTGGTTGGTTTAGTTTTGGTTGGTTAGTTTGTTGGTTAGTTTGGTTGGTTATTTTTGGTTGGTTATTGTTTTAGTTGTGTTAGTTTGTTGGTTAGTTTGGTTGGTTAGTTTGGTTGGTTAGTTTGGTTGGTTAGTTTGGTTGGTTAGTTTGGTTGGTTAGTTGTTGTTAGTTGATTGGTTAGTTTGTGGTTTTTGGTTGGTTAGTTTGGTTGTTATTTGAGTTGGTTAGTTTGGTTGGTTAGTTTGGGTGGTTAGTGGTTGGTTAGTTGGTTGGTTAGTTTGTTGGTTGTTGGTTGTAGTTTGGTTGGTAGTTTGATGAGTTGGTGGTTAGTTTGGTTGGTTAGTTTGGTTGGTTAGTTTGGTTGGTTAGTTTGGTTGGTTAGTTTGGTTGGTTAGTTTGGTTGGTTAGTTTGGTTGGTTAGATGGTTTTGGTTGGTTAGTTTGGTTGGTTAGTTTTGGTTGGTTAGTTTGGTTGGATTGGGTTAGTTTGGTTGGTTAGTTTGGTTGGTTAGTTTGGTTGGTTTAGTTTGGTTGGTTAGTTTGGTTGGTTAGTTTGGTTGGTTAGTTTGATTGGTTAGTTTGGTTGGTTAGTTGGTTGGTTAGTTTGGTTGGTTAGTTTGGTTGGTTAGTTTGGTTGGTTAGTTTGGTTGGTTAGTTTGGTTGGTTAGTTTGGTTGGTTAGTTTGATTGGTTTGTTTGGTTGGTTTGTTTGGTTGGTTAGTTTGGTTGGTTAGTTTGGTTGGTTAGTTTGGTTGGTTAGTTTGATTGGTTAGTTTGGTTGGTTAGTTTGGTTGGTTAGTTTGGTTGGTTAGTTTGATTGGTTAGTTTGGTTGGTTAGTTTGGTTGGTTAGTTTGGTTGGTTAGTTTGGTTTATATTAATCCAGATATTCGTTTTCTGCACACATTCAGCGTCCCAAAATTAGGTAGAAACCCTTGTACTTAAACGTAAACTAAAACCATTGTTAGCCAGAGTAACCTTTTTGTAGTCGATAGACTTCAAACTCAATTAGCAACTAAATATAGAATATACGTTGGTCTAGGTGATCTTCGTATTAAAACCCATCCAGGTTGTGCGAGGTACAACATTGTTAATGGATGGAGAGTTCTGTCTACTGTGTATACTGGCTGAATGTTCTGAATTCTTCTTCCTCTGAAGTCTTAATCATTCTTATGAAGCAGTACTCACTTCTTGATGGTCATCACGCTGTTGTACAGTCAGGTGGCAGGATGTTATCCAGAGTCCATCTTCCCGGAGTCTCAGTCCTGCAGTCACTGAAGACTTGATTCTTTATTATTCCTGGTCCCTTATTATACAAGACTGTCACAGCCAAGATTTAAGTGTTAGTCAATCTAACAGATTGTCGGACAGACATGGATACGATTTTGACTGACTGCACCGTTATAAACAGTGTAAAGTACGGTCTGCGTTCATGGGATTATTTTGGTCACAGGCCTGGTCACAGACCGGGCCGCGGGGGCGTTGACCCCCGAAACCCTCTCCAGGTATACTCCAGGTATATTATTTACCATAATACAACGACTCAATTTAATACTGCCATCACCCGCCGTATTCTGACACTGTGTATTTAACACGGTCTTAAAGAGCTTCCGATGTCTCTGATTGAGGGCTGAAGACTGTCCACTATACGAGGGTCATTAAGGCTTCATGTCACCTATTCATCACCAGTCAAGAATACCACACTTAAAGCGTGATCGGTTGTCGGTCAGGAACTGACATCTGATGACCCCGAGTGTTCCTAGGTTCCCTACATCGTGGGCACCACACAAGAGGCCACAAGCGTCGATGAGTCACTCCAGCTGATGGATGACAGCTGGTAATTAATACCTCTGTCAGGACACAACAGCGGATGAAAAAGAAAGCCAGCCCAGTTCGCAGTTATCATTGCGTATTTTATTTATACTTTCATCAAATTTGCCAACTAACAAGAAGTATACTATTGTCGATCTTGTCAATTTGCAGGGAACATGTTTGGTTGGGTCCCCGGAGACGCCTGTATGAAATATACATGTAACTGACAGTGGTAGTAAGCATACAAAGAATTCTAACTAAGCACAGTTTGTAGGGAGTATCGGGAGACTGCAAACATTCTCACGGAGACGATGTTAAACGAATTTAAAGGAAATCTTGTCAGAGTAAGAAGGAAATTTTTATAACACATTCGCACATCTAAATACTGCATGGTCAGTACAACATCCAGTGACAGTAAACAAACAGTCGAGTGACAGTCAGTACAACAGTCAGTGACAGTCAGTACAACAGCCAGTGACAGTCAGTACAACAGTCAGTGACAGTCAGTACAACAGTCAGTGACAGTCAGTACAACAAGCCAGTGACAGTCAGTACAACAGTCATTGGGACAGTCAGTACAACAGTCAGGTGACAGTCAGTACAACAGCCAGTGACAGTCCAGTACAACAGGTCAGTGACAGTCCGTACAACTAGTCAGTACAGTCATAAACGAGCCAGTGGACAGTCAGTACAACAGTCAGTAGCAGTCAGTACAACATCAGTGACAGCCAGTGTCAGTCAGTACCACAGCCAGTGATAGTACCACAGCCAGTGACAGTCAGTACCACAGCTAGTGACAGTACCACAGCCAGTGATAGTCAGTAAACCACAGTCAGTCACAGTCAGCACCACAGCCAGTGATAGTCAGTAAGACAGCCAGTGACAGTCAGTACCATAGTCAGTGACAGTCAATATCACAGCCAGTGATAGTCAGTACCACAGCCAGTGACAGTCATACCACAGCCAGTGACAGTCAGTACCACAGCCAGTGAGAGTCAGTACCACAGCCAGTGACAGTCAGTACCACAGCCAGTGACAGTCAGTACTACAACCAGTGATAGTACCACAGCCAGTGAGAGTCAGTACCACAGCCAGTGATAGTCAGTACCACAGCCAGTGACAGTCAGTACCACAACCAGTGATAGTACCACAGCCAGTGAGAGTCAGTACCACAGCCAGTGACAGTCAGTACCACAGCCAGTGATAGTACCACAGCCACTGATAGTCAGTACTACCCCCAGTGACAGTCAGTACCACAGCCAGTGACAGTCAGTACTACAGTCAGTGATAGTCACTACCACAGCCAGTGAACCTCAGTACCACAGCCAGTGGTAGTCAGTACTACAGCCAGTGACAGTCAGTACTACAGCCAGTGATAGTCAGTATCACAGCCAGTGACAGTCAGTACCACAGCCAGTGATAGTACCAAAGCCACTGATAGTCAATACCACCGCCAGTGACAGTCAGTACCACAGCCAGGACAGTCAGTACTACAGTCAGTGATAGTCATACCACAGCCAGTGACAGTCAGTACCACAAACCAGTGGTAGTCAGTACTACAGCCAGTGACAGTCAGTGCTACAGTCAGTGATAGTCAGTACCACAGCCAGTGACAGTGAGTGCCACAACCAGTGGTAGTCAGTACCACAGCCAGTGATAGTCAGTACCGCAGCCAGTGATATTCCAACCAAAGCCAGTGACAAATCAGTACCACTGTAACATATGTAGTAACAGTCAGTACCATAATAACACAACCAATAACACAGTCAGTACCATAGTACCACATGCAGCAACACAGTCCGTACCATAGTACCACATCCAGTAACACAGTCATTACCATAGTACCACATCCAGTCACACAGTCAGTACCATAGTACCACAATCAGTAACACAGTCAGTACCATAGCACCACATCCAGTAACACAGTCAGTATCATAGTACCACATGCAGCAACACAGTCCGTACCATAGTACCACATGCAGTAACACAGTCAGTACCATAGTACTACATCCAGTACACTGTCAGTACCATATACCACATCCAGTAACACAGTCAGTACCATAGTACCACATCCAGTAACACAGTCAGTACCATAGTACCACATCCAGTAACACAGTCAGTTAACCAATAGTACACGTATACATTCCATGTCACACAGTCAGTACCATAGCACGACATCCAGTCACACAGTCAGTACCAAAGTACCACATCCAGTAACACAGTCAGTACCATAGTACGACATCCAGTCACACAGTCAGTACCAAAGTACCCCACCCAGTAACACAGTCAGTACCATAGCACGACATCCAGTCACACAGTCAGTACCATAGTACCACATCCAGTCACACAGTCAGTACCATAGTACGACATCCAGTCACACAGTCAGTACCATAGCACGACATCCAGTCACACAGTCAGTACCAAAGTACCACATCCAGTAACACAGACAGTACCATAGCACGACATCCAGTCACACAGTCAGTACCATAGTACCACATCCAGTCACACAGTCAGTACCATACTACCACATCCAGTAACACAGTCAGTACCATAGTACGACATCCATTAACACAGTCAGTACCATATACCACATCCAGTAACACAGTCAGTACCATAGCACGACATCCAGTCACACAGTCAGTACCATAGTACCACATCCAGTAACACAGTCAGTACCATATACCACATCCAGTAACACAGTCAGTACCACAGACACTGACATCAGTACCACAGCCGATGACACCAAAATAGGCCGTCGAATTCATTCTGACGAGGACATTCGAGCACTCCAGGAAGATTTGAATAGACTGATGCAGTAGTCGGAGAAGTGGCAGATGCAGTTTAATATAGACAAATGCAAAGTTCTAAATGTTGGACAGGACAATAACCATGCCACATATAAACTAAATAATGTAGATCTTAATATTACGGATTGCGAAAAAGATTTAGGAGTTCTGGTTAGCAGTAATCTGAAACCAAGACAACAGTGCATAAGTGTTCGCAATAAAGCTAATAGAATCCTTGGCTTCATATCAAGAAGCATAAATAATAGGAGTCCTCAGGTTGTTCTTCAACTCTATACATCCTTGGTTAGGCCTCATTTAGATTATGGTGCACAGTTTTGGTCACCGTATTACAGAATGGATATAAATTCTCTGGAAAATGTACAAAGGAGGATGACAAAGATAAATCCCATGTATCAGAAACCTCCCTATGAGGATAGACTAAGGGCCCTGAAACTGCACTCTCTAGAAAGACGTAGAATTAGGGGGGATATGATTGAGGTGTATAAGTGGAAGACAGGAATAAATAAAGGGGATGTAAATAGTGTGCTGAAAATATCTAGCCTAGACAGGACTCGCAGCAATGGTTTTAAGTTGGAAAAATTCAGATTCAGGAAGGATATAGGAAAGTACTGGTTTGGTAATAGAGTTGTGGATGAGTGGAACAAACTCCCAAGTACCGTTATAGAGGCCAGAACGTTGTGTAGCTTTAAAAATGTTGTTAGGTAAGACACATATGCAACAGTTAGACAACTTTATTCCGAAACGTTTCGCCTACACAGTAGGCTTCTTCAGTCGAATACAGAAAGTAGGCAGGAACAGTAGAGATGTGAAGACGATGTAATCAGTCCATCACCCTTAAAGTCGTAGAATTTGAGGTTGTCAGTCCCTCGGCCTGGAGAAGTTCAGTTCCATAGTCAGGAACTATCTGAAGATCAAGCGACAGTGCGGAGACTTAAATACTGTCGGAAGGAGAGGTGCAGGGTAGTAGTAGTATAGTAGTAGTAGTAGTAGTAGTATGAGAGGCAACTGAGAGGTCATGTCCCTCTCAGATCCAACCCTTCTCACTTGAAAAGCTTGTCCAAGGTGTTTTCTGTACCAAGATCCACTGTTGCAGTGTCTGACAAGATGAACATCAAAATGGTATACAATACCTGTCGGTATTGTATACCATTTTGATGTTCAGCTTTAAAAATAGGTTGGATAAATACATGAGTAATTGGGTGGGTGTAAGTTAGACCTGATAGCCTTGTGCAACAGTGGGTTTTGCCGTGTTTTCCCCCCTTAAGTCATGTGACCTGACCTGACTGGGTTGGTGCATTGCTTAAGCTCGTAGGAGACTTGGACCTGCCTCGCATGGGCCAGTAGGCCTTCTGCAGTGTTCCTTCGTTCTTATGTTCTTATGTTCTTATATACAACATCCAGTAACACAGTCAGTACCATATACCACATCCAGTAACACAGTCAGTACCATAGTACCACATCCAGTCACACAGTCAGTACCATAGTACCACATCCAGTAACAGTCAGTACCATATACCACATCCAGTAACACAGTCAGTACCATATACCACATGCAGTAATACAGTTAAGACTCTTGTGCAACATCTGGGTATCTTTATTGTAGACGTTTCGCCATCCAGTGACTTTATCAATACAGATTCTTGGACATAATTAGAAGACAGTAGAACTATATACAAAAGATGAGGTAAACAGTCCCTCAGTCTTGGTTCAGAGGACATCTACAAGACCTTCTTCACGGCTACTACAACTAACCCATCCCTTTGGGAAGGATCTACTTCCACTGTTGAATCCCGCCTACCAGTGACTATGCCCTCGTCTGCTACACGTCCCCATCCACTGACGCCTATATAACCGCCAGTCTTCTTGCCTTTGCTCCAGATTCTCCTCCACCACGATGCTGTGAACACTAACTCCAAGGCCGGGGACTGATTACCTCATCTTTTGTATATAGTTCTACTGTCTTCCTAAATTTTGTCCTAGAATCTGTATTGATAAAGCCACTGGATGGCGAAACGTCTACAAAAAAAGATATTCCCGATGTTGCACATGTGTCTTAACTTTCACATTGTCGGTATTTTATACCTTCCCTTGGGACAACTTGTCAGACACGCAACATCATGGAATCTTGGTTCAGAGGACATCTACAAGACCTTCTTCACGGCTACTACAACTAACCCATCCTTTGGGAAAAGGAATCTAATTCCCTGTTTTCCCCTACCAGTGACTATGCCCCTCGTCCCTACACGTCCCCATCCACTGACGCCTATATAACCGCCAGTCTTCTTGCCTTTGCTCCAGATTCTCCACCACCACGAGCTGGAACACCATAGTTCAAGTCTGCCCGTCCTTCCTAATTAAAGTCCAGAACCTGTATTGATCCCAAACCACGAAGGCGAAACGTCTACAATGAAGATACCAGAGTTGCACATGTGGCTTAACTTTCATATTGTCGGTATTTTATACCCTTCTTGCACAGCAGTAACACAGTCAGTACCATAGTGCCACATCCAGTAACACAGTTAGTACCTTAGTACCACAATCAGTAAACACAGTCAGTACCAAGTCACCACAACAGCAACACAATCAGTAACCATAGTACCCACACAGCATAACACCGTCAGTACCAAAGTTCCCAAGCATAACACTGTCATTACCAAAGTACCACAAGCCGTAACCAACAGTCATGACCATAGTAATCACGAGCAGTAACACAGTCAATACCATAGTACCACATGCAGTAACACAGTCATTCACCATAGTACCCGCCAGCATTAACACAGTCAGTACCATAGTACCACAAGCAGAAACACAGTCAGTACCATAGTACCACTAGCCAGTAACACAAGTGAGTACCATAGTACCCACAATCATAAAACTATCATAACATAAGTACAACATGCAAGTAACAGTCATACCATAGTACCACAACATACCACTTCAGTAACCCATAGTACCACAATCAAGTAACACACTCAGTAACCATAGTACCACAATACAAGTAACACATTCAGTACCATAGTACCGAAATCAGTACCACTGTCAGTACCATATACCACAAGCAGTAACACTGTCTGTACAATAGTACCACATGCAGTAACACCTGTTCAGTACCATAGTAACCAGAATCATAAACACTGTCATCCATAGTACCCCACCAAGCAGTAACAACAGTCATTCCATAGTAACCCACAATCAGTAACACTGTCAAGTACCAAAGTACCCACAAACAGTAACACTGTCAGTACATAGTACCACATGCAGTAACACAGGTCAGTACCATAGTACCAAAAGTCAGTGACACTGTCAGTACCATGTAACCCAAAAGCAGTAACACATCCGTACCATAGTACCACAACAGTAACACTGTCATTAACCAAAGTACCACAAGCAGTAACACTGTCAGTACAATATACCACATGCTATTAACACAGTCAGTACCAATAGTACCACAACAGAAACACTGTCATACAATAGTACAAAACTCCAGTAACACAGTCCAGACCATAGTAACAGAATCAGTAACACTGTCAGTACCATAGTAACCGCAAGCAGTAACACATTCAGTACCATAGTACCACAATCAGTAAACAACTGTCAGTGCATAGTTACCACAAAGCAGTAACACTGTCAGTACCATCGTACAAATCAACAGTAAACACTGTCAGTACAATAGTACCACATGCATAACACAGTCAGTACCTAGTACCAGAATCAGTAACACTGTCAGTTCCATAGTACCAACAAGCATAACAAGTCAATTACCATAGTACCACACAATCAGTAACACTGTCTATTGACCATAGTACCACAAGCATAACACTGTCAGTACAATAGAACCCACATGCCAGTAACACAGTCAGTACCATAGTAACCAAAAGCATTGACACTGCAGTACCATAGTACCACAAGCACCAACACAGTCAGTACATAGTACCAACAATTTAGTAACACTGTCAGTAACATAGTACCACAAGCATTAACACTGTCATACCATAGTACCACATGCAGTAACACTCATCAGTACCATAGGCCACAAAAGCAGTAACAACTATCCGTACCAAGTACCACAAGCATAAGACAGTCAGTACCATAATACAAATCAGTAACACTGTCAATACCATAGACCAAAACAGAAACACAGTACCAAAGTACCACAATCAAAACACTGTCATTACCAAAGTAACCACTAAGCAGTAACACTGTCAGTACCATAATACCACAAGCAGATTAAACACAGTCAGTCCATAGTACCAACAATCATAACACTGTCAGTGTACCATAGAACAACAAGCAGTAAACCACAGTCAGTACCAAAGTACCCACAAGCAGTACACAGTCAGTACCATAGTACTACAAGCAGAAACCACTGCGTAAACCACAGTACCACATGCAGTAACACAGTCGTACCATAGTACTACAAGCATACCATAGTACCCCATGCCAGTACCACAAGCACTACCATAGTACCACATGCATAACCACATTCAGTACCATATTAATCACAAGCAGTACCACAGGACCAACAAGCAGTAAACATTCATACCATAGTACCACCAGCAGTACCATAGTACCACAAGCCGTACCATAGTACCCCAAGCAGTAAACACACTCAATACCAAGTACCACAAGCAGTAACACTGTTTAGTACCATAGTAACCAACACTATGAAACAGACCATAGTAACCACACGCAGTACCATAGTACCACATGCAGTAACACAGTCAGTAACCCTAGCAAACCACATGCAGCAACACAAGTCAGTACCTACAGTAACCACATGCAGTAACACAGTCAGTACCAAAGTACCACAAGCAGTACCATATACCACAAGCAGTAACACAGTTAGTAATCATAGTACCACAGCATTAACACTGCCATTACTTATACCACACGCAGTAAAACAGTACCATAGTATCACAAGCAGTAACACAGTTATATCATAGTTCCACAAGTCATACCACTGACAGTACCGTAGTACCACACGAATAAAATCAGAACCATAGTAACCACATCAGTAACTCATCAGTACCATAGTATCACACGCGTAAAACAGTATATTTCAACAACATAGTATTCCGGTACAATTCAGTAACACAGTCAGTACATAGTAACTCACAAGCAGTACCATAGTACCACAACATAGCCGATAGTACCACAAGCAGTAACACAGACATACCATAGTACCACCACAGTAACAACAGTCAGTACAATAGTACCACAAGCAGTACATAGTACCACATCAGTAACACAGTCAGTAACAATAGTACCACAACAGTACATAGTAACACACGCAGTACCACAGTTAGTATCATAGTACCCCCAGCAGTAACACAGTCAGTACCATAGTACCACAAGCCAGTAACACTGTCAGTACAATAAGTACCTGGGACACGCAGTAAAACAGTACCATAGTAACCACATGCAGAAACACATTAGCACAGTAACCACCAGCATTACCATAGTTACCCTTACATGCAGTAACACAGTCAGTAACCATATTACAACACATCGTAAAACTGTCAGTACCATAGTACCACACGCAGTAAAACATACCACAGAACACACGCATAAACACTGACCAGTACCATAGTACCCACCAACAGTAAATAGTAACCATAGTACCACACGCAGTAATCACTGTCATGTACCATAGTACCACACGCTGTAAAAACAGTACAATAGTACCACATGCATAACAACAGTCAGTACCATAGTACCACAACATTACCAGAGTACCACATGCAGTAAACACAGTCATACCGATAGTTCACAACGAGTAAACACTGTCATACCATAGTACCACATGAAGTTAACACAGTCATTACCATAGTAACCACAAGCATTACCATAGTACCACATGCAGTAAACACAGTCAATACCATAGTAACCACTACGCGTAACAGTTCAGTTAACCATAGCAACCACATGCATAACAACAACTGTCATACCATAGTAACCGCATGCCAGTAGCCCTGTCAGTACATAGTACCACACCAGTAAAACAGTACCATAGTAACACACCCAGTAAAACAGACAGTAACCATAGTACCACAACGCAGTAACACATTCAGTACCACAGTACCACACGCAGTAAAAAAGCACCATAGTACCACACGCAGTAACACTGTCAGTACCATAGTACCACACGCAGTAAAACAGTACCATAGACCAAATGCAGTATTCACCGACACAGTCCAGTACCAAGGTAGCTGCACAAGCATATCATAGTACCACATGCATTAACCACAGTCAATACCATATTCCACAACCAGTATCACTGTCATTACCATAGTACCAAATGCAGTAACACAGTCAATACCATAGTACAACAAGCAGTAACACTGTCAGTACCATAGTACCACATGCAGTAACACAGTCAATAACATAGTACAACAATCAGTAACAGTCATTACCATAGCACCACAAAGCAGTAACACCTTGTCAGTGCCATAGTACCACAACGCAAGAAAAAACAGTATCATAATACCACAAGCAGTACCATAGTACCACAACATACCCATAGTACACAAGCAGTACTCATAGCAACCACAAGCAGTAACACTGTTATACCATATTACCACAATCAGTAACAATTGTCAGTACCATAGTACCACACGCATTAAGACAGTAACCAAATAGTACAACACGCAGTAAAACAGTACCATAGAAGCACACGCAGCAAAACAGTACCATATTACCAAACGATAAAACGTAACCATAGGTACCACACGTAGTAAAACGTACCATAGTAACCACGCTCAGCAAAACAACCATAGTACCACACCAGTAAAACAGTACACTTGTACCACACGCAGCAAACATTACCATATTACCACACGCAAAGTAAAACAGTACCAGAGTACCACACGTAGTAAAACAGTACCATAGTACCACACCAGTAAAAACAGTCCATAGACCACGCGCAGCAAAACAGTACCCATATTACCACACGCAGTAAAACCGTACCATAGTAACCACAGCAGTAAAACAGTAACCAAGTACCACACGCAGCAAACAGTGCATATACCACACGCAGTAAACAGAAACCATAAGTACCACACTCACCAGCAAACCGTGCCATAGTACCAACACGCAAGTCAAAACATACCATAGTACCACACTCAGTATAACAGTAACCATAGTACCACAACGCGTAAAACAGTACCATTTAACCACAACGCAGCAAACAGTGCCTTAGTACCACACCCGTAAAACAGTACCATTAGTACCACACGCAGTAAAACCAGACCATAGTACCACACGCAGTAAAAACAGTACCATAGTACCCCACCAACATAACAGTACCAAGCCTGCCACACGCAGCAAAACATACCATAGTAATACACTCAATTAAAACAGACATAGTGGCCACACGCATAAAACAGTACCATAGTGCCACACGCATTAAACACAGTACCATAGTGCCACACGGTAGTAAAACAGTACCATAGTACCACACTTGTAAAAAAACAGTACCATAGTGCCTCACGTAGTAAAACATACCATAGTGCTCCACACGTAGTAAAACGTAACCATAGTACCAACGACCAAGCAAAACAGTACCCTAGTACCACACCAGCAAAACATACCATAGTTACCACACGCAGCAAAACAGTACCAATAGTAACCACACGCATCAAAACAGTGCCATAGTATCAACACGCAGCAAAACAGTACCATAGTACCACACGCAGCAAAACAGTGCCATAGTACCACACGCAGCAAAACAGTACCATAGTACCACACAAAGCAAAACAGTACCATAGTACAACACCAAGCAAAACAGTACCATATCACCACACCAAGCAAAACAGTACCATAGTACCACACGTAGTAAAACAGTACCATAGTACTACACGTAGTAAAACAGTACCATAGTACCGCACGTATTAAAACAGTACCATAGTACCACACGTAGTAAAACAGTACCATAGTACCACAAGTAATAAAACAGTACCATAGTACCACACGTAGTAAAACATTACCATAGTACCACACGCAGCAAAACAGTACCATAGTACCACACGCAGCAAAACAGTGCCATAGTACCACACGCAGCAAAACAGTACCATAGTACCACACGCAGGAAAACAGTGCCATAGTACCACACGCAGCAAAACAGTACCATAGTGCCACACGTAGTAAAACAGTACCATAGTTCCACACGCAGTAAAACACTACCAAAGTACCACACGCAGCAAAACAGTGCCATAGTACCACACCAAGCAAAACAGTACCATAGTACCACACCAAGCAAAACAGTACCATAGTAGCACACCAAGCAAAACAGTACCATAGTGCCACACGCAGCAAAACAGTAAAATAGTACCAGACGCAGCAAAACAGTGCCATAGTACCACACGCAGCAAAACAGTACCATAGTACCACACCAAGCAAAACAGTACCATAGTACCACACCAAGCAAAACAGTACCATAGTGCCACAGGCAGCAAAACTGTACCATAGTACCACACGTAGTAAAACAGTACCATAGTACCACACGTAGTAAAACAGTACCATAGTACCACACGTAGTAAAACAGTACCATAGTACCACACGTAGTAAAACAGTACCATAGTACCACACGCAGCAAAACAGTACCATAGTACCACACCAAGCAAAACAGTACCATAGTACCACACAAAGCAAAACAGTACCATAGTGCCACACGCAGCAAAACAGTACCATAGTACCACACGTAGTAAAACAGTACAATAGTACCACACGTAGTAAAACAGTACCACAGTACCACACGTAGTAAAACAGTACCATAGTACCACACGTAGTAAAACAGTACCATAGTACCACACGTAGTAAAACAGTACCATAGTACCACACGTAGTAAAACAGTACCATAGTACCACACGTAGTAAAACAGTACCATAGTACCACAAGTAATAAAACAGTACCATAGTACCACACGTAGTAAAACATTACCATAGTACTACAACCAGTAACATTCAGTAGCTCATCATAATGTCAATTATTTCATAAACTAATAATTGTAAAATTCGTCACCTGACCTTTCACAGAAATATAGGAATTACTCTTATTCTATAGTCTTTTTTGTCATGCCAGTCACATTAGTTTACCCACTCTTATATGTCCATGACATGATGATTCACTCACTCACTACATCTCCATGACATGATGATTCACTCACTCACTACATCTCCATGACACATGATTCACTCACTCACCACATCTCCATGACGCATGATTTACTCACCACATCTCCATGACACATGATTCACTCACTCACTACGTCTCCAGTCATGCAGTAACACAGTCAGTACCATAGTACCACAAGCCGTACCATAGTACCAAAAGCAGTACCATAGCACCACAAGCAGTAACACTGTTAGTACCATAGTACCACAAGCAGTAACATTGTCAGTACCATAGTACCACACGCAGTAAGACAGTACCATAGTACCACACGCAGTAAAACAGTACCATAGTACCACACGCAGCAAAACAGTACCATATTACCACACGTAGTAAAACAGTACCATAGTACCACACGTAGTAAAACAGTACCATAGTACCACGCGCGCACAAAACAGTACCATAGTACCACACGCAGTAAAACAGTACCATAGTACCACACGCAGCAAAACATTACCATATTACCACACGCAGTAAAACAGTACCATAGTACCACACGTAGTAAAACAGTACCATAGTACCACACGCAGTAAAACAGTACCATAGTACCACGCGCAGCAAAACAGTACCATATTACCACACGCAGTAAGACAGTACCATAGTACCACACGCAGTAAAACAGTACCATAGTACCACACGCAGCAAAACAGTACCATATTACCACACGTAGTAAAACAGTACCATAGTACCACACGTAGTAAAACAGTACCATAGTACCACGCGCAGCAAAACAGTACCATAGTACCACACGCAGTAAAACAGTACAATAGTACCACACGCAGCAAAACATTACCATATTACCACACGCAGTAAAACAGTACCATAGTACCACACGTAGTAAAACAGTACCATAGTACCACACGCAGTAAAACAGTACCATAGTACCACGCGCAGCAAAACAGTACCATATTACCACACGCAGTAAAACAGTACCATAGTACCACACGCAGTAAAACAGTACCATAGTACCACACGCAGCAAAACAGTGCCATAATACCACACGCAGTAAAACAGTACCATAGTACCACACGCAGCAAAACAGTGCCATAGTACCACACGCAGCAAAACAGTACCATAGTACCACACGCAGTAAAACAGTACCATAGTACCACACGCAGTAAAACAGTACCATTGTACCACACGCAGCAAAACAGTGCCATAGTACCACACCCAGTAAAACAGTACCATAGTACCACACGCAGTAAAACAGTACCATAGTACCACACGCAGTAAAACAGTACCATAGTACCACACCAAGCAAAACAGTACCATACTGCCACACGCAGCAAAACAGTACCATAGTACTACACGCAGTAAAACAGTACCATAGTGCCACACGCAGTAAAACAGTTCCATAGTGCCACACGCAGTAAACAGTACCATAGTGCCCCACGTAGTAAAACAGTACCCTAGTACCCCAGTAGTAAAACAGTACCATATGCCACGTAGTAAACAGTCCCCTAGTGCCACAGTGTAAAACAGTACCAAGTACCAACCCAAACAAAACAGTACCATAGTACCACACCAAGCAAAACATTTCCCTGTACCACACGCAGCAAACAGTACCATAGTACACCCCAGCAAAACGTGCCTGTTCACACGCAGCAAAAGTACCCTGTACCCCGCAGCAAAAAAGT
>NC_069430.1:15364307-15381655 GCF_026875155.1 Cherax quadricarinatus | reverse complement strand
AAAAAAACCTTTTATGTAAAAATTAAAAAAAAAAAATAAAAAATTTTAAAAAATTTTTAAAAATTAAAATTAACTTCTATTTATGTTAGATAAATGTTAAAGTAACAGTGAATGAAGACTATTAATGTAAAACATTATGAACACAAGACCCACAATATCATTGTTAATGAAACAATAATGTTCATGTAGTTTTTTTCCATCAAGGTAGCTTTCTTGATGCCGACGAGGCTTTTTGATCCATGAATTGATCTATCTTCTTCCTTGGATCCAAACTCATTACCTTTTCTTTTCCCCAAGCGCGTATTACCCAGTGATTTTAGCGTTTAAAAGTAAATTAATAACATAAAAATAATAATAATAATATAATAATAATAAAATAATAATAATAATAATAATAAAAAAAATAATAATAAAATTTATATTGAAAATAATAATAATGTTTATCATAATCATAATCATAATAATAATAAAAAATTATTATATATTAATTATTATAATAAATAATATAATAATAATAATAATAATAATAATAATTATTATTTATATTATTATTAATTATTATATTATTATATTTAAAATTATTATTATTTTTTAAATATTAAAATAATAATAAAATAATAATAATAATAAAAATAATAAAAAATAATAATCAAAATAACAATAATAATAATAATGACAACAGATAATTTAAAAATAATTTTGTTTGGTACATTCAAGTGATCAACTATGAATTTGTTGTGAGTATTAATTATAAACAAATCATTACCTTTATTACAGTGGGAAGAAGAGGACTTATGTCCATGGTGGAGTTATGTCAGCAAGCAACACTTGTGTACATGATCACCTTCATCAGTTGTAACGTAGAACCAGGAGTTGTTGTTTGTAGATGTTGTTAGGGTGATGATGGTGTCACCACGGGGGTTGAGAGGAAATTTGGGACTCGTGGTACCATCTTCCACGGGGTACAGGAAGCACTCTGTCACACAACGACAAGAAAACTGTCAATATAAACCAACTTAAACTGATAATAAACATACAACAATATGTGACAGAGGAGACGGTTGTCTGCGACATAATACATGGCGGCTCCTCCACACTTCTAGTAATTGAAATCCCTCTCATATGACAATGGAAATATAAAAAACTTAAGGAGTATAATGTGATCCTTTATTGACAACGTTTCGCCCACATAGTAGACTTTATCAAATCACAAACAGATCTTTTGTTATTTGATAAAGTCTATTGTGTGGGCGAAACGTTGTCAATAATGGACCACATTATGCTCCTTAAGTGTTTATATTTCATTGTGTCGGTATTTTATACCATTTATTTCTCTTATATGACAAATTAAAAACTTATTTATTTTATAATTAGTTTTTCCACCTAATTATTTATAAACGTCGATGTATTTACTGTTATGTGCAGAAAATGTTCATCTGAACTAATTTAAAATAACCAACCAAACTAACAACACTGAACAAACAAACGTAATGCAAACCACTCTTATTAAAATAACAAAAGACAAACTTTTTTTTCAGTAAAGTATACTATGCAAAACAATCACAGGGGGAGTTGAATTATAGCTCTAGTCCTCTCGTGTTGCAATAAACATTATCAGGGGTTTGTAATGTTGCAAAAATAAGCAAGAAGTCAAGGCAGATTCATTGACGGAACGGTTCGAGTTCGAACCTACTCATTCCTGAAAACCTGACGCTCCTGAGGGTTTTGGTTGAAACATAAAAAGGGCCTGAGTTATCATTAACTCTCCCCGTGTTGTCTTGACATATGTATGCCTTAGTGAAATAAATTTTGTCATTGTTAGTTTTTAAAGAGGTACTTTTTTATTACTTTTTTTTGGTTCAGTGTTGTTAATTTGGTTGGGTTGTTTGGTTGGTTGTTTGGTTGGTTTGTTTGGGTTGGGTTAGTTTGGTTGGTTGTTTGGTTGGGTTGTTTGGTTGGGGTTTGTTTTGGTTTGGGAGTTTGGGGTTGTTGTTTGTTGGGTTTTTTGGTTGGTTTTTGTTTGGTTTGGGTTAGTTTGGTTTGGGTTTGTTTGGGTTTTTATTAATCCCAAAACGTTTTCTGCAAACATTAGCGTCCCCCAAAAATTTGGGAGAAACCCTTGTACTTAAAAGTAAACTAAAACCTTGTTTGCCAAGTAAACCCTTTTTTTTGCGTGACTTCAAAACCCAATTAGAAAAATAAATATGAATATACTTGGGCTAGGGGAACTTTGTATTAAAACCCCTCCGGTTTTGCAGGTACAACATTGTTAAGGATGGAGAGTTTTGTCTATGTTATACTGGCGAATGTTCTGAATTTTTTCCTCTGAAGTTTAATCATTTTATAACAGTATCACTTCTTGATGGGCATCCGCTGTTAAAAGTCAGGTGGCGGATGTCATCCAGATCCTCTTCCCCAGTCTCATCCTTCAGTCACTGAAGCTTGATTTTTTATTACCGTCCTTATTATACAAGACGTCACAGCCAAGATTTAATGTTAGCAATCAAAGATGGGCGGCATCATGGAACATTTTCTGATGCAGTTATAAACAGTGAAAGTACAGTTGCGTTAGGGGGTTATTTTGTCAAGGGTGGGCACAGACCGGGGCCCCGGGGGGGGTTGACCCCCCAAACCCTCTCCCGGTATACTCCAGGTATATTATTTTCCATAATACAACGACTCAATTTAATACTGCCATCACCCGCCGTATTCTGACACTGTGTATTTAACACGGTCGTAAAGAGCTTCCGATGTCTCTGATTGAGGGCTGAAGACTGTCCACTATACGAGGGTCATTAAGGCTTCATGTCACCTATTCATCACCAGTCAAGATGATCGGTTGTCGGTCAGGAACTGACATCTGATGACCCCGAGTGTTCCTAGGTTCCCTACATCGTGGGCACCACACAAGAGGCCACAAGCGTCGATGAGTCACTCCAGCTGATGGATGACAGCTGGTAATTAATACCTCTGTCAGGACACAACAGCGGATGAAAAAGAAAGCCAGCCCAGTTCGCAGTTATCATTGCGTATTCTATTTATACTTTCATCAAATTTGCCAACTAACAAGAAGTATACTATTGTCGATCTTGTCAATTTGCAGGGAACATGTTTGGTTGGGTCCCCGGCGACGCCTGTATGAAATATACATGTAACTGACGGTGGTAGTAAGCATACAAAGAATTCTAACTAAGCACAGTTTGTAGGGAGTATCGGGAGACTGCAAACATTCTCACGGAGACCATGTAAACATTCTCACGGAGACCATGTAAACATTCTCCGGGACATGTAAATTCTACGGAGACATGTAAATTTCACGGAGACCATCGTAACATTCTCACGGAGACATGTAAACATTCACGGAGACCATGTAAAACATTCCACGGAGACATGTAACAATTTCCCCGGAAGCATGTAAACATTCTCACGGTAGACATGTAAACAGTCTCACGGAGACCATGTAAACATTTCACGGAGACCATGTAAACATTCACGGAGCCTGTAAACATTCTCACGGAGACCATGTGAAATTCTACGGTACTTAAACATTCTCACGAGACATGTAAAACATTCTCAGGAGACCATGTAAACATTCTCACGAGGACCAGTAAACATTCAGGGACCATGTAAACATCTCACGGAGACATGTACAACATTCTACGGAGACATGTAAACATTTCACGGGACAGTAAACATTCTCAGGGACAGAACATTCTCACGGGACATGTAAACATTCTCACGGAGGACCATGTAAACATTTCACGGAGACCATGTAACATTCAGTCAGAGACCATGTAAACATTCTCACGGAGACCATGTAAACATTCTCACGGAGACCATGTAAACATTCTCACGGAGACCATGTAAACATTCTCACGGAGACCATGTAAACATTCTCAGAGACATGTAAACTTCTCAGGAGACATGTAAACCATTCTCACGGAGACATGTAAACATTCTCACGGAGACCATGTAAACATTCTCACGGAGACCATGTAACATTCTCACGTGACAGTAACATTCTCACGGAGACCAGTAACAACGAATTTGAACGGAATGTTATGTCAGTAGAAGAAGGAAATTTTTATAACACATCGCACATCTAATACTGCAGTCAGTACAACAGTCAGTGACAGTCAGTACAACAGTCAGTGACAGTCAGTACAACAGCCAGTGACAGTCAGTACAACAGTCAGTGACAGTCAGTACAACAGCCAGTGACAGTCAGTACCACAGTCAGTGACAGTCAGTACAACAGCCAGTGACAGTCAGTACAACAGCCAGTGACAGTCAGTACAACAGTCAGTGACTGTCAGTATACACACAGTGACGTCAGTACCACAGTCAGTGACAGTCAGTACAACAGCCAGTGACAGTCAGTACCACAGTCAGTGACAGTCAGTACAACAGCCAGTGACTGTCAGTACTACACCCAGTGACTGTCAGTACCACAGTCAGCGACAGTCAGTACAACAGCCAGTGACAGTCAGTACCACAGTCAGCGACAGTCAGTACAACAGCCAGTGACTGTCAGTACTACAGCCAGTGACTGTCAGTACCACAGTCAGCGACAGTCAGTACAACAGCCAGTGACTGTCAGTACTACAGCCAGTGACTGTCAGTACCACAGTCAGCGACAGTCAGTACCACAGTCAGCGACAGTCAGTACAACAGCCAGTGACAGTCAGTACTACAGTCAGTGATAATCAGTACCACAGTCAGGGGCAGTCAGTGCCACAGACACTGACATCAGTACCACAGCCAGTGAAGTCAGTGCCACAGCCAGTGACAGTCAGTACCACAGCTAGTGACAGTACCACAGCCAGTGATAGCCACTACCACAGCAAGTGACAGTCAGTACTACGGTCACTGATAATCAGTACAACAGTCAGTGACAGGCAGTGCCACAGACACTGACATCAGTACCACAGCCAGTGACAGTCAGTGCCACAGCCAGTGACAGTCAGTACCACAGCTAGTGACAGTACCACAGCCAGTGAAAGTCAGTACCACAGCCAGTCACAGTCAGTTCCACAGCCAGTGACAGTACCGCAGCCAGTGACAGTACCACAGCCAGTGACAGTACCGCAGCCAGTGACAGTACCACAGCCAGTGACAGTACCACAGCCAGTGACAGTCAACATCACAGCCAATGATAGCCAGTAAGACAGCCAGTGACAGTCAGTACCACAGCCAGTGACAGTTAGTGCCACAGCCAGTAACAGTCAGTACCAGAGCCAGTAATGGTCAGTACCACAGCCAGTGATAGGCAGTACCACAGCCAGTGTCAGTCAGTACCACAGCCAGTGATAGTACCACAGCCAGTGACAGTCAGTACCACAGCTAGTGACAGTACCACAGCCAGTGATAGTCAGTACCACAGTCAGTCACAGTCAGCACCACAGCCAGTGATAGTCAGTAAGACAGCCAGTGACAGTCAGTACCATAGTCAGTGACAGTCAATATCACAGCCAGTGATAGTCAGTACCACAGCCAGTGACAGTCAGTACCACAGCCAGTGACAGTCAGTACCACAGCCAGTGAGAGTCAGTACCACAGCCAGTGACAGTCAGTACCACAGCCAGTGACAGTCAGTACTACAACCAGTGATAGTACCACAGCCAGTGAGAGTCAGTACCACAGCCAGTGATAGTCAGTACCACAGCCAGTGACAGTCAGTACCAAACAGTGATAGTACCACAGCCAGTGAGACCACAGAAGTCAGTACCACAGCCAGTGACAGTCAGTACCACAGCCAGTGATAGTACCACAGCCACTGATAGTCAGTACTACCCCCAGTGACAGTCAGTACCACAGCCAGTGACAGTCAGTACTACAGTCAGTGATAGTCACTACCACAGCCAGTGAACCTCAGTACCACAGCCAGTGGTAGTCAGTACTACAGCCAGTGACAGTCAGTACTACAGCCAGTGATAGTCAGTATCACAGCCAGTGACAGTCAGTACCACAGCCAGTGATAGTACCAAAGCCACTGATAGTCAATACCACCGCCAGTGACAGTCAGTACCACAGCCAGTGACAGTCAGTACTACAGTCAGTGATAGTCAGTACCACAGCCAGTGACAGTCAGTACCACAACCAGTGGTAGTCAGTACTACAGCCAGTGACAGTCAGTGCTACAGTCAGTGATAGTCAGTACCACAGCCAGTGACAGTGAGTGCCACAACCAGTGGTAGTCAGTACCACAGCCAGTGATAGTCAGTACCGCAGCCAGTGATATTCCATACCAAAGCCAGTGACAATCAGTACCACTGTAACATATGTAGTAACAGTCAGTACCATAATAACACAACCAATAACACAGTCAGTACCATAGTACCACATGCAGCAACACAGTCCGTACCATAGTACCACATCAGTAACACAGTCATTACCATAGTACCACATCCAGTCACACAGTCAGTACCATAGTACCACAATCAGTAACACAGTCAGTACCATAGCACCACATCCAGTAACACAGTCAGTATCATAGTACCACATGCAGCAACACAGTCCGTACCATAGTACCACATGCAGTAACACAGTCAGTACCATAGTACTACATCCAGTACACTGTCAGTACCATATACCACATCCAGTAACACAGTCAGTACCATAGTACCACATCCAGTAACACAGTCAGTACCATAGTACCACATCCAGTAACACAGTCAGTACCATAGTACGACATCCAGTCACACAGTCAGTACCTAGATAGTCACAGCATACATAGCACGACATCCAGTCACACAGTCAGTACCAAAGTACCACATCCAGTAACACAGTCAGTACCATAGTACGACATCCAGTCACACAGTCAGTACCAAAGTACCCCACCCAGTAACACAGTCAGTACCATAGCACGACATCCAGTCACACAGTCAGTACCATAGTACCACATCCAGTCACACAGTCAGTACCATAGTACGACATCCAGTCACACAGTCAGTACCATAGCACGACATCCAGTCACACAGTCAGTACCAAGTACCACATCCAGTAACACAGACAGTACCATAGCACGACATCCAGTCACACAGTCAGTACCATAGTACCACATCCAGTCACACAGTCAGTACCATACTACCACATCCAGTAACACAGTCAGTACCATAGTACGACATCCATTAACACAGTCAGTACCATATACCACATCCAGTAACACAGTCAGTACCATAGCACGACATCCAGTCACACAGTCAGTACCATAGTACCACATCCAGTAACACAGTCAGTACCATATACCACATCCAGTAACACAGTAGTACCCGACATGACATCAGTACCACAGCAAATGACACCAAAATGGGCCCGTCGAATTCATTCTGACGAGGACATTCGAGCACTCAGGAAGATTTGAATAACTGAGCAGTATTTCGGAAGAAGGGGCAGATGCGTTTAATATAGCCCAAAGGGCAAATTTTTCAAATGTTGGACGGGAAACAATAACCATGCCTATAAAACAAAATAATGTGGGATCTTAATATTACGGATTGGAAAAGATTTAGGAGTTTCTGGTTAGCAGAAATTCTGAAACAAGACAACAGTGCAAAGTGTTCGCATTAAAGCTAATAGATCCTTGGCTTCATATCAAAGCATAAATAATAGGAGTCCTCAGGTTGTTCTCAACTCTATACATCCTGGTTAGGCCTCTTTAGATTAGGGTGCACAGTTTTGGTACCGTTATTAAGAGGATATAAATTCCGGAAAATGTACAAAGGAGGATGAAAAGGGATTGATTCCCATGTATCAGAAACCTTCCCTATGAGGTTTGATAAGGGCCTGAAATGAAACTTTTCTAGAAAGGAGTAGAATTAGGGGGAATATGATTGGGAGTATAATGGAAAACAGGAATAATAAGGGGATGTAATAGTGTGCTGAAAAAATCTAGCTAAAAGGACCGCAGCAATGTTTTAAGTTGGAAAATTCAGATTCAGGAAGGATATGGGAAAAAGTACTGGTTGGAAAGAGTTGTGGATGAGTGGAACAACCCAAGTACCGTTATAGGGGCCAAAAAACGTTGTGTAGCTTTAAACAATGTTGTTAGGTAAGGGACACATATGAAAGTTAGACAACTTTATTCCGAACGTTTGCCACACAGTAGGCTTCTTCAGTCGAATACGAAAGTAGGCAGGAAAGTAGAGTGTGAAGACGATGTAATCGTCCATCCACCCTTAAAGTTCTAGAATTTGAGGTTTGTCAGTCCCTGGGCCTGAGAAGTTCAGTTCCATAGTCAGGAACTCTTGAAGATCAAGCGCCCAGTGGGAGACCTTAAATATTTGTCGGAAGGAGGTGCAGGGTAGTGTAGTAGTAGTGTAGGTAGTAGTATTTAGTGAGAGGCAACTGGAGGTCAGGTCCCTCAGATCCACCCTTCTAAATTGAAAAGCTTGTCCAAGTTTTTCGTACAAGGGATGCCAGTGTTGCGTGTCGAAAAGGGGATCAAAATGGTATACAATACCTGTCGGATTGTATCCATTTGATGTTCAGCTTTAAAAATAGGTTGGATAAACATGAGTGATGTGGGTGGGTGTGGTTAGACTGATAGGCTTGTGCTAAAGGTCGGTTGCCGTGCCCTCCTTAAGTCAGTGACTGACCTGACTGGGTTGGGGGTTGCATTGGCTTAAGCGGTAGGAGACTTGGACTGCTCGAAATGGGCCAGTAGCTTCTGCAGTGTTCTTCGTTCTTATGTTCTTATGTTCTTATATACAACATCCAGTAACACAGTCAGTACCATATACCACATCCAGTAACACAGTCAGTACCATAGTACCACATCCTTTCACACAGTCAGTCCCATAGTACCACATCCAGTAACAGTCATACCATATCCCACATCCAGAAAACACAGTCAGTACCATATACCACATGCTGTAATTACAGTTAAGACTCTTGTGCAACATCTGGGTATCTTTATTGTAGACGTTTCGCCATCCAGTGACTTTATCAATACAGATTCTTGGACATAATTGGGAAGACAGTAGAACTATATACAAAAGATGAGGTAAACAGTCCCTCAGTCTTGGTTAAAGAGGACATCTACAAGACCTTTTTTCAGGCTACTACAACTAACCCATCCCTTTGGGGAAAGGGAAACTACTTCCACTGTTGAATCCGCCCTACCAGTGACTATGCCCTCGCTGCTACCGTCCCCACCCACTGACGCTATTAAACCCGCCAGTCTTCTTGCCTTTGCTCCAGATTCTCCCCCAACCGATGCTGTGAACACTAACTCCAAGGCCGAGGGACTGATTCCCTCATTTTTTGTATATAGTTCTACTGTTTTCCTATTATGTCCTAGAATCTGTATTGATAAAGCCACTGGATGGCGAAACGTCTACAATAAAGATATTCAGATGTTGCACATGTGTCTTAACTTTCACATTGTCGGTATTTTATACCTTTCTTGCACAACTTGTCAGACACTGCAACATCATGGAATCTTGGTTCAGAGGACATCTACAAGACCTTCTTCACGGCTACTACAACTAACCCATCCCTTTGGGAAGGATCTACTTCCACTGTTGAATCCCGCCTACCAGTGACTATGCCCTCGTCTGCTACACGTCCCCATCCACTGACGCCTATATAACCGCCAGTCTTCTTGCCTTTGCTCCAGATTCTCCACCACCACGATGCTGTGAACACCATAGTTCAAGTTCTGCTGTCTTCTAATTATGTCCTAGAACCTGTATTGATCAAGCCACTGGATGGCGAAACGTCTACAATGAAGATATCCAGATGTTGCACATGTGGCTTAACTTTCATATTGTCGGTATTTTATACCCTTCTTGCACAGCAGTAACACAGTCAGTACCATAGTGCCACATCCAGTAACACAGTTAGTACCTTAGTACCACAATCAGTAACACAGTCAGTACCAAAGTACCACAAGCAGCAACACAATCAGTACCATAGTACCACAAGCAGTAACACAGTCAGTACCATAGTTCCACAAGCAGTAACACTGTCAGTACCATAGTACCACAAGCAGTAACACAGTCATTACCATAGTATCACAAGCAGTAACACAGTCAATACCATAGTACCACATGCAGTAACACAGTCATTACCATAGTACCACAAGCATTAACACAGTCAGTACCATAGTACCACAAGCAGAAACACAGTCAGTACCATAGTACCACAAGCAGTAACACAGTGAGTACCATAGTACCACAATCAGTAAAACTATCAGTACCATAGTACAACATGCAGTAACAGTCAGTACCATAGTACCACAAGCAGTACCACTGTCAGTACCTAGTTTCCAAATCAGTTAACACAGTCAGTACCATAGTACCACAATCGTAACAAAAGTCCGTACCATTGTACCGAAATCAGTACCACTGTCGTACCTAGTACCACAAGCAGTAAAACACTGTCCCGTACAATAGTACCAATGCAGTAACACAGTCAGTACCATAGTACCAGAATTTAGTAACACTGTCAGTTCATTTGTACCACAAGCAGTAACACAGTCAGTACCATAGTACCACAATCAGTAACACTGTCAGTACCATAGTACCACAAACAGTAACACTGTCAGTACCATAGTACCACATGCAGTAACACAGTCAGTACCATAGTACCAAAAGCAGTGACACTGTCAGTACCATAGTACCAAAAGCAGTAACACAGTCAGTACCATAGTACCACAATCAGTAACACTGTCATTACCATAGTACCACAAGCAGTAACACTGTCAGTACAATAGTACCACATGCAGTAACACAGTCAGTACCATAGTACCACAAGCAGTAACACTGTCAGTACAATAGTACCACATGCAGTAACACAGTCAGTACCATAGTACCAGAATCAGTAACACTGTCAAATACCATAGTTACCACAAGCAGTAACACAGTCAGTACCATAGTACCACAATCAGTAACACTGTCAGTGCCATAGTACCACAAGCAGTAACACTGTCAGTACCATAGTACAACAAGCAGTAACACTGTCAGTACAATAGTACCACATGCAGTAACACAGTCAGTACCATAGTACCAGAATCAGTAACACTGTCAGTTCCATAGTACCACAAGCAGTAACACAGTCAGTACCATAGTACCACAATCAGTAACACTGTCAGTGCCATAGTACCACAAGCAGTAACACTGTCAGTACAATAGTACCACATGCAGTAACACAGTCAGTACCATAGTACCAAAAGCAGTGACACTGTCAGTACCATAGTACCACAAGCACTAACACAGTCAGTACCATAGTACCACAATTAGTAACACTGTCAGTACCATAGTACCACAAGCAGTAACACTGTCAGTACCATAGTACCACATGCAGTAACACAGTCAGTACCATAGTGCCACAAGCAGTAACACTATCCGTACCATAGTACCACAAGCAGTAACACAGTCAGTACCATAATACCATAATCAGTAACACTGTCAATACCATAGTACCAAAAGCAGTAACACAGTACCATAGTACCACAAGCAGTAACACTGTCAGTACCATAGTACCACAAGCAGTAACACTGTCAGTACCATAATACCACAAGCAGTAGCACAGTCAGTACCATAGTACCACAATCAGTAACACTGTCAGTACCATAGTACAACAAGCAGTAACACAGTCAGTACCATAGTACCACAAGCAGTAACACAGTCAGTACCATAGTACTACAAGCAGAAACACTGTCAGTACCACAGTACCACATGCAGTAACACAGTCAGTACCAAAGTACTACAAGCAGTACCATAGTACCACATGCAGTACCACAAGCACTACCATAGTACCACATGCAGTAACACATTCAGTACCATAGTATCACAAGCAGTACCACAGTACCAAATGCAGTAATACAGTCAGTACCATAGTACCACAAGCAGTACCATAGTACCACAAGCAGTACCATAGTACCCCAAGCAGTAACACACTCAATACCATAGTACCACAAGCAGTAACACTGTTAGTACCATAGTACCACACGTAGTGAAACAGTACCATAGTACCACAAGCAGTACCATAGTAACACATGCAGTAACACAGTCAGTATTATAGTACCACATGCAGCAACACAGTCAGTACCACAGTACCACATGCAGTAACACAGTCAGTACCAAAGTACCACAAGCAGTACCATAGTACCACAAGCAGTAACACAGTTAGTATCATAGTACCACAAGCAGTAACACTGCCAGTACCATAGTACCACACGCAGTAAAACAGTACCATAGTATCACAAGCAGTAACACAGTTAGTATCATAGTTCCACAAGCAGTACCACTGACAGTACCGTAGTACCACACGAAGTAAAACAGAACCATAGTACCACATGCAGTAACACAGTCAGTACCATAGTATCACTCGCAGTAAAACAGTACCATAGTACCACATGCAGTAACACAGTCAGTACCATAGTACCACAAGCAGTACCATAGTACCACAAGCAGTACCATAGTACCACAAGCAGTAACACAGTCAATACCATAGTACCACAAGCAGTAACACAGTCAGTACAATAGTACCACAAGCAGTACCATAGTACCACATGCAGTAACACAGTCAGTACAATAGTACCACAAGCAGTACCATAGTACCACAAGCAGTAACACAGTTAGTATCATAGTACCACAAGCAGTAACACTGTCAGTACCATAGTACCACAAGCAGTAACACTGTCAGTACTATAGTACCACACGCAGTAAAAGAGTACCATAGTACCACATGCAGTAACACATTAGCACAGTACCACAAGCAGTACCATAGTACCACATGCAGTAACACAGTCAGTACCATAGTACCACACACAGTAACACTGTCAGTACCATAGTACCACACGCAGTAAAACAGTACCACAGAACACACGCAGTAACACTGTCAGTACCATAGTACCACACACAGTAAAATAGTACCATAGTACCACACGCAGTATCACTGTCAGTACCATAGTACCACACGCAGTAAAACAGTACCATAGTACCACATGCAGTAACACAGTCAGTACCATAGTACCACAAGCAGTACCATAGTACCACATGCAGTAACACAGTCAATACCATAGTTCCACAACGAGTAACACTGTCAGTACCATAGTACCACATGAAGTAACACAGTCAGTACCATAGTACCACAAGCAGTACCATAGTACCACATGCAGTAACACAGTCAATACCATAGTACCACTAGCAGTAACAGTCAGTACCATAGCACCACAAGCAGTAACACTGTCAGTACCATAGTACCGCATGCAGTAACACTGTCAGTACCATAGTACCACACGCAGTAAAACAGTACCATAGTACCACACGCAGTAAAACAGTACCATAGTACCACACGCAGTAACACAGTCAGTACCACAGTACCACACGCAGTAAAACAGCACCATAGTACCACACGCAGTAACACTGTCAGTACCATAGTACCACACGCAGTAAAACAGTACCATAGTACCAAATGCAGTAACACAGTCAGTACCAAAGTACCACAAGCAGTATCATAGTACCACATGCAGTAACACAGTCAATACCATAGTTCCACAACCAGTAACACTGTCAGTACCATAGTACCAAATGCAGTAACACAGTCAATACCATAGTACAACAAGCAGTAACACTGTCAGTACCATAGTACCACATGCAGTAACACAGTCAATACCATAGTACCACAAGCAGTAACAGTCAGTACCATAGCACCACAAGCAGTAACACTGTCAGTGCCATAGTACCACACGCAGTAAAACAGTATCATAATACCACAAGCAGTACCATAGTACCACAAGCAGTACCATAGTACCACAAGCAGTACCATAGCACCACAAGCAGTAACACTGTTAGTACCATAGTACCACAAGCAGTAACATTGTCAGTACCATAGTACCACACGCAGTAAGACAGTACCATAGTACCACACGCAGTAAAACAGTACCATAGTACCACACGCAGCAAAACAGTACCATATTACCACACGTAGTAAAACAGTACCATAGTACCACACGTAGTAAAACAGTACCATAGTACCACGCGCAGCAAAACAGTACCATAGTACCACACGCAGTAAAACAGTACCATAGTACCACACGCAGCAAAACATTACCATATTACCACACGCAGTAAAACAGTACCATAGTACCACACGTAGTAAAACAGTACCATAGTACCACACGCAGTAAAACAGTACCATAGTACCACGCGCAGCAAAAACGTACCATATTACCACACGCAGTAAAACAGTACCATAGTACCACACGCAGTAAAACAGTACCATAGTACCACACGCAGCAAAACAGTGCCATAGTACCACACGCAGCAAAACAGTACCATAGTATCACACCCAGCAAAACAGTACCATAGTACCACACGCAGCAAAACAGTACCATAGTACCACACGTAGTAAAACAGTACCATAGTACCACACGTAGTAAAACAGTACCACAGTACCACACGCAGTAAAACAGTACCATAGTACCACACGCAGTAAAACAGTACCATAGTACCACACGCAGTAAAACAGTACCATAGTACCACACGCAGTAAAACAGTACCATAGTACCACACGCAACAAAACAGTGCCATAGTACCACATGCAGCAAAACAGTGCCATAGTACCACATGCAGCAAAACAGTACCATAGTACCACACGCAGTAAAACAGTACCATAGTACCACACGCAGTAAAACAGTACCATAGTACCACACGTAGTAAAACAGTACCATAGTACCACACGCAGCAAAACAGCACCATAGTAAACAACGCCAGCAAAACAGTACCATATTACAACACGCAGTAAACAGTACCATAGTACCCACGCAGAAATACATGTACCATAGTAACCACAAACGCAGCAAAACAGTACCATATATACCACATCTATCAGTGAAAAACACCAGTACTCCTCATAGTTCCCGTGGCATGCGCATGGAGATAAACCGAGTATTCCCATAGATACAGCCTGACGCCGCACAAAACAGTACCAAAGTCCCACACGAGCAGGTAAAAACAGTACAATAGTACCACACGCAGCAAAAAGCATTACCATATTTACCGACACCAGTAAAACAGTACCGATCTGTCTATCACCACACTAGTAAAACAGTACCCACATAGTACCACACGCAGGTAAAAACAAGTACCATAGCCGGTCGCTCACAAAACATTCCCATATTAACTACCACACGCCTAAAACAGTACCAATAGAAACCACACGCAGTAAAACGTACCATGTACCACACGCAGCAAAACAGTGCCATAATACCACACGCAGTAAAACAGTACATAGTACCACACGCGCAAAACATTAGCCATAATTCCACACGCAGCAAAACAAGTACAGCCTCACACGTGAACCTAACAACGCAGTAAAACATACCAAAGTTAACCGACACGCAGTAAAACAAGTACCATTGTACCACACGCAGCAAAACAAGTGCCATAGATACCACACCCATTAAAACAGTAACCACTGAGTACCACACGCAGTAAAACCAGTACCAATAGTACCACACGATTGCAGTACAGACTACATTACCATGAGATTCTCTCCTGTTCTCATGCCAGAGATACAAAACAGTAGCCATATAGCCACACGCAGTCAAAACAGTACCATAGGTACTACACGCATAAAACAGTAACCATAGAGCCACACGCAGTAAAAACATTACCATAGCGTCCACACGTAAGTAACACAGTAACCATATGCCACACGTAGTAAAACAGTAAACCATAGTACCACACTTAATAAAGTATACCATAGTGCCACACTAGTATAGACAAGTGTACGCATAGTAGTGCTCTTGACACCGTATAAAACAGTACCATAAAACCACACCAACAAAACATGTACCATAGTACTGACAGCCAAGCACAACAGTAACCATAGTACCCGACACGCAGCAAAACATTACCATAGTAACCCACACGCAGCAAAACAGTGCCATAGTATCACACGCAGCAAAACATTACCATATTAAATCCACACGCAGCAAAACAGTGCCTAGTACCACACGCAGCAAAACAGTAACAATAGGTAGACCACACAAAGCAAACACAGTACCATAGTACAACACAAAATCAAAACATACCATATCACCACACCAAGCAAAACAGTCATACCATAGACCACACGTAGTAAAACAGTACCATAGTACTACACGTAGTAAAACAGTAAACCCTAGTAACCGCACGTAGTAAAAAAGTACCATAGTACCACACGTAGTAAAAAAAGATACCATGTACCCACAAGTAAAAAACAGTACCATAGTACCACACGTAATAAAACATTACCATAGTACTACAACCAGTACATTCAGTAAACTCTCAAATGCAATTATTTCATAAACTAATAATTGTAAAATTCGTCACCTGACCTTTCACAGAAATATAGGAATTACTCTTATTCTATAGTCTTTTCTGTCATGCCAGTCACATTAGTTTACCCACTCTTATATGTCCATGACATGATGATTCACTCACTCACTACATCTCCATGACATGATGATTCACTCACTCACTACATCTCCATGACACATGATTCACTCACTCACCACATCGCCATGACGCATGATTTACTCACCACATCTCCATGACACATGATTCACTCACTCACTACGTCTCCAGTCATGTAGTAACACAGTCAGTACAATAGTACCACAAGCAGTACCATAGTACCACATGCAGTACCATAGTACCACAAGCAGTACCATATTACCAAAAGCAGTACCATGGTACCACAAGCAGTAACACAGTCAATACCATAGTACCACAAGCAGTAACACAGTCAGTACCATAGTACCACACGTAGTAAAACAGTACCATAGTACCACAAGCAGTACCATAGTCCCACATGCAGTAACACAGGCAGTACCGTAGTACCACATGCAGTAACACAGTCAGTACCATAGTACCACATGCAGTAACACAGTCAGTACCATAGTACCACAAGCAGTACCATAGTACCACAAGCAGTACCATAGTACCACAAGCAGTAACACAGTTAGTATCATATTACCACAAACAGTAACACTGTCAGTACCGTATTACCACACGAAGTAAAACAGTACCATAGTACCACATGCAGTAACACAGTCAGTACCACACGCAGTAAAACAATACCATAGTACCACACGCAGTAACACTATCAGTACCATAGTACCAAACGCAGTGAAACAGTACCATAGTACCACATGCAGTAACACAGTCAGTACCATTGTACCACAAGCAGTACCATAGTACCACATGCAGTAACAGTCAATACGATAGTACCACAAGCAGTAAAACAGTACCATAGTACCACACGCAGCAAAACAGTACCATAGTACCACACCAAGCAAAACAGTACCATAGTACCACACCAAGCAAAACAGTACCATAGTGCCCAGGCAAAGC
>NC_069430.1:15253412-15363807 GCF_026875155.1 Cherax quadricarinatus | reverse complement strand
TTAAATTTTTTTTATACATGTAACCACACAATAACCAAATTCTGTAAACTCAGCATTGTAATACTATAGAGAATAAAGTTTGAATTTTGTTGGCTGCTGGTAGGGGTGGGGGGGGGGGGGGGGGGGTTGGCTGCGACACCGTAATTTATGACATGTCAGCAGTTATTCCCACAGGAGGTTCATGATTGGTTCCCAGACTATATTAGCTCCGCCCACTCTGCTATGATCTCAAGTGGTGAATTTGTATTATATTAGACGTAAAGATATGAGAAATTGATAAAAAAACAACACGGTAAAAAATGCCATGTCAGTGCGCATGCTAGGCCAGGCGCTGTCACCATGCATGCTATAAATGACTATAATTCCTTGTAGAAACGTCGTATAATGATGATAATTATACCAGAGTGTTGACAGAAAGTTCAGCTATTTTTTGGTAAGCTTAATTCAATTTTCGTATTTTTGTCGATTTTTTTTACTCGGCGCTCCGCACGTGCACCTGATGGTAAGTACAGTGTCTGCACTCTGAAGGAGAGTTTTTTTTTTTTTATTCGCCGGTACTCTCCCGACCCGGGTCTTTTCCAAGTAGTGGTGACCCGGCCTTGGCTCCCTATCTGGGGAGTATCTCGAGACCTAAGTCTCCCATGGGAGGAGGTACAAGAACCCCCTCATCTTTGGGACCAAGTGTCCCCAGGCCTAGCCACATTCCCCGCCCTCACGGGGCTCGTAGGGAGAAGCTAGGCCTCTGGTCTGCCATCTGCCCCGCCCCAAAGGGGCTCGTGGGGATGGCAGTCTTATGAGCTGCAGATGGTAGCAAGCTCAGGAAGGAGAGGTGTTAATGTTGCAGTTTTATAACTGGACTGTAAGCAAGTCTCTGACCTCCCACCTCACCTTGGTGGCAGGCGGCCCATGTCTTAATTATTATTATTATTATTATTATTATTATTATTATTATTATATTATTGTTATTATTATTATTATTATTATTATTATTATTATTATTATTAATGATAATATAAATAATATTAGTAACTGGAGTTTACCTGGAGAGAGTTCCGGGGTCAACGCCCCCCCGGCCCGGTCTGTGACCAGACATCTTGGTGGATCAGAGCCTGATCAACCAGGCTGTTACTGATTGCTGCACACAACCCAACGTATGAGCCATAATTATTATTATTATAATAATAGTAATAATAAAAATAATAATAATGTTAAAATAATAGCAATAATAATTATTATTATCATTGCTCGTAATAATAACAGTAGTATTAGGAATAAATAATAATAATAATAATAATAATAATAAATAATGATAATAATTCAAATAGTAATTGTAATAATAAATAAAATAATAATAATGAAAATAATAATAATAATAATAATCAAAATAACAATAATAATAATAATGACAACAGATAATTTAAAAATAATTTTGTTTGGTACATTCTAATGATCAACTATGAATTTGTTGTGAGGTATTAATTATAAAGAAATCATTACCTTTAGTACAGTGGAAGACAGGACACTTTATGTCCCATGGTGGAGTTATGTCAGCAAGCAACACTTGTGCTACATGATCACCTTCATCACTTGTGACGTAGAACCAGGAGTTGTTGTTGTAGATGTTGTTGATGGTGATGATGGTGTCACCACTGGGGTTGAGAGGAAACTTGGGACTCGTGGTACCAGCTTCCACGGGGTACAAGAAGCACTCTGTCACACAACGACAACAAAACTGTCAATATGAACCAACTTAAACTGATAATAAACATACAACAATGTAATGGTAGACGAAGAAAAGTTGGTCTCCATTAATATTAAATTATTAAATTCATGTGAATGTGCTAAACCCGTAGAGGTCAAAAAGGTCCATGATTGAGAGGAGGTAATTTTTGTTTATATTTTATTTAAAAAACTTTACAGCTTAACATAAAATAAAAAGATATAAAACGAGTACAGTAGGATCGTCAGTCCTACACAACATACACTGACAAAATATAACAACACAATGTAACTGACACAAAAGAGGTTAACCATATACACTCACAAATATTTTCATTTAACAGACTTAACAATAAGGAAAAAGAAAAAAAGGTTGATCCGACCCCTAACTTCCTTATAAACCTTAGCAAACATAACTTACAGGTGACCACATTAACATGACCAAATATAAATGAAATTATATAAACATCCATTGAAACTAAACCTTTTAGGTTTATATAGTTAACATAATATGACTGTAACAAAGGTTGACAACCTTCACATTAGTCAACAAGAGGAATAACCTACATCATAATCACATTAAAACAAGTACATGATCTTCCACAACTAACAACCTACACAAGAAAATCGTCTGAAAACATACATACGCCTCACTACAATCCCTTTTTAATCATTGAAAAAAAAAAATGAAAATCTTAAGCCCCCACCTATACTTAATAAATATTAATCACATTCTTCCACAGGATGAGCACATTATATAAAGTAAAGAGACAAAACCCCAGTTGTCAGGGTAATGCGTGAACCACAAACACAATATAACAAACAAAAAATAAAAAAGGTGTTTATCCTAACATAAACCACCATAACACATGTCATAAATAACAACAACTTAACACCTCAAAACGCGATACACATATTTCAAAACAAAATAACATTAAAAAGAATGGGTAAACTTGAGCCTATTTCACGATAAACCTAACAATGACATAACGTACAGATAACACTCGGTACCAGGCTCAAAATATGAAGTATATAAACATCCACTGAAACCAAGCCTTTCAGGTATATATATATATATATATATATATATATATATATATATATATTATATATATAGGTTACATAATATTACTGTGACAAAGGTTCAATTCAATAGAAAGAATGTTCACTATAAAATATATCCGTTAATCACAACCTTCACATTAGTCATATGAACGAGTGATCTACATCATAATTCCGTTAACACAAATATGTACTCTCTCCCAACTAACCCCCGATACAGGAAAATTCTCTAAAACATACATACGTTCACCATTACAAAACTTTAATGAGTCATTACAAATTTATGGGAGTCATTAGCCTTCCGCCTTCATCAACAGGAGGAGCACATTATATAATGCTAAAATAAAGTCAGTACACTCACTAAACTCCAACACAAAACACAAACAACAAAACAAAAATTAACCTCTAATTGCGATACGAATATCGCACATGAAACATGCCCAATAAAGGTTATATACATACATTCTTCATAGACCCAAAAGCTCCTGCAAGGTCTTACACCTATGATCTTAACACCATTCACACTTAATATACTAAGAAGGTCATGACGACCCTGACACATCAATCACAGAATTCTCCATATGTTACTACATAATTACTTGATTTCATCACCTTTGCTTTCTGTACCCACTTGCATGCTACATACACTTATGCCACACATCTACACCTTCTATACCCACATACACCTCACTCTCAACCCCCCCCCCCGAGGCGACCCCGCTGTGTCCTCCTGAATTCCCTCTTCTCATATGTAATCCCCAAACCCCCATCCCTTACTCACTCAGCCCAAGTCGTAGATTCATGAGAAACCCTAACGTTAACATTCCTTAACCTTCCGAAAAATCCTTCGTCCACCTCCTCCCATACAGTTCTCTGTTACGACACATCGTATGATAAACCGTTACCGTTAGTAACCGCCTCCGCACCTCACAAACCCTCCCCCCCCTCATCACCCACGATATATATATAATATATATATATATAATATATATATATATATATATATATATATAATCCACCATTATATAATCCAAAGCTTTTGTGACACTCTCGTCGAACCCTCCCACATCTTGGCTTAGTGCACGCAGAACCGACACCCCTCGGCCCCCACCCCCTGTACCACCCTACTTAACCAATACCTAACACCCTCCAGTCCCTCACAAAAGTATACTGCATGGAACGCCGTCTCATCCCCCCCACAGATTCTGCACCTCCCGCCCTCAATTACCCTTCTGGTTCTTAGTACCTCCCCCGATGGTAGTACGCCATGCAGATACGTTACCTCCCTCACCCTAGGCTTTAACTTTAGCTTGCTAAACCTATACCAAATACTCTTCCACGCATACATGGGGAACAATCCCTCAACTGGTACAACAACCTTCCCTGCAAGCAACCTACACAAAACCCCTATTCGAATTTTCCTGGGTTCTCTAACCAACATCAAAGCCCTCAAAACAGTTTCACATTCCCTCAACTCCACACCACCATACAACTTACCCAACCTATCATGTACTTTTTTTCAGCTCCCATCCCCCTCACTCCTTCACGCAAAACCTCCCATTTAAGAAACACACATTTAACCCTCCTTCTCAGATCCATCAACCCCAACCCACCCTGGTGCACAGGTAACATTACAACCTCTCTCCTCAGCCAATCGCACCCTGAACCCCACAAAAAGTTAAACACCCAGTCTCAGAATTCCCACAATCGCCGTCCCTGTTATTGGGAACACGGCTGCTACGTGCCTAACCTTACTATACAATAATACATTTATTACAATCACTCTTTGCTCGAGAGTCAGATGATGAGGTCGCAATGCACCCAGACGCCCCAGGATCCTTTCCATCAACCTATTTGAGTTTTCCTCTCGAGCAGCATCCAAGTCATCCATACAGATGATACCACAAATTTTTAAAGACACTGTTTGTTTCCTCACGGCGTTACATCTCCCCCCCCACCTCCACCCAATCACCCAACCCCATGAGCATTGACTTCTCACTATTTACCTGCATCCCTGTTGCACTTCCAAACAATTGCACAACATCATCCAAAACCCAACGCCATCCCTTCCCGAACCAGGACTGTTGTATCGTCTACATATCCTATTATTCCAGGCCACACTTTCCCTACCTCCCCCTCACCCCCACTCTTGTTACATACACAACGTTCAACCATTTTATAGAAGGGGTCCTGAATGCACACAAACAATATTTGTGACATGGGACACCCCTGCCTAAGTCCCCTACCCATTACAATCTCCTCCCCCAAGCATCCATTAATCTGTACCCTCATCTTAGCTCCTTTGTACAACGTGGTTACCCAATTAACTATTTCTTCCCCATAACCCTGCCTCCCAAGTATAGCTCCCAATGCTCCCCTTTCCACTCTGTCATAGGCCCCCTGCCAGTCTAAAGCCAACAACGCCTCCCCCCTCCCCCCCTTTTGACTCCACAAAACTTCTCAGTATTCCACGACCTTCAATCATCGACCTTCCAGGCAATCCATACTGTGTTTTCGAAATCACTTTCCCTACCACACATTTAAACCGATTACCCAAAACTTTAGCAAACAACTTATAATCTGCACATAACAGCGATATGGCATGGTACTCCTTGAGGGTGTGCTGCCCCTTACCCTTTGGGACCAACACTACAACTGCTGTTGCTTGCTTGTCCCCCATCACACTCTTCTCCTTCATCTGATTTAATAACCTAACCATGAAGCCCCTTATCACCTCCCAATGTTGTAGATAAAATTCAGCCGGGAGACCATCTATTCCAGGTGCTTTGCCCTTCCTCATTCCCCTTAAAGCCAACTCTATTTCCTCCTCCGTTATTACCCCTCCTAAAGCCTTCCTATCACTATTCCCTAAATTACACGTCACATACTCACACACCTTCTCTGAAGCCACATTCCCCACCCTCCCACCTGTCCAATACCCTTCATACCATTTATCTGCATATGCACACATTCCTTTCGTAGCTCGTATCTCTTGACCTACCCTATAACCCCCCGCCATCTCATGTACCTCTAACCTCAGAATAGCTGTAACCTGCTGTCTTTGTTTTTGATGTCGCAACACACACGCCAATGGCTTGTCTCCCCAAAGCACCTCCTCTACCCCTGCCTGCACCCTTACTGCTTGAAACCTCTCATTTTGTAACTCCCTCAGTCTTCCCTTGACCTCGACAATTTCATCCATAGGATAGTTGCCCCCCACAGCCCCTGCCATAACAACCCTTAACCTGTCTCTAAATAATTTGAAAGTCCATATTTTAAATTATTTATACGTTTACCCCCTCAATTATATTTCCTAATCCTTCCTTGGCTACACAATCCACATTTCAGACATCTTCCCCCCCCTGTGCATCCTCGCTAAGCTCCTTCCTAGGACAGAAAACCCCTCTAAACCCCTCCTCATCACTCAATACACTTATATTTGATTTCCAGTAAACTCCTGTATTTTTCCCGCAAGTGCCTCCACCCTACCTCCACCAACACTGCTTATGATCTGTTTCATGCTATTTTCAACAGTTTTAAAAGCTCGTACTCCCAACCCGTGAGAAAGATACATTTCTATCTAACCTCGCTGCATACCCTCTCCTAACAAACGATTGCCTGTTCCCACCCCCCCCCCCCTAAAAAAACGTGTCCATAACCGAAACCTCATAAATCTCTTAGGGTCACCAACACATACCCTGCCCCTCCCAGTTCCACGTCGGCCCTCCTAATTAACGCAGTTCAAATCACCTCCTACTATTGCCACCCCCAGTAATGCATGGAAGAAAAACACAAGGTCCTACACACAAACTCCTGCTTCACCTGTACGTTATTCTCTGCAGGCGCTACACGCTTATAAAGGCCACATGTTTGCCCATCCACAACCATCCACACGCAAACCCTTCCCCTCCCCCTCACTTCTTGAAAAACAAAACGGGCTCGCCTCCTAATTAGTATACCCACCCCTCCTTTCAAACAGGCAGATGGCAGGGTTACCACCTGAAACCCTGCCACCTCCAACACCCTACCCTCCTTAAAATTATGCTCCTGAAGGAACACAACATCCACTCTAGATTTATTCAGAAACATTCTAAACCATTCTCTCTTTACACTATTGCACAAACCATTAACGTTTACTGTCATACACCGGAGGCCTATTAAAATTTTCACCCCTGCCTCCTCCCTTCACTCTTCCGATGGGCACCAGAACTTATGGGTCCACACTTCCCTCTCTCCCCCCCTTCTTTCGGTGCCTCCTGTCGTGGCCACCACCACCTTCACCTTCTTCCCATATTTGCTTCCCAGGCCGCTGTGCTGGCGTTAGGACATCATCCGAATCTGACGCAGCGGCCCTCTTCCTTGTGACAATCGCATCCTCCATAGCTTGGTCTGGGAATGCCTCACAATGTACCTCAACCTCCACTGTACACTGTTTCAATGATCCCAGTGACACCTCAGTCATGCTGTCACTCCCGTCGTCCGGATAGTTCTCCTGTTGTTGATGCACCGCAGCCGTCAACTCGTCATCTACCACCTTTCCAGGTGCAGCCTCCTGGACCTCAGGCGGTGACAAGGACTTCAGCACCTCAGCTAATTCCTCCTCGATTTCCAACACTTCCTCCTGTACTTTCTGCTCGTCTCTATCCTCTGGAAGTGTCTCTGGGCCAGGTAACTGGTCAAGGGCCTCACCCTCTCCCCCAGCCTTATGCGCCTCATCCATCTCGCTCCATAGACGACCACGCCCTCCTTCACGTCGTTGATCATCACCTGCTCCCTCCGGTGAAGAAACGGATGCCTCCGCCTCTGGGCCAGGAGCTCGTTGCCGCTTCCCACATGCCGCCGCTATGTGATCATATTCCCCACATAGTCGGCATGTACGTCTTTGCCCGGCGTACGAAACCATGACCTGTGTCCTGAATTCCTGTAGGTACATGTAGGACAGTATGGGGTGTCGCAATGTCATTTTTAGGTTAAAAGTGCTTTCCGGCAGACCTGCATAGGCACCCGTCACCCACGTACCATGCTGGGCCAAATGAACAGTCCCATATTCCTCAAAAACTCTTCTGATGTCTGTCTCATCAGCTTCAAAGGGGACATTACGTAGTTTGATCCATGTATAATGCCTGGATACATCGATCATCCTCACGCGAACAGCTGGTGTTGCATTAAAGACTTACGTCCTGAAAACGGGTGACCAACGATTCATAGATCGTTGCTGAGAGCAGTTTCACAAAAATTCTAAGTGCTCCGTTTAAGGCTACCCCGTACAACTCTCCATCCTGAATGCCATACGTTTCTCTGATGATTTTAGGTAGTAATACTTGGGCTGAAACTGGCGTTATTGCCCCTCGGAGAAGCTCAACGCCGACAGTGTTGATCCTGCGTCTATGACTAAACGCCATGTTGACTGATGGTAGTTCTGGTTTGACGGCAGAGGCGCGACAAGCACCACCCCACACCACTGCAGTCAGGCAACTCAGGAGCATTCGCGCAGTAGGTCCATACGGCCCCAGAGCGATGAGGACAATGAGAGGAGGTAATTAGCCTCATTCACTGGAAGAGGGTAGGTCCACTTCCTTGGATCAAGAGCCTCCCTCCCCCCGTGGGGTGGAGTGCAGGTTGTCTCAGACAATCATGCATGACGGCTCATCCAACTCTCTAACACTGCAATCTGTCTCATAAGATAAAGTTTTGTTAACATTTTTAACCCTGAGTGTTAGTCACCCAGGATAACCCAGTAATGGCAGTGCCCCATCGTGGACTGTCTGTCCCCCAGGATGCGACCCACAACCCTTCAATAAACACCCAAGTACCTACTTACTCTTAGCGGAACAGATATAATAGGTGTAACGAAGCATACCCAACTTTCATAAAACACTGATCATAACACCTGTTAACTGTCATAAAACACTAATCATAACACCTGTTAACTGTCATAAAACACTGATCATAACACCTGTTAACTGTCATAAAACACTGATCATAACACCTGTTAACTGTCATAAAACACTGATCATAACACCTGTTAACTGTCATAAAACACTGATCATAACACCTGTTAACTGTCATAAAACACTGATTATAACACCTGTTAACTGTCATACAACACTGATCATAACACCTGTTAACTGTCATACAACACTGATCATAACACCTGTTAACTGTCATACAACACTGATCATAACACCTGTTAACTGTCATTCAACACTGATCATAACACCTGTTAACTGTCATACAACACTGATCATAACACCTGTTAACTGTCATACAACACTGATCATAACACGTGTTAACTGTCATACAACACTGATCATAACACCTGTTAACTGTCATACAACACTGATCATAACACCTGTTAACTGTCATAAAACACTGGTCATAACACGTGTTAACTGTCATACAACACTGATCATAACACGTGTTAACTGTCATACAACACTGATCATAACACCTGTTAACTGTCATACAACACTGGTCATAACACCTGTTAACTGTCATACAACACTGATCATAACACATGTTAACTGTCATACAACACTGATCATAACACCTGTTAACTGTCATACAACACTGATCATAACACATGTTAACTGTCATACAACACTGATCATAACACCTGTTAACTGTTATACAACACTGATCATAACACCTGTTAACTGTCATAAAACACTGGTCATAACACGTGTTAACTGTCATACAACACTGATCATAACACGTGTTAACTGTCATACAACACTGATCATAACACCTGTTAACTGTCATACAACACTGATCATAACACATGTTAACTGTCATACAACACTGACCATAAAACGTGTTAACTGTCATACAACACTGATCATAACACGTGTTAACTGTCATACAGCACTGATCATAACACGTGTTAACTGTCATACAACACTGATCATAACACATGTTAACTGTCATACAACACTGATCATAACACCTGTTAACTGTCATACAACACTGATCATAACACATGTTAACTGTCATACAACACTGATCATAACACCTGTTAACATGCAGGTATCATGCTTTAGGGGAAATGCATGATGCTTGAAGGCTCTTGATCCATGGAATTTGAGCTGTCCTTTCCTTTCTAGGATCAAACCTGATTACTTCTCGTTACCAAAGCTGTGTAACACCTACGGGTTTAGCACTTTCCATGCATATAATATAAAGAACAAAAAGTCATAATCGACTGGATGAGATAAATGTCTTATTGAGTAACCAACAAGAATCTTATAAAGAAATGTCTGATATCGTCTGGGTTTGTAAGCTGGTGTTTTTTTTTTCAGATTTTTGCGAACATTTCAATGATTTGAACATTAAATTACAGGGATGTGGTAAGACACTTGATGTTATGTTGGATTACATAAAGTTACGGGGTTATTAAGATGGATATAGATAGTGAGAGGTTCAGATACTTTCCTAACCTAAAGAGATACATCAATGATCTCCTTAAGGATGACAAAACAGTCAATGTCTTCAAACATTATTTTTAAACATCATCGAGTCAACTGTTGAGCAGTTCTCTACAATATTTGCTAAGTTCACAGAACTTGAAGAAACTTCAAAATTCATTAAGCTTCCAGACAGTATAAAACTGGATGAACTAAACTTGCAGATGTTTCCATGGATAGATATGGATGATTTTGAAATGCAGTTGATGGAATTTCAAAGTACCTTAATTTGGAGACAGAAATTTGTTGACCTTAGAGTTAACTTGGAAAATATTGAGAAGGAGCGCTTAGAGACGGAAGTAACAGAGAGAAATATGAAAAACGAGGCATTTAGGTCTTGCAATACTATTCCAGAAAATTTTGTCTGTCTAAAGAACCTTGAAACAACATTATTTTCCGTTTTTTTTTCATCTACTTATTCTTGTGAATCATTGTTTTCAGTGATGAACTTTGTTAAGTCTGGTAACAGTAGTAACCTTACTGATGAACAAGTAGTTCATGTATATCTCTCAAGGTTACAAAATATAATCCTGATATACATTATCTGTCATCAGTGATGCACCACCATAAGTCTCACTGATGATATATAAATTAAGCTCCACAACAAGACTCGGTCCCGCCCGTCCTATGGCTTGAAAGTTCCACACTTTTTCTCTCTCAAGTTTTGATTTGATGTTTTCTGTTAAAATGGTAAATATTCACTTCTGTTTAATATAATATGTAGTTTTGTAAGTAAAATAATTATACTGTATTTTCTCAGTGATTTTTATGTATTATTGTTAAAGGATTAAAAAAATCAATATAAGTATATCGTTAATTTTATATCCATTTGTTGTGTTTTAGTCAAATAAAACGATTATGAAAAATTATGGCCGGGAGAATACCGGTGAAAAAAAAAAAAAAAAAAAAAAAAAAAAAAAAAAAAAAAAAATTATGAAAAACCTATTTGATCCAATAAATCAAATTGTTTACTCTTTTACTGATGCTAAAAATATCATTTTTAAAATGTATGGATGTATATGGCAACAAATAATACATTTAAAGGCTGTAAAAAACTATCCTCACTACCAACAGGGACGAGCGAACTTTAACTTAAAATTCCGTCACAAAATTTTCCATTTATTCATTATCATGGTTAACAAAATCATTCTTACAATATTATCTGCTTTTACCGATATGCTGGGATTTTTTATTATATGAAAATTTTGTCACATTACTTAAAAGACAACAAATAATATGTTCCCATCAATTTTAGTTGGCACGAGAGAATATTTTGTATCAAAGATTTGGCCGAATTTGATAAACACACTTAAAAAAGTTGCCAACCCCTGACCTAGAGAACCCTCGGGAAGACACCTGGTGAACCCTCGGGAAACACCTGGTGAACCCTCGGGAAGACACTTGGTGAACCCTCGGGAAACACCTGGTGAACCCTCGGGAAGACACCTGGTGAACCCTCGGGAAGACACCTGGTGAGCAGTCTCCAAAAATTCTCAATACTCTCTGTGAGACGTAGTCAAATCACTCACACATTTGGCCACTGGAAGATAGATCCGTCTCTGTATCCATGACCAGGCAGTACCACAGGGTGGACCACCACTGGATCCGGCAGTACCAGATGGTGGATCACCACTGGACCAGGTAGTACCACAGAGCGGACCACTACTGGACCCGGCAGTACCAGATGGTGGACCACCACTGGACCAGGCAGTACCGCAGGGTGGACCACCACTGGAACAGGTAGTACCACAGAGTGGACCACCATTGGACCCGGCAGTACCAGATGGTGGACCACCACTGGACCAGGTAGTACCACAGAGTGGACCACCACTGGACCCGGCAGTACCAGATGGTGGATCACCACTGGACCAGGCAGTACCACAGGGTGGACCACCACTGGACCCGGCAGTACCAGATGGTGGACCACCACTGGACCAGGCAGTACCACAGGGTGGATCACCACTGGAGGACGACACCACATCGCAGGAAGGGGCAGATAGAGGATGACGCGGAAAATGTCAAATATAAGTATGATCAAGGTGAACAGCATGTGGCCACTCACAAGATGGGGATGTGATGAGGATTCAAGACTCCACAATAAAATGAAATTGAGCAGGAGTGGTCGTTTAGGCCAGAAGGTTTGTAAAATGCACGATCACGCTAGATGGGAGTAGACGGCTGTTACTCAGGAACTGAGGTCATCTGAAGCTTGAGTGGGTTTCACTCTCAACTACATCCATCTTGTGTCCCAGAGAAGATACACAGGTGTGGATGAGTTACCATGGCCCACGAAAGGCGTACAATTAGGGGGGATATGATTGAGGTGTATAAATGGAAGACAGGAATAAATAAAGAGGATGTAAATAATGTGCTGAAAATTTCTAGCCTAGACAGGACTCGTAGCAATGGCTTTAAGTTGGAAAAAATCAGATTCAGGAAGGATATAGGAAAGCACTGGTTTGGTAATAGAGTTGTGGATGAGTGGAACAAGCTCCCGAGTACAATTATAGAAGCTAAAACGTTGTGTAGTTTTAAAAATAGGTTAGATAAATACATGAGTGGGTGTGGGTGGGTGTGAGTTGGACCTGATTAGCTTGTGCTACTAGGTCAGTTGCCGTGTTCCTTTCATAAGTGAATGTGAACTGGCCTGACTAGGTTGAGGCATTGGCTTAAGCCGGTAGGAGACTTGGACCTGCCTTGCATGGGCCAGTAGGCCTGCTACAGTGTTCCTTCTTTCTTATGTTCTTATGAATGACAGCTTGGTAATTGGTACACCTGCCAGAAGAGGACAGAGGAGGAAAAGAGAATCCAGTTATCATTGTGCATTTTGTCTAACTTCCCCAGTTTTTCAGTTGACAAGAACACTGTGGTTGATCTTGCCAACCTAAAGGAAGCATGTATGAGTATAGTCTGGGTGCTCGGCAACTACTGATGTGTCTGTCTTATCAGTTAAGCCTCGCTCTTTATGCCACTGACACGTAACTTACTGTGTCAACAAACTCTGGGTATTTTACCTGAATATACTTAAACTCACACATAACTAACACAGATTGTAGACACAGTCAAGGGGACCAAATAATATTTTCATAAAAGGGATAGAAAACGAATTTAAAGGAAATGTCAAAAAGTAACAGCTGTTCTTTGACATTCTGATACATTAAGTATGAGAATATTACATCCTGGAAGACAATCATCATGGTACACTGACTCTCCCACTCACACTTACTCATTATGGTACACTGACTCTCCCATCACCTGTACTTTATCATGGTACACTGACTCTCCCCCCTCACCTGTACATCATCATGGTACCCCTGAACTCCCCACTCACCTGGGACATCATCATGGTACACTGAACTCTCCCACTCACCTGTACATCATCATGGTACACTGACTCTCCCACTCACCTGTACATCATCATGGTACACTGACTCTCCCACTCACCTGTACATCATCATGGTACACTGACTCTCCCACTCACCTGTACATCATCATGGTACACTGACTCTCCCACTCACCTTACATCATCATGGTACACTGACCCCCCACTCACCTGTTAATCATCATGGTACACTGACTCCCCACTCACCTGTACATCACCCTGGTACACTGACTCTCCCACTCACCCGTACATCATCATGGTACATGACTCTCCCCCTCGCCTGTACATCATCATGGTACACTGACTCTCCCACTCCACCTGTACATCATCATGGTACACTGACTCTCCCACTCACCTGTACATCATCATGGTACACTGACTTTCCCCCCTCACCTGTACATCATCATGGTACACTGACTCCCACCTCACCTGTACATCATCATGGTACACTGACTCTCCCACTCACCTGTACATCATCATGGTACACTGCTCTCCCACTCACCTGTACATCATAAAGGTACCTGAAATTCTCCACTCGCCCGTACATCATCATGGTACACTGACTCTCCCATCACCTGTACATCAAACATGGTAACACTGACTCTCCCACTCACCTGTACATCTCTGGTACAAATGACTCACCCACTCACCTGTTCCATCATCATGGTACACTGACTCTCCCACTCAACTGTACATTTATCATGTACACTGACTCTCCCCCTCCACCTGTACATCATCATGGTACACTGACTCTCCCACTCACCTGTACATCATCATGGTACACTGACTCACCCACTCACCTGTACATCATCATGGTACACTGACTCACCCACTCACCTGTACATCATCATGGTACACTGACTCACCCACTCACCTGTACATATCATGGGTACACTGACTCTCCCCTCACCTGTACATCATCATGGTACACTGACTCTCCCACTCACCTGTAATCATCATGGTACACTGACTCCTCCCACTCACCTGTACATCATCATGGTACACTGCTCTCCCACTCACCTGTACATCATCATGGTACACTGACCTCTCCCACTCACCTGTACATCATCATGGTACACTGCTCTCCCACTCACCTGTACATCATCATGGTACACTGACTCTCAAACTCACCTGTACATCATCATGGTACACTGACTCACCCACTCACCTGTACATCATCATGGTACACTGACTCTCCCACTCACCTGTACATCATCATGGTACACTGACTCTCCCACTCACCTGTACATCATCATGGTACACTGACTCTCCCACTCACACTGTACATCATCATGGTACACTGACTCTCCCACTCACCTGTACATCATCATGGTACACTGACTCTCCCACTCACCTGTACTCATCAGGTACACTGACTCTCCCACTCACCTGTACATCATCATGGTACACTGACTCTCCCACTCACCTGTACATCATCATGGTACCCTGACTCTCCCACTACCTGTACATCATTCATGGTACACTGACTCTCCCCCTCACCTGTACTCTCATGGTACACTGACTCTCCCACTCACTGTACATCATCATGGTACACTGACTCTCCCACTCACCTGTACATCATCATGGTACACTGACTCACCCCCTCACCTGTAAACTCATGGTTTCACTAAATTCCACTCACCTGTACATCATCATGGTACACTGACTCCCCACTCACCTGTACATCATCATGGTACACTGACTCTCCCACTCACTGTTTCATCACATGGTACACTGACTCTCCCACTCACCTGTACATCATCATGGTACACTGACTCTCCCCCTCACCTGTACATCATCATGGTACACTGACTCTCCCACTCACCTGTACATCATATAGTACACTGACTCTCCCACTCACTGTACATCATATCGTACACTGACTCACCTACTCACCTGTACATCATCATGGTACACTGACTCACCTACTCACCTGTACATCATCATGGTACACTGACTCACCCACTCACCTGTACATCATCATGGTACACTGACTCTCCCTCACCTGTACATCATCATGGTACACTGACTCTCCCACTCACCTGTAAAATCATGGTACACTGACTCTCCCCCTCACCTGTACATCATCATGGTACACTGACTCTCCCACTCACCTGTACATCATCATGGTACACTGACCCCTCCCACTCACCTGTACATCATCATGGTACACTGACTCACCCACTCACCTGTCATCTCAAAGGTACACTGACTCACCCACTCAACCTGTACATCATCATGGTACACTGACTCACCCACTCACCTGTACATCATTTATGGTACACGACTCTCCCACTCACCTGTACATCATCATGGTACCTGACTCTCCCCCTCACCTGTACATCATCATGGTACACTGACTCACCCACTCACCTGTACATCATCATGGTACACTGACCTCTCCACCACCTGTAACATCATCATGGTACACTGACTCACTCACTCACCTGTACATCATCATGGTACACTGACTCTCCCACTCACCTGTACATCATCATGGTACATGACTCTCCCACTCACCTGTACATCATCATGGTACACTGACTCTCCCACTCAAAACCCGTACATCATCATGGTACACTGACTCTCCCACTCACTGTACATCATCATGGTACACTGACTCTCCCACTCACCTGTACATCATCATGGTACACTGACTCTCCCACTCACCTGTACATCATCATGGTACATGACTCTCCCACTCACCTGTACATCATCATGGTTTCACTGACTCTCCCACTCACCTGTACATTATCATGGTACACTGACTCTCCCACTCACCTGTACATCATCATGGTACACTGACTCTCCCACTCACCTGTACATCATCATGGTACACTGACTCCCCACTCACCTGTACATCATCATGGTACACTGACTCTCCCACTCACCTGTACATCATCTGGTACACTGACTCCCACATCACCTGTACATTCTTTATGGTACACTGACTCACCCACTCACCTGTACATCATCATGGTACACTGACTCTCCCCCTCACCTGTACATCATCATGGTACACTGACTCTCCCAAATCACCTGTCATCATCATGGTACACTGACTCTCCCACTACCTGTACATCATCATGGTACACTGACTCACCCACCACCTATACATCATCATGGTACACTGACTCTCCCACTCACCTGTACATCATCATGGTACACTGACTCTCCCACTCACCTGTACATCATCATGGTACACTGACTCTCCCACTCACCTGTACATCATCATGGTAAAACTGACTCACCCACCACTGTACATCTTGGTACACTGACTCACCCACTCACCTGTACATCATCATGGTACACTGACTCACCCACTCACCTGTACATCATCATGGTACACTGACTCTCCCACTCACCTGTACATCATCATGGTACACTGACTCACCACTCACCTGTACATCATCATGGTACACTGACTCTCCCACTCACCTGTACATCATCATGGTACACTGACTCTCCCACTCGCCTGTACATCATCATGGCACACTGATTCTCCCACTCACATGTACATCATCATGGTACACTGACTCACCCACTCACCCGTACATTTATCATGGTACACTGACTCTCCCAATCACCTGTACATCATCATGGTACACTGACTCTCCCCACTCACTTGTACATCATCATGGACACTGACTTCTCCCACTCGCCTGTACATCATCATGGTACACTGACTCTCCCACTCACCTGTACATCATCATGGTACACTGACTCTCCCACTCACCTGTACATCATCATGGTACACTGACTCTCCCACTCACATGTACATCATCATGGTACACTGACTCTCCCACTCCCTTACATCATCATGGTACACTGACTCTCCCACTCACCTGTACATCACATGGTACATGACTCTCCCACTCACCTGTACATCATCATGGTACACTGACTCTCCCACTCACCTGTACATCATCATGGTACAACTGACTCTCCCACTCACCTGTACATCATCATGGTACCTGACTCCCCCCACTCGCCTGTACATTTATCATGGTACACTGACTCTCCCCTCACCTGTACATCATCATGGTACACTGAAATCTCCCACTCGCCTGTACATCATCATGGTACACTGACTCTCCCACTCACCCGTACATCATCATGGTACACTGACTCTCACACTCACCTGTACATCATCATGGTAAAACTGATCACCCACTCATCTGTACATCATCATGGTACACTGGGCTCTCCCACTCACCTGTACATCATCATGGTACACTGACTCTCCCACTCACCTGTACATCATCATGGTAACCTGACTCTCCCATCACCTGTACATCATCATGGTACACTGACTCACCCACTCACTGTACATCAAACATGGTACACTGACTCACCCACTCACCTGTACATCATCATGGTACACTGACTCTCCCACTACCTGTACATCATCATGGTTTCACTGACTCTCCCACTCACCTGTACATCATCATGGTACACTGACTCTCCCACTCACCTGTACATCATCATGGTACACTGACTCTCCCACTCCCCCTGTACATCATCATGGTACACTGACTCTCCCACTCACCCGTACATCATCAGGGTACACTGGGCTCTTTCCCCCTCACCTGTACATCATCATGGTACACTGACTCTCCCACTCACCTGTACATCATTATGGTACACTGACTCTCCCACTCACCTGTACATCATCATGGTTACACTGACTCACCCACTCACCTGTACATATCATGGTACACTGACCTCCCACTCACCTGTACATCAAACATGGATATCTGACTCTCCCACTCACCGTACATCATCATGGTACACTGACTCTCCCCTCACCTGTACATCATCTTGGGACATTGACTCTCCCACTCACCCTGTACATCATCTGGTACACTGACTCTCCCACTCACCTGTACATCATCATGGTACACTGACTCTCCCACTCACCTGGACATATCATGGTACACTGACCCCTCCCCCTACCTGTACATCATCCCTGGTACACTGACTCTCCCACTCACCTGTACATCATCATGGTACACTGACTCTCTCCCATCACCTGTACATCATCATGGTACACTGACTCTCCCACTCACCTGTACATCATCATGGTTTCACTGACTCTCCCACTCACCTGTACATCATCATGGTACACTGACTCACCCACTCACCTGTACATCATCATGGTACACTGACTCTCCCCATCACCTGTACATCATCAGGTACACTGCTCTCCCTCACCTGTACTCATCATGGTACACTGACTCTCCCACTCACCTGTACATCATCATGGTACACTGACTCTCCCATCACCTGTACATCATCATGGTACACTGACTCTCCCCTCACCTGTACATCATCCCTGGTACACTGACTCACCCACTCACCTGCACATCATCATGGTACACTGACTCTCCCCCTCACCTGTACATCATCATGGTACACTGACTCTCCCACTCACCCTGTACATCATCATGGTACACTGACTCTCCCACTCACCTGTACATCATCATGGTACACTGACTCTCCCACTCACCTGTTTCATCATCATGGTCACTGACTCTCCACTCACCTGTACATCATTTATGGTACACTGACTCTCCCACTCACCTGTACATCATTCATGGTAAACTGACTCTCCCACTCACCTGTACATCATCATGGTACATTGACTCTCCCACTCACCTGTACATCACATGGTACACTGACTCTCCCACTCACCTGTACATCATCATGGTACAAATGACTCAAACCCCCTCACCTGTACATCATCATGGTACACTGATCTCCCACTCACCTGTAACATCATGGTACACTGACTCTCCCACTCACCTGTACATCATCATGGTACCTGACTCTCCCACTCACCTGTACATCATCATGGTACACTGACTCTCCCACTCACCTGTACATCATCATGGTACACTGACTCTCCCACTCACCTGTACATCATCATGGTACACTGACTCACCCACTCACCTGTACATCATCATGGTACACTGACTCACCACTCACCCCGTACATCATCATGGTACACGACTCACCCCCTCACCTTTACATCATCATGGTACACCTGACTCTCCCACTCACCTGTAAAATCATCATGGTACACGGGCTCTCCCCCTCACCTGTTTCATCATCATGGTACACTGACTCACCCAATCACCTGTACATCATCATGGGACACTGACTCTCCCCCTCACCCGTACATTTTCATGGTACACTGACTCACTCACTCACCTGTACATCATCATGGTACACTGACTCTCCCACTCACCTGTACATCATCATGGTACACTGACTCTCCCACTCACCTGTACATCATCATGGTACACTGACTCTCCCACTCACCTGTACATCATCATGGTACACTGACTCTCCCACTCACCTGTACATCATCATGGTACACTGACTCTCCCACTCCCCCTGTACATCATCATGGTACACTGACTCTCCACTCACCTGTACATCTCATGGTACACTGAACTCTCCACTCACCTGTACATCTATGGTACACTGACTCTCCCACCTCACCTGTACATCATCATGGTACACTGAATCTCCCCCTCACTGTACATCATCATGGTACACTGACTCTCCCACTCACTGTACATCATCATGGTACACTGACTCACCCACTCACCTGTACATCATCATGGTACACTGACTCTCCACTCACCTGTAACATCATATGGTACACTGACTCTCCCAAATCACCTGACATCATCATGGTACACTGATCACCCCCTCACCTGTACATCATCATGGTACACTGACTCTCCCACTCACCTGTACATCATCATGGTACATGAGTCTCCCACTCACCTGTACATAATCATGGTACAACTGACTCTCCCACTCACCCGTACATCATCATGGTACACTGACCTCACCACTCACCTATACATCATCATGGGTACACTGACTCTCCCACTCACCTGTACATCATCATGGTACACTGATCTCCCACTCACCTGTACATCTCATGGTACACTGACTCTCCACTCACCTGTACATCATGGTACACTGACTCACCCACTCACTGTACATCATCATTTGGGACACTGACTCTCCCACTCACCTGTACATCTTTATGGTACACTGACTCTCCCACTCACCTGTACATCATCATGGTACACTGACTCTCCCACTCACCTGTAAATCATCATGGACACTGACTCTCCCACTCACCTGTACTCATCATGGTACACTGACTCTCCCCTCACCTGTACATCATGGTACACTGACTCACCCACTCACCTGTTTCATCATCATGGTACACTGACTCACCCACTCACCTGTACATCATCATGGTACACTGACTCACTCACTCACCTGTACATCATCATGGTACCTGTCTCTCCACTCACCCGTACATCATCATGGTACACTGACTCTCCACTCACCTGTACACATCATGGTACACTGACCCCACCCACTCACCTGTACATCATCATGGTACACTGACTCTCCCCCCTCACTGTACATCATCATGGTACACTGACTCTCCCCCTCACCTGTCTCATCATGGTACACTGACTCTCCCACTCACCTGTACATCATCATGGTACACTGACTCTCCCACTCACCTGTACATCATCATGGTACACTGACTCTCCCACTCACCTGTACATCATGGTACACTGACTCTCCCACTCACCTGTACATCATCATGGTACATGACTCTCCCACTCACCTGTACATCATCATGGTACACTGACTCTCCCACTCACCTGTACATCATCATGGTACACTGACTTTTCCCACTCACCTGTACACATCATGGTACACTGACTCTCCCACTCACCTGTACATCATCATGGTACACTGACTCACCCACTCACCTGTACATCATCATGGTACACTGACTCACCCATCACCTGTACTCATCATGGTACACTGACTCTCCCCCTCACCTGTACTCATCATGGTACACTGACTCACCCACTCACCTGTACATCATCATGGTACACTGACTCTCCCACTCACCTGTACATCATCATGGTACACTGACTCTCCCACTCACCTGTACATCATCATGGTACACTGACTCACCCACTCACCTGTACATCATCATGGTACACTGACTCACCCACTCACCCCATACATCATCATGGTCATGACTCTCCCACTCACCTGTACATCATCATGGTACACTGACTCTCCCACTCACCTGTACATCATGGTACACTGACTCTCCCACTCACCTGTACATCATCATGGTACACTGACTCACCCACTCACCTGTACATCATGGTACACTGACTCACCCACTCACCTGTACATCATCTTTGGGACCACTGACTCACCCACTCACCTGTACATCATCATGGTTTCACTGACTCTCCCCCACTCACCCGTACATCATCATGGTTACACTGATCTCACACTCTCTGTACATCATCTGGTACACTGACTCTCCCACTCACCTGTACATCATCATGGTACACTGACTCTCCCACTCACCTGTACATCATCATGGTACACTGACTCTCCCACTCACCTGTACATCATCTGGTACACTGACTCTCCCACTCACTGTACATCATCATGGTTTCACTGGTCTCCCAATCGCCTGTACACATCATGGTACACTGACTCTCCCCCACATGTACATCATCATGGTACACTGACTCTCCCACTGCCTGTTCATCATCATGGTACACTGACTTCCCACTCACCTGTACATCATCATGGTACACTGACTCTCACACTCACCTGTACATCATCATGGTACACTGACTCACCCCCTCACCTGTACATCATCATGGTACACTGACTCTCCCACTCACCTGTAAAATCATCATGGTAAAACTGACTCTCCCATCACCTGTACATCATCATGGTACACTGACTCTCCACTCACTGTACATCATCATGGTACACTGACTCTCCCACTCACCTGTACATCATCAGGGGACACTGACTCACCCACTCACCTGTACATCATCATGGTACACTGAATCACCCACTCACCTGTACATCATCATGGTACACTGACTCTTCCCCCTCACCTGTACATCATCATGGTCACTGACTCCCCCCACTCACCTGTACATCATCATGGTACAAATGACTCTCCACTCACCTGTACCACATCATGGTACACTGACTTCTCCCACTCACCTGTACATCATCATTTGGTACCTGACTCTCCCACTCACCTGTACATCATCAGGGTACACTGACTCTCCCACTCACCTGTACATCATCATGGTACACTGACTCTCCCACTCACCTGTACATCATCATGGTACACTGACTCTCCCACTCACCTGTACATCATCATGGTACCCCTGACTCACCCACTCACCTGTACATCATCATGGTACACTGACTCTCCCACTCACCTGTACATCATCATGGTACACTGACTCTCCCACTCACCTGTACATCATCATGGTACACTGATCTCCCACTCACCTGTACATCATCATGGTACACTGAAATCTCCCACTCACCTGTACATCATCATGGTTTCACTGACTCTCCCACTCACCTGTACTCATCATGGTTTCACTGACTCTCCCACTCAAACCCGTACATCATCATGGTACACTGACTCTCCCACTCACTGTATATCATCTGGTACACTGACTCTCCCATCACCTGTACATCATCATGGTACACTGACTCTCCCACTCACCTGTACATCATCATGGTACATGACTCCCCACTCACTGTACATCATCATGGTACACTGACTCTCCACTCACCTGTACATCATCATGGTACACTGACCCACCCACTCACCTGTACATCATCATGGTACACTGACTCTCCCACTCACCTGTACATCATCATGGTACACTGACCCCTCCACTCACCTGTACATCATCATGGTACAACTGACTCTCCCACTCACCTGTAATCATCATGGTACACTGACTCTTTCCCCCTCACCTGTTACATCCATCCCTGGTACACTGACTTCCCACTCCACCTGTAATCTTCATGGTACACTGACTCACCCACTCACCTGTACATCATCATGGTACACTGACTCTCTCCACTCACCTGTACATCATCATGGTACACTGACTCTCCCACTCACCTGTACATCATCATGGTACACTGACTTCTCCATTCACTGTACATCATGGTACACTGACTCTCCCCCTCACCTGTACATCATCATGGTACACTGACTCCCACTCACCTGTACATCATCATGGTACACTGACTCTCCCACTCACCTGTACATCATGGTACACTGACTCTCCCACTCACCTGTACATCCCTCATGGTACACTGACTCTCCCACTCACCTGTACATCATCATGGGACACTGACTCTCCCACTCACCATGTACATCATCATGGTACACTGACTCACCCACTCACCTGTACATCTCATGGTAAAACTGACTCTCCCACTCACCTGTACATCATCATGGTACACTGGGCTCTCCCACTCACCTGTATCATCATGGTACAAATGATCTCCCACTCACCTGTACATCATCATGGTACACTGACTTCCCCCCTCACCTGTACATCATTTATGGTTACACTGACTCTCCCACTCACCCGTACATCATCATGGTACACTGACTCACCCATCACCTGTACATCATCATGGTACACTGACTCACCCACTCACCTGTACTCATCATGGTACACTGACTCACCCACTCACCTGTACATCATCATGGTACACTGACTCTCCCCACTCACTGTACATCATCAGGTACATGACTCTCCCACTCACCCGTACATCATCATGGGACACTGACTCACCAACTCACCTGTAATCATCATGGTACACTGACTCTCCCACTCCTGTACATCATCATGGTACACTGCTCACTCCTCACCTGTACATCTCATGGTACACTGACTCTCCCACTCCCTGTACATCATCATGGTACATGACCTCCCCTCACCTGTACATCATCATGGTACACTGACTCTCCCACTCACCTGTACATCATCATGGTACACTGACTCTCCACTCACCTGTACATCTCATGGTACACGACTCTCCACTCACTGTACATCATCATGGTACACTGACTTTTCCCATCACCTGTACATCATCATGGTACACTGACTCTCCCACTCACTGTACATCATCATGGTACACTGCTCTTCCACTCACCTGTACATCATGGACACTGAATCTCCCACCCCCTGTTACATCATCATATAACACTGACTTCCCACTCACTGTACATCATCATGGTACACTGACTCACCCATCACCTGTCCTTCATCATGGTACACTGACTCTCCCATCACCTGTACATCATCAAAGGTACACTGACTCTCCCATCACCTGTACATCATCATGGTACCTGACTCACCCCACTAACCTGTACCATCATCATGTACTGACTCTCCCACCACCTGTAAAATCATCATGTACACTGATCTCCCACCAACCTGTACATCATCATGGTACACTGACTCTCCCACTAACCTGTACATCACATGGTACACTGACTCCCCCACTCCATATACATCATCATGGTACACTGACTCTCCACTCACCTGTAATATCATGGTACACTGCTCTCCCACTCACCTGTACATCATCATGGTACGCTGACTCACCTACTCACCTGTACATCATCATGGTACACTGACTCACCCCTCACCTGTACATCATGGTACACTTTACTCACCACTCACCTGTACATCATTTATGGTACACTGACTCAAACCCCCTCACCTGTACATCTCATGGTACACGACTCTCCCACTCACCTGTACATCTTTATGGTACACTGACTCACCCACTCACCTGTACTCATCATGGTACACTGACTCTCCCACCACCTGTACTCATCAGGTACACTGACTCCCCACTCGCCTGTACATCATCATGGCCATGATCTCCCACTCAATTTTACTCACATGGGACACTGACCACCCCTCACCTGTACATCTCATGGTACACTCACTTCTCACCCACTCACCTGTACATTTATCATGGTACACTGACTCTCCCACTCCACCCTGTAAAATCATCATGGTACACTGACTCACCCACCAATGTAATTTTATCATGGTACAATGACTCACCCACTCACCCATACATCATCAGGTACAATGACTCTCCCACTCATCTGTACATCATCATGGTACACTGACTCTCCCACTCAAACCCATATCAATCATGGTACATGACTCTCCACTCACCTATACATCATCATGGTACACTGACTCTCCCACTCGCCTGTACATCATCATGGTACACGGGCTCACCCACTCACCTATACATCATCATGGTTTCAGACTCTCTCCCACCCCGCTGTACATCATCATGGCACACTGATTCTCCCACAAATGTACATCATCATGGTACACTGACTCACCCATCACCTGTACATCATCATGGTAACATGACTCTCCCACTAACCTGTACATCATCATGGTACACTGACTCTCCCACTCCCTGTACATCATCATGGTACACGACTCTCCCACCCCACCTGTACATCATCATGGTTTCACTGACTCACCCACTCACCTGTACATCATCATGGTACTCTGACTCACCCATCACCTGTACATCATCATGGTACAATGACTCTCCCACTAAACCCGTACATCATCATGGTTTCACTGACTCTCCCACTCACCTGTACATCATCATGGTACACTGACTCTCCCACTCACCTGTACATCATCATGGTACACTGACTCACCCACTCACCTGTACATCATCATGGTACACTGACTCATCCACTCACCTGTACAGCATCATGGTACACTGACTCTCCCACTCACCTGTACAATATCATGGTACACGACTCCACCCACTCACCTATTTCATGTCATTTGGGACACGACTCACCCACTCACCTGTACATCATCATGGTACACTGACTCACCTACTCACCTGTACATCATCATGGTACGCTGACTCATCCACCCACTCACCTGTATATCATGGTACACTGACTCGCTTACTCACCTGTACATCATCATGGTATGCTGACTCACCCACCCACTCACCTGTATATCATGGTACACTGACCACCCACTCCCTGTACATCATCATGGTACACTGACTCACCCACCCACTCACCTGTATATCATGGTACACCGACTCACCTACTCACCTGTACATCATCATAGTACACTGACTCACCTACTCACCTGTACATCATCATGGTACACTGACTCTCCCACTCACCTGTACATCATCATGGTACACTGACTCTCCCACTCACCTGTACATCATCATGGTACACTGACTCACCCACTCACCCCTTTTCTCATCATGGAAAATGACTACCCAAATCGCCACAAATATGTCCACTAATTCACAAAATTCTGTATAATGTTACCGAATTTTATCACCTTAAAAATTACCTGACCTAAACCACCCGAAACATCCTGGACCACCTTTCCCCGGAAAATTTTTTAACCCCCCAAACACCTTTACTGGTTAACACCTCCAACCCGAACACTTGGCAGACCCTACCCCTACCTTGGTACACTGCTAACACCCTTATAATGTTCCTACCCCAAACCTGTACACACTGTACACCCCAAACCATACAATACTCCAAACCACTCCCACGTATACCCTCCAACCACGGGCTCACCGACCATCAAATTTCAGGGTACCACCACCACTGGATGCCAAATACCAATTGGGGTATGGAAAATGACCAACCATAATGGACACCTTAACCTTGTAAATAGGAACCCAACCCATACGTAACGGGGAGGCACTTGGACCCATCCGGGGACCAAACGGTTCCATTCCACTTATTGACATGGACCAACACTTTAATCATGTACAGCATACACATCACTGTACGAAGGTAGTGGACCCCCCTAATTATACAATGGAAACCAATAAATGTAAAAAAGGATACCAAATTAAATCAGTTCCGGCAATGTAATTTTAGATGGAGGATAGATTTTCAAATATCAAAATTTGTCCGAGAATCCAGGAAGGTTTAAAAGCAAAAACGGGCTAAAAGGTGAATGGAACCCTGAATAGAGAAACTGGGAAAAACCCTGTGCTGGAAGACCTGGAACCTTGAAGAAAGTCGAAATAGGAATATTTTAAGGTGTAATGGAAACGAGAAATAAAAGAACTAAGTTGAGTTTCTATTGTAAGGGTCAAGGTGGGATTCAGTACGATTGAAACCCGGCAGTAAATTGATGAGAAGGGAAAGGCCCCCCCCAAAGTTGACCTGGACCAGGCGTAAAGGGGGACTCTGGAGTGGACCGATGTACCCTGCTCTCTACCCGGCCTGGTATTCACTGCAGGAACGGGGTCACAATGGCCGCAGTAGGTGACAGGACCACTTGAGGGACCCTGACCAGGGCCCGTAAGGGCCTCACTCAGCTCTATGGTAAGGGTTTATTTGGGCACCAAATAGGAGGAAATCGGATACCGGATTAACCAAATTTACATGAAAACCAGGTGGACCTTATTTAAAAAAAAAGACACTAAAGGAGAAAGTAACGTGGTGTTGAATACATAGTTTTAAAAAGCCTCCGGAGAATAGGCTGACAACTGTACACGAATTATGGAACACAACCATCTGAATAGTTTACCTCTATACACACATGGACAAGGGGAAAATATTTTAGGGTAATGGAAGACCGTAAATTGAATAAAGTAAGGAAATTCTCCTAAAACAGGCCAATTCTATAACTTCACATTAATGGAAGCCCTTTTAATTGCAATTGGACATACTCCAATTTTAAAATAGGACATCTATCCCAAACCCTGTTATCAAATGGTACACTATTCCCCCTTATGGGGTTACTTCACTGAAATTCCACTACTGCACTCCATGGTTACAACTGTAAATGCCTTACCTCCAGGAAGGCCTTCCCCAAGGGTTACATCTGACTGCATGACTCCCCAATCTTCATATCAGGAATGAACCCCTTAATTTACATCAGCAGGAAAATAATAAACATCATGCTCCTATAATCCTCATCTCATGGAAACTTAATGTAACATAAAGGAACACTATCCCTACTTAATAGTACTGATCCCCAAGTATTAGTCTACACTCGCATCTTTTATGACCATCTGTACACTTACTGGTTTTCCCCCCTGTATCCTTATATTGACCAACTGCTCATTGGTAACATCTCATCAGGACATAATTGTCACTAAGCCTTCAAGTTTTAAGTACCTTAACATGTTCTTCTTATGAAATCCCCCATGACATCATCTGGTACAACTGTCCCCCACCCACTTTCATATGGATGATCACCTGACCCTTACACATCCTTACGCCTTATCATGCATTCTAAACCTTTCCACTTTTCATCAATGTACACTGACTCACCCACTCACCTGTACATCATCATGGTATTCTGACTCACCCACTCACCACATATCCATTATATATTGTAAAGTAAAAGGACGGAAGTGCAACTAATGTGACATTTTCATTGTGGCAACGTTTCGCTCTCCAGGAGCTTTGTCAAGCCGTTGCAAACAGTACATGGACACAGAGGGTATATATAGGCTCAGAGTGAGGTGCCATACTAGTGGTGATAGTAGTAGTTGTTGTAGTAGTAGCAGTGATATAAGTTGTAGTAGTAGTAGTAGTAGTAGTAGTAATGCAATATGGTAGAACAATTAACTTGCACATGAGTAAAAGGATATAAAAGCTATTACTTGGGTAACATAAAAATAGGTTAGACAAATATTTCTATTGAAAGTTGGTTAGAGAAGGCCTGTTTCAATGTTTATTCTCTGTAAAGTGCTTTGTGTAGTATTAACAGGAGAGACTATGTGATGGCAGGGTTTACTGTTTTCAGGAGGATTCTTGCTAAGACTTCAGAGATGGTGAAGCTGCCGTTGTTTTGTTTATTTGTATTGGAAACACCCCTCAAGGAAGGTTCCTTGATGTTGGTGAGGGGCTCTTGATTTAGGGAATTGGATCTGTGCTCCAGTTCCCCGAATTAAGCCTGAATGCCTTCCACATCCCCCCCCCAGGCGCTGTATAATCCTCCGGGTTTAGCGCTTCCCCCTTGATTATAATAATAATAATGTATTGGAAACAGCGAGTCTGAGTCTGGGACTCAAATTTACCACTAACATACGCAAACCTAACTATCAACTCAACCTCGTTACCAGGAACCATAGACACAGTGACAGTAACTTCCAGAAGGGTTATATACAGGGCATTCTCACTGTAGCTTTATGTGAACCTTCTTCTAATCTTCCTAGACGATATGTCACTGCTCTTAAGGACCTCGCCAACGACCCCAACATTATCGTCACCACCGCCGACAAAGGAGTTGGAGTCGTCATACTCAACACCAGTGACTACAACACTAAAATGATGGACCTTTTGAATGATCAGTCTACATACGAACCCATCAGCACTCAACAGTGGGAGACACTCACCAAAGATTTTCTATGGAAACAAATGGTATAAAATACCGACACAATGGAAATATAAACACATATGCAGTATGTGACCCTTTATTGACAACGTTTCACCCACACAGTGGGTTTTTTCAAGTCACAAACAGATCTACCTGACTATAAATACTCGCGTACCTTCCACCCCAGGTAGATCTGTTTGTGACTTGAAAAAGCCCACTGTGTGGGCGAAACGTTGTCAATAAAGGGTCACATACTGCATATGTGTTTATATTTCCATTGTGTCGGTATTTTATACCATTTGTTTCCATAGAAAATCTTTGGTGAGTGTCTCCCACTGTTGAGTGCTGATGGGTTCGTATGTAGACTCATCATTCAAAAGGTCCATCATTTTGGTGTTGTAGTCACTGGTGTTGAGTATGACGACGTCATGTTGACGGCAGTGAAGGGACTTGAGCTAGAGTTCGTCACGGCCACACTAGCTGGAGATTCGTCTGTAAAAGCTTGCATTTGTGGTCACAGTGGTGCCTGTGCTAACCTTCCTATGGTGTAGAAATATACCTAGTTGGATGAATCTTATTGTGGCTAGCTGGTCTAGTGGCTAACGCGACGGTCTGGAGTTTTGAGACTCTATGACCGCGGGTTCAATCCCGGCCGGGGGTATGGTTTGTTTACCCAGCAATCCTAAACCAGCGCACATGTATGGTTTACCCAAGACCCATAAACATAATATTCCTCTCAGACCAATCACGTCAGGCATAGGCAGTGCACCACACAAACTAGCCGGAGTTCTTGCCAAACATCTTTCCTGCCTTCTGGGGACCATCAGCCCCGCTCTTCTTAAGCATTCAGGCGACCTTCTCAACCGCATCCGAAACCTCTCCAACCGTAACAAGAAACTAAGCAGTTTGGACGTGACTTCCATCTTCACAAAAGTACCTACCACAAAAGCCATCGAGGTTCTACGACGTAAAGTCAATCAGGGCCTTAATCTTCCTCTACTTCCCGGAGATTTTGTTGACTTGATTGAGCTCTGTGTTAATTTTAACTGTTTTTTTTTTCAATAACAAGCTCTACAAACAAACCTACGGCATGGGAATGGGGTCCTCCATCAGTGCCGTCTTAACCAACTTGTACATGGAACAGGTAGAGTCCGAACACTTCGCCAACATCATCCCTTCAAGCGTCACTTGGTTACATTACGTGGACGACGTCCTCGTAATAACTCCCAAACGTTTTGATATACAGAATCTTCAGGCAAGGCTCAACGCAGTTGAACCGGCGATTCAGTTTACACTAGAAGAAGAGTCCAATGAAAAGCCACCTTTCCTAGACGTCCTCATTCATAAAGTAGATAACAACCTAAGATTTCAAGTTTATCGGAAACCTACAAATAAAAATGATCTCGCACACTTCTATTCCAGTCAAGATACTAAGACCAAAAGAGGCATCATCATCGAATTTTTCCTAAGAGCATACCGAATTTGTAGTCCTGAGTTTCTTGACGAGGAATGTACATACATTCACCAAACCTTTACTGATTTACATTTTCCTTCCTTTTTCAATAAAGACTGCATGAAAAGAGCTCTTCAGAACATTAATTCTCCACGTACCAACACCACTCCTAACAAAGTTATAATTCTTCCCAACAGCCAGGTTGCATTGAACGTTTCTAAAGTACTTTCATAGGCTAACACCAGAGTCGCCATCGCTTCCAGCACTTCAATAAAGGACCTAACCAGGACAAAATCAAAGCACCACGAACCAGTCAACGCAGGAGTTTACACTATACCCTGTGGAGGCTGCGACAAGATTTATGTAGGTGAAACAGCAATAAACCTCGACACCCGCCTCAATGAACACATTTATGCATGTAGGAACGATAACTTGAACAACGCCTGTGTACAACACCGAAACTCCACCAGTCATCTCATGAAATTCAGGGACGCCCGATTAGTGATCAAAGAAACTAATTTTCGTAGACGCAAGTGCCTTGAATCAGCACTATTACCTGTTTCTAATACAATTAAACAAAACAAAGGCAGCTTCACCATCTCTGAAGTCTTAGCAAGAATCCTCCTGAAAACAGTAAACCCTGTCTCTCCTGTTAATACTACACAAAGCACTTTACAGAGAATAAACATTGAAACAGGCCTTCTCTATCCAACTTTCAATAGAAATATTTATCTAACCTATTTTTATGTTACCCAAGTAATAGGTTTTATATCCTTTTACTCATGTGCAAGTTAATTGTTCTACCATATTGTATTACTACTACTACAACTTATATCACTGCTACTACCACCACTAGTATTGCACCTCACTCTGAGCCTATATATACCCTCTGTGTCCATGTATTGTTTGTAACGGCTTGACAAAGCTCCTGGAAAGCGAAATGTTGCCACAAAAAAATGTCACATTAGTTGCACTTGTGTCCTTTTACTTTACATATTGTCGGTAATTCTACCAACATTATTACATTATATATTGACTGATTCATCACAACTCCATGACACGTTGACTGACTCATCACAACTCCATGACACGTTGACTCATCCACTCACTACATCTCAAGCCACTTTCATTCCCTCATTTTGTATTCACATCGTCTTTAATAAACTCTTTCTTCCGACAGTTCATTGTCTAGGCTTCTCCCAAAATCCTCCACAATTATTTGTAATTTATCTTCCGAATCTCCCAAAAGAATTGTCATCAGCAAAGAGCAACTTTGACCAAGGCAACAGTGTCCTTAGTTAAACACAGCATTTCAAGTTTTAAAACAAGCACTGGTTCATATGTCAACTCTCTCCTTCCTCTCTGTACCCAGTACTCACTTTCCACTTCTTCGGCTAAGACGAGGTCACTGATAAGCCACAGAAGACAGTAACACCAATACCACACCAGCCTCCAGTTGGTCATCCTGGTCTGACGAGGCTCCTGAAGGAGGCTTCAGAACAAAAGATAACGCTGGCGCCGACACTAAAACACAGTGACTCCTGGATGTGTCTTTGTCTTCTGATCACTCTTGGCGAGTGACGCAGTAAGAAAGTGCTCACACTGGGTTGTGTTACAGGATATAACAGCTGCTTAGATAAAAACTATCCGTTTTTAACTTTTCCTGCCGCTCCTCTATGTTTCTTCAGATTATTTTTCTTAAACATAAAATTTAGTAGTTTAATCAAGCAGGCTAGGTCACAGGGAGAGAACTTTCATTTTTCTCGCCGAAAGACTATATCCTCTTCTTCAAGGCTATGGATTCTCACCATCCCCAAATATGGATTAACAAGGCATTATGTAGCAGGAAAACCTTTGTTACTGCTACGACGTTACGTCCAGGGCTGGACTTTATAGAGTACACAGGAAACAGAACCAACACATACAGGGCTACAGTGTTATATAAGTGAAGAGAAGAGGTTAAGTGAGAGGTCAGATGGGTAAAGGTGTAGGGGTTAGGGTAATGAATGGTTGTCCAGAGCAATTGGTATTAATTGTTGGCTGGATAAACACTGTAAGGATAATGCAGTACCATTCATTGACAACTGGGACAACTTCTATGGCCGAAATGACATGTATGCCAGGGATGGGGTTCACTTATCCAGGGCAGGTGTGGGTTTTCTTGCTAACTCAGTTGAGGGGGTTGTTAGGACTTTAAACTAGGATTAGTTAGAGGTATGGGTTTAGAAATGATTAATAATGAGTATGGATATATTGACTTATGCTCTGATATTAAGAATCTTAATAGTAACTGTCATGGAGTAACTCTGGGTTTAAAGATAATTTCAGAAATTGTGTAAAAACAAAGATGAATAGGAAAAATGTGCAGAAGAAAAAACATATGATGGTATTTTATGCTAACAGTCGAAGTGCAAGAAATAAAATTAATGAACTACGTTGGTAGCGTGTGCTGGGAACTTTGATATCATTGCATTAACTGAAACGTGGTATGATTTAAAGAGTCGGGATATGACTGTTGAGTGTAATATTCAGGGATTTAAGTTATTCAATGTGTGATAGATGTAATGGGAAGGGGGAGGAGTTGCATTGTATGTTCGAGAAAATATTAATTGTTGCATAAAAACAGGTATAAAAATAGATGGAGCAGTAACAGAGTCTGTTTGGGTAGAGTTCGTGGAGGGTCAAGAAAAACTAATTCTGGGTGTAATATACCGACCTCCAGGCTTGGATCACGATAGAGGGAGACTTCTTTGGGACGAAATTGTTAGGGCTTCTGTACACAGTAACGTAGTCATAGAAGGGGACTTTAACTTTAGCCAAATTGACTGGAATTCTTTGACAGGTAATCTAGAGTCCAGTGACTTCATGGAAACAGTTCAGGACTGTTTTCTGAAACAGAGTGTAACTGAACCTACCAGGGGGAAAAATTGCTAGACCTAGTCTTGTCAAATAAGGAAACACTCGTGAATAATCTGGAGATCACTGAAGAGCTTGGCGCAAGTGATCACAAATCCATCACCTTTAGCATAATTGGGAATGCAAGAATAATGATAATACAGTAAAAATCCCCGATTTTCGTTCTGCCGATTAATAATGGACTTAGGGAACATCTGTCTAATCTTGATTGGGGTTATCTAGCTAATGATTTTATTGACGAAAATTTCATACTTATGAATATGAAGGGATCTGCTTTTATGATTGTTTTCTTAATAATGTACACAGTGCCCAGAGTATATACATTCCCCAGAGAGAAATTAGGTCTAATAATAACGATCCCAAATGGGTTAACAGGAGGCTAAAGCATCTATTAGGGGAGAAAAGGGAATTTATAGGCGCATCAGAAGAGGAGAGGTTACCTTACTGACCAATATGTTCAGCTTAAAAGAGAAGTAAAAAAGGCGATTAGAAAGGCTAAACGTGACTATGAAATTAGAGTTGCTAATGAATCAAAGACTAATCCAAAGGGTTCTTTCAAGTGTATAGGACGAAGGTGAAGAAAAGTAGGACCTCTGAAATCTGGGAATGGACAGCTGACGGATAATGAACTGGAAATGTGTTCCTTATTTAATGACTATTTTTTGTCAGTTTTTACACAGGAAGATGTAAATGAGATTCCAGTAATTAACAATTATTTAGTTCCTGATGAATCAAGTTAACTAATATTACTGTCACGAGGGACATGGTTATTAAGCGGATAGACAAACTGAAACAAAATAAGTCCCCGGGACCCGATGAGTTTTTTCAAGGGTACTTAAGGAATGCAAGATGGAGCTTAGTCAGCCATTAACGAGTGTATTCAATGCGTCCATCCTTACCAGTGTTGTGCCAGAGTGGAAGATGGCTAATGTGGTTCCTATATTCAAATCAGGGGATAAGTCCACTCCTTCAAATTACCGTCCAATAAGCCTGACATCTATAGTGGGCAAGTTATTAGAATCAATTATAGCTGACATTATCAGAAGTCACCTTGAAGAGCATAACTTGATAAATGAATCTCAGCATGGATTCACGAGAGGTCGTTCCTGCCTGACAAACTTACTGACGTTCTTCAATAGAACATTTGAGGCAGTTGACAGTGATAAGGAATATGATATTGTTTATTTGGATTTTAGTAAAGCCTTCGACAGAGTACCTCACAAGAGACTCTTAAGAAAAGTGGCAGCTCATGGTATAGGAGGTAAAGTTCTAGCATGGATTGAGGCATGGCTTACCAATAGAAAGCAGAGAGTTACCATTAATGGAGTGAAATCTGAATGGGGATTTGTTTACTAGTGGCGTTCCACAAGGATCAGTTTTAGGCCCTCTCTTGTTCATAATTACATTAATGACCTTGATGAAGGGATTACTAGTGACATGAGTAAGTTTGCTGATGATACAAAGATAGGCCGTATAATTCACTCTGAGGAGGATATCAATGAACTCCAGGACGATTTGAACAAATTAATGTCTTGGTCTGAGAAATGGCAGATGAAGTTTAATGTGGATAAGTGTAAGGTACTTGCCCTTGGTAATGAAAATAACCCTCGAAGCTATAATCTAGGTGAAGTAGAGCTTGGTCATACAGAATGTGAAAAAGACTTGGGAGTCATGGTAAGCAAAATCTAAAGCCAAGACAGCAGTGCCTCAGTGTGCGCAACAAGGCCAACAGATTACTTGGATTATCTCAAGAAGTATAAGTAACAGAAGTCCAAAAGTTATTTTACAGCTCTATACATCACTAATGAGGCCTCTTTTAGTTTATGCTGCTCAGTTTTGGTCCCCTTACTACAGGATGGACATAGACTCATTAGAGAACATACAGAGAAGAATGACTAAAATGATTTACTGTGTAAGGAACCTCCCGTATGAAGATAGACTTAAAGCCTTAAATCTCCACTCTCTGAGAGGCGTAGAATGAGGGAGATATCATTGAAGTGTATAAGTGGATGAGGGGCATAAACAAGGGAGACATTAATAAAGTACTGAGGGTGTCGAACCAGGTAAGAACCAGGAATAATGGATTTAAGTTGGATAAATTTAGATTTAGAAAGGACATAGGTAAGTACTGGTTTTCTAACAGAGTTGTAGATGCGTGGAACAGTCTTCCCAGTGGGGTGATAGAGGTTAGGACCTTGGGTAGCTTTAAGAAGAGACTGGACAAATATATGAGTGGGAGGGGCTGGGTTTGATTGGTGTCAAGGGGGTACGGGAGTTATTTCTTGAGTAGCTTTAGGTAGATGTCGTTTTGATAAGGACCTGCCTCGTATGGGCCAGTAGGCCTTCTGCAGTGTTCCTACATTCTTATGTTCTTATGTTCTTATGTTAATATCGATGGGTCCAGCCAGACAAGACGAGATACCCAAACTAGTTCTGTAATGTTTCTATTTACATTATTTGACGTTTCTACGTTACATAATGTCTAATTATTGTCAGGTTTAGGATTATTATATCAAAAGAATACATCTCTGTGCTTCATCTGGAGCTATGCAATGTTGCAAGAGCAATATTATGCATGATTCTGAATTGTTATAATAATGTTTATAATATTTTTGGTGTGGTGAAAACTGCTCCGTAAGTGTCAGTGGACGTGGGTTTTTCTGAAAACGTATTTGTCTAAGAGATGGTCAGTTAGGAGAGCCAGTGGCGACTGAAAGGTGTGTGAAAGGCAATAACGAGTGGAGAATTGCTGAACGAGGTCTGATGGAGTCAGGCCGAGTATGTTAGTTGTGGTGTTGTGTTGTTTAGATCATAAGTTGATTTTGGTGATTTTGTTTGTACTCCCATGGTATTACTTGTAAGGCCCTTGTATATGGGGGCTTGTTTATAAGACGAAGAGTACATGTAAAGTGTTTTTTGCCTGCAGGCTATAGGCCGGCAGAAGGGAATAGGAGCTAAGGAGACCCACTGTTTTCATATGGTCTAACTGTAAACAGCTAGTAGCCCTACGTTAGTGGAATTTTTGTGAAATATGGTGAAGGCGGGTTTTGTGTATACTTAAGGTGTACTGGGGTATGGTAATTTAATAATGGTGTTGTGTGTTGTATAATTAAAGTTACTGTTAATATATCTATATTTTTATATAGGTGAGTTTCTTTGTTTCCTAGTAATCAACCTAAGGTGTAGTTAGGATATTTGCCATCTCTTTATTAGCTCTTTTTTTTTTTGCTTGGTTACAAGTGTGGTCCTAGAATGGAATATTTTTATATTTAACATACAGGGACTGCACAAAAACACTGCATGATTTTAAACAGGTATAATATGTAACTCTATTGTAATAATCTTTCACAGTTGTTACCTTCTGATTCAGAATTTCATTCAGTTTCATGTGGTATAAGGTAGCATTAAAGGCACTCAATGTGCGCCCCTCTGGTTGCTTAGCAAACATCGATGCAATAGTCCAGTTCGGTCCAGACGCTCTGCAGCATGTCTGGTGTTATGCGAACTGCTTCAGTGATCGAAATTTTCAGTTCCTCCAGGGTTGCAGGTATTGATGGTACGTATACTGTGCTCTTCACGTACCCCCAAAGAAGTCATAAACAGTTAGGTCCGGTGACCTTTGCACGTGGCTTGCAAGGTCACCGGACCTAACTGATTGCGATTTCTTTCTTTGGGGGTACGTGAAGAGCACAGTTTACATACCACCAATACCTGCAACCCTGGAGGAGCTGAAAATTTCGATCTCTGAAGCAGTTCGCATAACTCCAGATATGCTGCAGAGCGTCTGGACCGAACTGGACTATCGCATCGATGTTTGTCGAGCAACCAGAGGGACGCACATTGAGTGCCTTTAATGCTGCCCTATACCACATGAAACGGAATGAAATGCTGCATCTGAAGCTACTAACTGTGAAAGATTATTGCAGTAAAGTTACATGTTGTACCTGTTTGAAATCAGGGAGTGTTATTGTGGCCACCCTTCCCTAGACAAGGCTTTAACCCCTTGGAACCAGCATAACTCTGTGACGAGCAGCAACAGGTAGAGTGACGGAGAAGTTTCCTCAGAGGAAAGGTCGCGTGTTGACGCCGTCCTGTTTCACCTCAGAAATGTGGCTTGTGTTATATTGTTAAGATCACCGGTCTGCGATTGTATTGTGTTTCAGCTGGATATAGCAAGGAATCAATGCTTCTGTTTGGAGAGCATGAAATCACATCATCAGAGGGTGTCCAGCAAGGGGATCCACTTGCACCATTTCTCTTCTGTATAGCAGTTAGGGAAATCACAGTCAGACTGACCAGTGAACTAAATATCTGGTTCCTGGATGATGGCACAATAGCAGGTACAAATGAGTCCCTCTTAGGTGATCTTACACAAGTGATGACACGGGGACAGGAAATGGGTCTCATCCTGAATCCATCCAAATGTGAAATCATCTCAGTCAGTCAGCAAGTGATAAATGCAGTGAGATTCAAACTACCAGGAACATCAGTCATTGCCCCTACAAATAGCATCTTGCTTGGAGCACCTCTGGGAAGCGATACCATTGACGCAATCCTCAGGAAGAAATTGGAAGAATTAAGGAGAATGGGACAACGAATAGGCAATCTTGACACCCACGATGCCTTGTACCTTCTCACAAAGTGCTTGAGTCTGTCCAGGTTGACATATTTCCTAAGATGTGCACCTTCATATGATAACCCTATACTGCACGAATATGACAGTATCCTGAGGCAGATTTTTACCAAAGTACTTAACCTTACTCTAGAAGACGGGCAGTGGAACCAAGCTACACTTCCAGTCAGACTAGGAGGCATAGGTGTCCGCAAGTCATCACAGATTGCACTACCTGCTTTTCTGTCCTCATACGTTGCATCCAGAGGGCTTGTGGCAGCAATTCTCCCTGAACATCTTAGGGACAAGATTGGAGTCCAGGACCAAAAGTTCATTGACGGAGCCATGATCTGGGATAATCTAACAAGCTCTGAAACCAGACCTGCTCCCCCCAACAATTTCAAACAGTAGCACTGGGATGGCCCAATAGTGGAAAATATAGCCTCAACAATGCTTCAGAGTGTGTCAGGGAAGGATAGAGCCCGCTTCCTGGCAGTGAGAGCTCCTCATGCAGGGGACATTCTGTTACCAACTCCAGCCTTGGCACACGGGTCGAGCCACAGACCCTCCACATTGGGTTTCCCTTCGACTTTCCGCCCCCATTCCGCCGAACAAGGTGTATTTTTTGAAGTAGCTGACCGTTCGGGGACCCGGACTAATCTGAGAGAGCAACAGGCCGTTCTGTTGCCCCCACCACCACCCACCACCACGACCAACAGCCACCCACCTCATCTACCTGGTGGCTGTTTTTGCAAACCCTCGTACCGGTCCTAATACTGTTTTTTGGCTCACATCATTGGTCAAGAGATAGTAGCTGAGCACCAACGAAAAGCCAGTCTTATGTGAGTTCACCGAGAAAGTGCATTTCTTCCAACAACAGTGAGTGTAGGAGGCGTCAGTCATCAACCTACCCTCATCACCAGTCATCCTGTCTACCACTCAGACTTCAGTGATAATTTTCTGTTTAGAGACATTTTTTCTTTCATTTAAAGACATTCGTGTGTGTGAGACATTTAAAGTGAATTTCTGTGTACACTAAACGTGTGTTTTCATTGTAGACTCAGTGCTTCTCTTGACTCGTTAATTATTTGCAAATTTATTGGTGTTTATCGCTCATCTCATATTTTTTTTTTTATCTGTTTTTGTTTATGCTACTCTCTGTCTGGAGTAATATTATTGTGTATGTACCAGTCAGTCTCTCCGTTGTGAAGTGATACATTTTTTTTTTTGTATTCTTCAGCCATTGTATTCACCAGTAATTGTCATTGTAATTTTTGATGCAGTGATATTCACCCAATATACCAATTATCCATTTATTTCTATGTGTACCTTTTTCTCGTATTCCATCATGTTCCTCATTCCCTGAATTTTTTCGCAGACTGTGTACCATTATTTTTGCCACAAATTTTTGTCGTATTCAGTCACAGCAAGATTTTGATTAAGAATATACTAAAATAATGAATACGTGAAATACGTGTTGTGTGCCTCACCACTTGTAGTGTTTACACTTCCGTTTTGGGTTCCTTGTTTTATTTTATTCACATTTTTCGATCTTTCTTTGAACCAATTCACTCTTAGTGTAATTTCATTTCTTTTAACGTAAATGTTTTCCTTTATTCTGTTTGAGGTAAATTGTTTTGTCTAATTTTACAATTATGAGTTAAAAGTGTTCAATCAGTTTCCTCAAATTTTCTATTTATTATTTAACCAGAATTTTTCCCAAGTGTAACTTTATTATGCAGTGATTATTTTCTATGCTTATTTGGTTGCACTTGCTCTGCAGTGAATTATTTTCTTTTATTGATATTTTATGCATATTTTATTCTCATTCATATTGCATCTTGTTTTTCATTTATTAATTTCCTGAATGTTGTTTTTTGCATTATTTTTTAATTTTGTTTATGCAATCTTAGAAAATATTTTAAATTTTCCTTCGCCAGTTAATCCTCTCGTTGCATACAATTTAGTAATTTTATTTATACTTTTTACATTGATTTAAAAATTTTTATTAATTAATTTCTTTTATTAGCAAGATACAGACAGCTCTTTTTGGCATTTATTTCATCTCCAGTAATATTTTTACTTGACGCGCGTCTCAATGTTTTTTTATCTTGTCCAGCAGTCCTTTACATTGATTGCCTTCCTCTTGCAGTGTATCTTAGACATTTTTTTATACTTCTGCAATTAGTTGCATCTCTTTATTTCAATTTACATTTAGTATCATTTTTATGTTCATTCTTTTTGCCTATTTGTTCTCGTGCAACTTATTTGCCATTAGTCACACATACCGTCAAGTGATTAGTGAATGTTCGCCACTCAGAACCTCTCAGGCTACTGCTGCTCCTGTCATCAGTCCTCACAGTTCCTTATGGACTGACAGCCGACCCAGACACTGATAAACTATAGTTATACTCTGATTCACTTGATGCTTTACCTTTATTCAATGCCCTGTAACATATTCCTTGAAGCAGGGTTTACGTGCCATCTCGTTCTCGTGTTTTTTTTTTAATGCTCTAGTTGAAGGTCCCCCTTCAGAGAAAAGTTCCTTATCAGACTTGCGAAAGAGCGCTTCATCGACCCCTGCTGCTGTTTCACGTTGTTTGATCTCCTTGTTATGCGAACTGCTGGAATCTTACTAAGTGGTCACAATATGAGAACTGAATCGTTCTTTTTCCTTGTACCAGTAAAAACAGCTGATTAATATGTCGTTCTTCGGAACTTGTGTATGCTACACCCAATGACAATGAATCGTTGGGTGCCTTTTTGCTGTAGTTAGACAAACTTTTATTCATCATTATCAATGCTGTCCAGGTCCTCAGCTTGTCCCTGACGAGGTTAACCTTTCACAGCACCGTTTGCTAAAATAGCAGCGTTTGGAGAAAATCAAAGAACTAATGCCGCCTGCTTCCGTGTGTGCTTAAGAGGCTAATCCTCCAACTGTGACGATGAACCACTTACAAGCCCTAAATCATGTACGTTCCTTGTGCCTCCCAGGGTACTTTCCCATGTATCAAAAGTTATTTCATCTCACACCTATGCCTTCAGTCGCAACCACCTCTTGTTTGCGCCACAGAGACAAATCGTGGGCGTCAACCAATCTCCGCGATCACCAATGACCAGTGTACAGAGTCATTAAAACCCCTCGTAGTTTGCATAATACATTCAAGTAACCATAGTCGGCGGAACTTGTTACAACTGTGGTTTCCGTGCCATATTGCAATTAATTGTCCTGAAAGTTACCCTATAGAGACGTCGTACTGATGCTGGATATCCGCAGTCACTGCCGTACTGTACTTTTCATAGAATAACATGGACATGACACATTTGAGTGCAATGCTTCTATACAACCTTCCAGTACTCTAGGTCTTCCCGTGCCGTTTCTCAACGCAGAACCCGTAGAGAAACAGATATCGTGGGTTCTCAAAATAATCAGAACCAGGCTTCATTCTCCAATTCTCAAAATAACCTAACCAGGCTCATTCTTCCAATCGGGGAATACGAGCGCCCCCATCAAAACCGTCCCATGGTGACAGTAGTGATAATGAGTACACACCATCCCCCCGTTCAACAATTCCTTGAAGCCTTAAGCAGTCCCTCGAGATGACAATCTGCTGATGATGTTGCTTCACATGTTCTCTGAACATAGATGATTTTGGGGATGACGTGGCACAAATCTTTGCTGATGAACAATCCCACCTTTTTGTTTGCACATAACTTTCCAAGCAAACCATTCCTAAAGCCTACATAGTCTTCCGCGCACTGTTCTCACACTAATGCCCCACCCATCGTTCATTTGTTTGCATGGACACTGGTGCGGCAAGTCAATATTATCAGTCTAGTTTGTTTAAGGATAAAGCAGTTACCGACATGTCCTTCTCGGTAGAACAACTCATGTGTCCTCCCATAAGGAGAAGCTGTTCACACCTGCGTGTCCAGGTTCGGACCTTCCCTCACCTTTTTCTATCCAGGTATAGACTTCACTGCTTCCTTCCTTGTTGTCCGACCAGATTCTTTCCCTGGTGACCTTCTACTGGGATTTTGGCTTCCATTCGAGACGTACGCATCGTGCTCGAACCCTTATCGACGACGCATCCCAAATTGATGACTTGATCGTACTCATTTTGGGTTACCAGCTTGGATCCGAGATCTGCCATACTGCCGCAGAGTACGACATTCGAATTAAGTCCTTACAGGCCAGTGCATTTTCCATAGCGTACCAAAGCGGTCAGGCACTGAATCCAGCACTCCTGTCTGTGTTCCTGCAACTTCAGACATATGCAAGATATGTTCCAGTTACCTCAATGTCCCGAGGACGCTCTGACGACCTTGATGCTGAGCCTACCTGCAAATGTCTGCTAGTTCAAGTATAGTTTTTTCCCACGGGGAAACGCCTTGTCGAAAACAATAACTTGCAACAGTAATTGCGCATCTCTTGTTGATGTCACATGCCATCGCAGAAAGACGTTTCCGTTCGCGCTAGTGCCCTCACTAGAAGTGCCGTTGTTGTTCCATTTTCCAGATTGTGAAAACGTCCTATTTTGACAGTGATTCTTGCAAAGTAAAAGGTCCTATTGTTGAACCACCCTTTACATGTTGTAAGAGAATAGTAAATCCATTTCTTCCTAGCCACACATCTGGTCACACTGTTCGTCTCCAGAGCTAATACCAATCTGTGACTTCTTGTTTCACTATCTTTACATTTTATTACCCGTTCAGGTAGAGGAATGAGTTGTCACTTGACCAGTGGGTCGTGCTATTTTCTGCAGGGAAACCTCATCCACTTCACTGGAGCAATTCTGTTCCACACAGTTTGAGGAGAAAGACTTAGCTCCACTGACTTCCCAGATAAGTCAAGCGTTTGTTGACCTCTGTTGAACAAACGTCATAAAGCCATGCCTTACCAGGCGAGAAGATGGTATAACGAACTAATGTCCCATCGTTTACCACTTGAACCCTGGTACTAGACCTATCTACATACCTGCGTACAGAATGCCTCATTCAACAAGTTTGCTGTCGCAGAAGAATTGATCAATCAAATGCTTGACGTGGAGTATATTGCACCTAGTAATTCACCTTGGAATCGCCCTTGATCCCTAGTACCTAAGAATGATGGTATTGGCGCCAGTAAATTGACTTTAGGCAGTTTAAATCGCGAAAACTATTCCAGATCGCTCTCCCACTCCCTGTACTGGGTGATCTTTTACATAACAACGGAGAAACAAAGTCTTTTCAACCCTGCGATTGTTATACAAGGTTTTGGCAAATCCCTCTTCACGAGGACAAGCCAAGAGCTAACTGCATCTCCACTCCTACAGTCATTATCACTTCCTCAGTTATGGCGTTTGGATACGATCCTCCCCTATCACCGTTTCTCAGGCTCATGAACTACTTATATCTTTAGAGGTCTCATAGTAATGCACTTATGGTGTACTTAGATGACGTAATCGTCATGTCAAAGACGTGATACACCTTGAAAAAGACTTGATGTAGTACATGGTAATCTGAAGAATCCAATTTAAAGATCAAACTTCTAAATTCAAATTTTCAGATCATAAATTAAAGTTTCTTGGTCACGTAGTCACTCCTAGAGTGGTTACGACTGACCAAAGTAAAGTAACTGCAGTACTAAATTTTCCAACAGACCCAAAACTGCTGATGCCGTAAGATCCTTTGTGGGCATAGCAGGTTTTTATAGATCTTTCATCCCATTTTTTTTTTCCATAGTGCCCCCTTAACGAGTTGCTAAAAAGTGCTCCTTTTGTTTGGCCCTTTCCCGTCAAGAAAGAGCTTTCCCAAACTCTGAAAGAAAAGCTAACATCTGCTCCAATTTTGAAATTTCCAGATTTTTCTAAGCCCTTCTATCTGACAACTGATGCTAGTTAAATTTGGGCATAGGTGCCGTACTAGCTCAGAAACCGATGGCAAGTACAACCCCAGTTGCATTTGCTAGCCGAGTCCTTCCGAAGGCTAACGTAATTATACAGTAACTGAGCAAGAAGCTTTAGCAATAATATGGTCTTTAAAGCACTTCGAGACATTATTTATCAGTACTCTGTTCATGTCTTGACAGACCATGCTCCACTGATACCTTTATTCCAAACAAAAAACCCTTTACGGGAAAGGGTTTTGCCAATGGACCTTGACTATCCAAGAGTTCAATCCCCCCTTTAAACACTTACCTGGCAGTCAAATGTAGTCGCAGATGCCTTTCGTGACATGTTAGTATAGAAACTGCAGACCCTCCATTTAGTGCTGAGGATGTAAAGAATGCTCAACGAACAGATCCCATGGGGTCGGGTGTGATTCGATTCCTGCTCCAGGAAGATCTTATTCTGACGTAAAAGCCACCAGCACCCATCAGTGACTTTGTCATGAACCAAGAATTACTGTATCGAACAGCCGGTTGGGTACTCCTAGCAGAAGATTTATACCAGTTAGTAATTCCACATCACTAGTGAATGTAGCCTTACAGCTAGTTCACGATGTACCAGGTGTTGCACACCCTGGTATGGATCGTTCATTTAAAACAACCAGATTTGAAATACTTTTGGCCTCGTATAGCAACTGATATTTCTGAGTATGTTAAAAAATGTAGGTCTGCATGCAAAAAAAAAAGGTAATGCTAATGGCCCTAATCCAAACCAAGTGTATCCAACTACTAGCGAACCGTGGGAAAGAGTTGCGCTAGATTTGCTAACTAATTTCCAATTTCCCTCCAAACAAACAAACATCTGTGTGTTATGGGAACCATTTCACCAGGATATTGTGAGTTAGTTCCCATTGCAGATAAGACTGCCGAGACAGGTTTGCTAAAGCGTTTAAAGAACGCATTATCTGCAGGGCATACCACCCCTAAGTCCCTGTAACAGATAATGGGGGGAAATTCCCGTAATGAGATTCTTGAAAATTTTTTGCACCTTGTACAAGATCTCTAAATCCACCATTGTTTCCCCATCATCCTGCCAGCAATGGGTTAGCGGAAAGAACCAATAAGAAAGTTAACTTGATGTCTAGAGAGCCACTATCAATCCCACAGTGAACTTGGGATGAAGTTTAACCTGATGTGCAGTGTGCTATAAATTCTGCTTTCAATGTTTCCATAGGGACACTCCACATTATGCATTGTATGGTGAGTAAACGTTTGCCTTATGAGTTGTTTTTTAAATTTTAATCCGAAACCAAATTACAACCCTGATGATTTCATAGCAACTCGTAACCAGCTTAGCTCAAAGTGTTTTTAGAGAATCCGTGAAACACTTTATAAATCAACAGCAGAATTACAAGAGTCGCAAACACTCGAGCAAAGCCATCCAAAATCAAAGTAGGTTCGAGAGTTATGCTGATAACTTTAACAAAAAGTCTGCAATGCCAAAGCTTGATCAAAAGTTTGTTGGTCCTTATCGAGTAGTTGAACATATGAAGTTAGTATGTGATGACAATGATGTTCCAACCCAAAATGTGACAGACTCTGAAAATCCTCCTGATCCTTTTTCCCCACACCCCCACACCACCAACCCAATCACCCCCCCACACACCCCCTAGCGCCTCACACACACATCCCAAGCACCCCCACCCACACATCCCGAGCGCCCCACACACACGCCCCTAGTCAGCCACCCCCCCCACACTCACATCCCTAGGCCCTCACACACGACGCCCTAGCACACCCACAACACCATCTCTAGCGCCCCCACACACACGCCCCTCAGCACCCCCACACACACATCCCTAAGCGCCCCCACACACACGCCCCAAAGCGCCCCACACACACTCCTAGCCCCCCACACACCCCACTACCCTAGCGCCCCCACACACACACGCCCCCAAGGAACCCCCCCTACACACCACATCCCTAGTCTGCCCACCCCACACAACGGCCCTATCACCCCCACAACACACATCCCAAGTCGCCCCCACACACACGCCGCCAGCACCCCCCACACACACACCGCCTAGCGCCCTCACAAAGTCAAGCACAAAACTCCCCCCCGCCCCCCCTCGCGCCCCCCCGACATCACACATCCCTAGCGCCCCAACACACACATCCCTAGCGGCCCCCCCCACTCCCACGCCCCCCTAAGCGACGCCCCCACAAACACACGCCCCTACACCCCCACACAGCATACGAACACAACCTCCTGCTCTTTCTTGGTATCAGGGTTTACCTGTAAATCAACCAACACTTAATCTAAACTATAAACAAAATATTAACATAATAGACCCAAGTTATTTAACAATATGAAAGGGAACATTTACAACTCATTTACAACTACATTGTCTTCACAATTTTGAAGAGATGGATGTGTTTGGTGCAAGCAACATCAACCTTCTAACATCATTCTTGACGGAACTAACAAGTCTTAGATCCCAGAAACCTTAAAAACTCTCAGTCTGTTACTTAAAACTTTAAAAATGAAGGTTGACGAGTGTACTGAAGCTGTCCCTTGAACGAGTGTACTGAAGCTTACCCCTTGACGAGTGTAACTGAACTTCCTTGACGAGTGTACTGACGCTTCCCTTGATCGAGTGTACTGAAGCTTCCCCTTGACGAGTTTACAGAAGCTGCCCCTTGACGAGTGTACTGAAGCTTCTCCTTGACGATGTACTGAAGCTTCCCTTGACAGAGGTACTAAAGCTTCGCTACGAGTGTATCTGAAGCTTCCCCCTTGACGATTGTACTTAAGCTTCCTTGACGAGTGTACTTGTACTGAAGCTTCCCTTGTGACGAGTGAACTGAAGCATCCCTTGACGATGAAACTCAAGCTTCCCTTGAACGAGTGTACTGAAGCTCCCTGACTGAGTGTACTGAAAGCTTCCCTTGACGAGTGTACCTGAAGCTTCCCTTGACGAGTGAACTGAAGCCTTCCCTCCTTGACGAGTGTACTGAAGCTCCTTGACGAGTGTACTGAAGCTTCCCTTGACGAGTGTACATTGAAGCATCCTTTTCCCTTGACGGAGTGTAACTGAAGCTATTCCCTCCCTTGAACGAGTGTACTGCGAGCTACCCTTGAAGAGTGTACTGAAATTTCCTTGACGATGTACTGAAGCATCCCTTGAATAGTGTAACAGAAGCTTCCCTTGACGATGTGACTGAAGCTTCCCTGGCACAAGTGTACTGAAGCTTCCCTTGACGAGTGCACTGAAGCTTCCCTTCACGAGTGTACTGAAGCTTCCCTTGACGAGTGTACTGAAGCTTCCTTGACGAGTGTACCTGAAGCTTCCCCATGATGAGTGTACTGAATGCTTCCATAGACGGTGAACTGAAGCTTCATTTGACGAGTGCACTGAAGCTTCCCTTGACGAGTGTACTGAAGCTTCCCTTGACGAGTGTACTGAAGCTTCCCTTGACGAGTGTACTGAAGCTTCCCTTGACGTAGTGTAACTGAGAGCTTTCCATTGACGAGTGTACTAAAAGCTTCGCTTGAACGAGTGTACTGAAGCTTCCCTTGACGAGTGTACTGAAGCTTTCCACTGAACGAGTGTACTGAAGCTTTCCTCCCTTGACGAGTGTACTGAAGCTTCCCATGACGAGTGAACTGACGCCCTTCCCTTGACGATGTACTGAGAACTTCCCTTGACGAGTGTACTGAAAGCATCCCTTTTTGACGAGTTACTCAAGCTTTCCCTTGACGAGTGTACTGAAGCTTCCCTTGACGAGTGTACTGAAGCTTCCCTTGACGAGTGTACTGAAGCTTCCCTTGACGAGTGTACTGAAGCTTCCCTTGACGAGTGTACTGAAGCTTCCCTTGACGAGTGTACTGAAGCTTCCCTTGACGAGTGTACTGAAGCTTTCTTGACGAGTGTACTGAAGCATCCCCTTGACGAGATGTACTGAAGCATCCTTCCCAGACGAGTTGTAGTGAAGCTCCCCTGACGAGTGTACTGAAGCTTCCCTTTGACGAGGTGAACTGAAGCTTCCCTTGACGAGGACTGAAGCTTCCCTTGACTATGTACTGAAGCTTTTTCTTGACGAGTTACTGAAGCTTCCCTCGACGAGTGACTGAAGGCTTTCCCTTGACGAGTGTTACAGAAGCTTTCTCGTTGACGAGTGTACTGAAGCTCCTTGACGAGTGTACTGAAAGCTTCCCTTGACGAGTGTACTGAAGGTTCCCTTGACGAGTGGTACTGAAGCATTCCCTGACGAGTGACTGAAGCATCCTCATTGACGAGTGTAAATGAAGCTTCCATTGACGAGTGTACTGAAGCTCGCTTGAACGAATGTACTGAGCTTCCCTTGACGAGTGTACTGGAAGCTTCCCCTTGACGAGTGTATTGAAGCTCCTTACGAGTGTACTGAACTTTATCCCTTGACTAGTGTTATTGAAGCTTCCCTTGACATGTACTGAGAGAGCTTCACCCTTGACGAGTGTACTGAACTTTCGCTTGACTAGTTGTACAGAAGCTTCCCTTGACGAGTGTACTGAAGCTTCCCTTGACGAGTGTACTGAAGCTTCCCTTGACGAGTGTACTGAAGCTTCCCTTGACGAGTGTACTGAAGCTTCCCTTGACGAGTGTACTGAAGCTTCCCTTGACGAGTGTACTGAAGCTTCCCTTGACGAGTGTACTGAAGCTTCCCTTGACGAGTGTACTGAAGCTTCCCTTGACGAGTGTACTGAAGCTTCCCTTGAAGAGTGTACTGAAACTTCCCTTGACGAGTGTACTGAAGCTTCCCTTGACAAGTGTACTGAAGCTTCCCTTGACGAGTGTACTGAAGCTTCCCTTGACGAGTGTACTGAAGCTTCCCTTGACGAGTGTACTGAAGCTTCCCTTGACGAGTGTACTGAAGCTTCCCTTGATGAGTGTACTGAAGCTTCCCTTGACGAGTGTACTGAAGCTTCTTTTGACTGAGTGCACTGACAGCTTCCCTTAACGATGTACTGAAGCTTTCCTTTGACTAGTTTACTGAAGCTTCCCTTGACGAGTGTACTGAAGCTTCCCTTGACGAGTGTACTGAAGCTTCCTTTGACAGTGTCTAAAGCTTCGCTTGAACGAGTGGGTACTGAAGCTTTCCCGTTGACGAGTGTACTGAAGCTTCACCGTTGACGAGTGTACTGAAGCCTTCCCTTGACAGTGTTACTGAACTTCCCTTGACAAGTGAATCTGAAGCTTCCCTTTGACGAGTGTACTGAAGCTTCCCTTGATCGAGTGTAATGAAGCTTCCCTTGACGAGTGTACTCAAAGCTTTCCATGACGAGTGTACTGAAGCTTCCCACTTGACGAGTGTACTGAAGCTTCCCATGGACGATGTACTGAAGCTTTCCCTTGAACGAGTGTACTGAAGCCTTACCTTGACGAGTGTACTGAAGCTTCCCTTGACGAGTGTACTGAAGCTTCTACTGACGAGTGTACATGAAGCTTTCCTTGAACGAGTGCACTGAACTTCCCTTGACGAGTGTACTGAAGCTTCCCTTGACGAGTGTAGTGGAAGCTTCCTTGACGAGTGTAAATGAAGCTTCCCTTGACGAGTGTTACTAAGCTTCCCTTGACGAGTGAAACTGAAGTCTTCCCTTGACGAGTGTACTGAACTTTTCTTGACGAGTGTACTGAAGCTTCCCTGACTATGTACTGGAAGCTTCCCTTGAACGAGTGTACTGAAGCTTCTCATTGACGAGTGGTAAACGTGAAGCTTCCCTTGACGAGAGTAATGGAAAGCTTCCATTGACGAGTGTACTGAGCTTCGCATGACGACTGTACTGAAGCTTCCCTTGACGAGTCGTATTGAAGCTTCCCTTGACGAGTGTACAGAACTTCCCTTGACGGTGTACTGAAGCTTCCCTTGACGAGGACTGAAGCTTCGCTTGACGAGTGTCTGAAGCTTCCCTTGACGGTGTACTAAGCTTCCCTTGACCGATGTACTGAAGCTTCCTTGACGAGTGAACTGAAGTTCCTTACGAGTGAACTGAAGCTTCCCCTTGACGAGTGGTAATGAAGCTTCCCTTGACGAGTGTACTGAAGCATTCTCCCATGACGAGTGTATGAAGCTTCCCTTGACGATTGTACTGAAAGCTTCCTTGACGAGTGTACGAACTTCCCTTGACGAGTGTACTGGAACTTACCCTTGACGAGTGTATACTAAAGCTATCCCTTGACAGATGTACTGAAGCGTCCCTGACGAGTTGTACAGGAAGCTTCCCTTGACGAGTGTACTGAAGCTTCCCTTGACGAGTGAACCGAAGCTTCCCTTGAACGAGTGTAACTGAGCTTCCCCATGACAAAGTGTACTGAAGCTCCTTTGGACGAGTGTACTAAAGCATCCATTGACGATGTACTGAAGCTTCCCCTTGACTAGTGACTGAAGCTTTTTTTTTATCCCTGTGACGAGGTACTGAAGCTTCCCTTGACGAGTGCACTGAAGCTTCCTTTTGACGAGTGTAACTGAAGCTTCCCCCTTGACTAGTGTTTACTGAAGCTTCCCTTGACGAGTGTACTGAAGCTTCCCTTGACGAGTGTACTGAAGCTTCCCTTGACGAGTGTACTGAAGCTTCCCTTGACGAGTGAACTGAAAGCTTTCCCTTGACGAGTGAACGACGTTTTTCCCTTGACGATGGTACTGGAAGCTTCCCTGACGATTGTACTGAAGCATTCCTGGACGAGTGTATGAAGCTCCCTTGATCGAGTGAACTGAAGCTTCCCTTGAAGAGTGAACTGAAAGCTTCCCTTGACAGTGTACTGAATCTTCCCTCGACTAGTGTACTGAAGCTTTGCCCCTACGTTGTACTGAAGCTTCCCTTGACGAGTGTACTGAAGCTATCCTTGACGAAGTGTACTGAAGCCTCCTTGACGAGTGTAACAGAAGCTTCCCCATACGAGATGTACTGAAGCTTCCCTTGACGAGTGAACTGAAAGGTACTTCCCATGACGAGTGGAACTGAAGCTTCCCTTGACTAGTTGTACTGTGAAGCTTCCCTTGACGAGTGTACTGAAGCTTCCCTTGACGAGTGTACTGAAGCTTCCCTTGACGAGTGAACTGAAGCTTCCCTTGACGAGTGAACTGAAGCTTCCCTTGACGAGTGAACTGAAGCTTCCCTTGACGAGTGTACTGAAGCTTCCCTTGACGAGTGTACTGAAGCTCCCTTGACTAGTGAATCTTAAGCTTCCCTTGACGAGTGTACTGAAGCTTCCCTTGACGAGTGTACTGAAGCTTCCCTTGACGAGTGTACTGAAGCTTCCCTTGACGAGTGTACTGAAGCCTCCCTTGACGAGTGTACTGAAGCTTCCCTTGACGAGTGTACTGAAGCTTCCCTTGACGAGTGTACTGAAGCTTCCCTTGACGAGTGTACTGAAGCTTCCCTTGACGAGTGTACTGAAGCTTCCCTTGACGAGTGTACTGAAGCTTCCCTTGACGAATGTACTGAAGCTTTCCTTGACGAGTGTACTGAAGCTTCCCTTGACGAGTGTACTGAAGCTTCCCTTGACGAGTGTACTTAAGCTTCCCTTGACGAGTGTAACTGAAGCTTCCCTTGACGAGGATGTGACTGAAGCTTCCCTTGAACGAATGTACGAAGCTTCCCTTGACGAGGTGTACTGAAGCTTCCCTTGAACGAGTGTACTGAATCTTCCCTGACGAAGTGTACTGATGCTTCCCTTGACGCGTGGTACTGAAGCTCCCTTGACGAGTGTACTGAAGCTTCCCCTTGAGGAGGTTGTACTGAAGCTTCCCTTGACTGAGTGTACCTGAAGCTTCTCCCTTGACGAGTGACTGAAGATTCCCTAGACGATGTACTGAAGCTTCCTTGTGACGAGTGTACTGAAGGTTCACTTGACGAAGTGTACTGGAAGCTTTCCTTGACGAGTTGTACTGAAGCTTCGCTTGACGAGGTGTACTGAGCTTCCCTTGAACGAGTGTACTGAAAGCTTCCCTTGACGAGTGTACTGAGCTTCCTCCTTGACGAGTGCAAATGAAGCATCCCTTGACGAGTGTACTTATAGCTTTCCCTTGACTATGTACTGAACTTCGCTTGGACGAGTGAACAGAAGCTTCCTTGACGATTGTACTGAAGCTTTCCCTTGACGAGTGTATTGAAGCTTTCCCTTGACAGTGTACTGAAGCTTCCCTTGACGAGTGTACTGAAGCTTCCCTTGACGAGTGTACTGAAGCTTCCCTTGACGAGTGTACTGAAGCTTCCCTTGACGAGTGAACTGAAGCTTCCCTTGACGAGTGTACTGAAGCTTCCCTTGACGAGTGTACTGAAGCTACCCTTTACGATGACTGAAGCTTCCTTGACGAGGTAACTGATGCTCCCTTGACGAGTGTACTGAAGCTGGTCCCTTGACTGAGTGTACTGAAGCTTCCCTGACGAGTGTACTGAAGCCTTCCCTGACGAGTGACCTGAAGCTTCCATGACGAGTGTACTGAAGCTTCCCCCTTGACGAGTGTACTGAAGCTTACCCATGACTGAGTGTACTGACGCTCCCTTGACGAGAGTCTGAAGCTTCCTTGACGAGTGTACTGAAGCTTCCCTTGACGAGTGTACTGAAGCTTCCCTAGACTAAATAAGATATTGGGAAGGTAATAAAGTGCGTCTTTTAGTTTGTTCCACAGTGAATGGAGTGGTCACAGTGCAGTGGTGGTCACAGTGCAGGGTGGTGGACAAAGTGTGCAGGGGGTGTCACAACAGTGCTGCTGGTGGTCACGTGCAGGGTGGGTGGTCACAGAGCTGCAGGTGGACACAGTTGCAAGCGGTGGTCAGAGTTCAGGGTGGTGGTCACAGTTCTTGCTGATGGTTAGAGTCGGCGGGTGTCACAGTGCATTAGAGGTGTCACAGTGCAGGGTGGTGGTCACAGTGCAGGTGGGTGTCACAGTGGCAGGGTAGTGGTCACAAGTGCTGGCAGGTGGTTCACAGTGCAAGGCGTGGTCAAAGTTTCAGGTGGTGTCACGAGTGCCTGCAGGTGGTCACAGTGGCCAAGGCGGTGGTCAGAGTTCAGGGGTTTGGGGTGGTCACAGTTCTGGCTGATGGTTAGAGTGCTGGCTGGTTGTCACAGTGCAAGATGGTGGTCACAGTGCAGGGTGGTGGTCACAGTGCAGGGTGGTGGTCACAGTGCAGGGTGGTGGTCACAGTGCTGGCAGGTGGTCACAGTGCAAGGCGGTGGTCAGAGTTCAGGGTGGTGGTCACAGTTCTGGCTGATGGTTAGAGTGCGCTGGTGGTCACAGTGCAAGATGGTGGTCCGTGGGGGGGCAGTGCAAGGTGGTGGTCACAGTGCAGGGTGGTGGTCACAGTGCAGGGTGGTGGTCACAGTGCTGGCTGGTGGTCACAGTGCAGGGTGGTGGCCACAGTGCAGGGTGGTGGTCACAGTGTTGGGTGGTGGTCACAGTGCAGGGTAGGGGTCACATTGCAAGGTGGTGGTCACTGTGCATGGTGGTGCTCACAGTGCTGGCTTGTGATCACAGTGCAGGGTGGTGGTCACTGTGCAGGGTTGGTGGTCACAGTGCATGGTGGTTGCACACAGGTGCTGGCCTTGTGATCACAGTGCAGGGTGTGCACTGTGCAGGGTGGTGGTCACAGTTCAGTCGGTTGTCACAGTGGCAGGGGTGTGTCACAGAGGCAATGGGTGGTGGTCTCGGTGTATGGTTGTGGTCACTGTGCAGGGTGGGGTCCAGTGGAGTGGAGTGGTGGATACAGTCAGGGTGGAGTCGAGTGCTGGCATGTGGCACAGTTCAAGATGGTGGTTCACAGTGCAGGTGGTGTCACAGTGCAAGGGTGGCGTCACAGTGCTGGCTCTTGGTCCGTTCAGGTGTGGTCACATTAGCAGGTGGTTGTCACAGTGTTGGGTGGTTGTCCCAGTGCAGGAGGGTCACCTGCAAGGTGGTGGTCACTGTGCATGGTGGTGCTCACAGTGCTTGGCTTGTGATCACAGTGCAGGTGGTTGGACCACTGTGCAGGTTGGTGGTCACAGTGCAGGCTGTTGTCACAATGTAGGGGTGGTCACATGCAGGGTGGTGTCATGTGTATGGTGGTGTCACTTCGTCATGGTGTCGTCACAGTGGAGAGTGGTGTTACAGTACAGGTTGGGTCACGAGTGCAGGGTGGTGGTCACAGTGCAGGATGGTTTGTCACCGAGTAGGGTGGTGGTCACAGTGCAAGGTGAAGGTCACAGTGCCGGGTGGTGGTCACAGTGCAGGGTGGTGGTCACTTGTGCAGGTGTGGTCACAGTGCAGGGTGGAGTCACAGTGCAGGGGGTGGTCACAGTGCAGTGTGGTCACAGTGCTAGGTGGTGGTACACTGTCTGGATGGAGGTCACAGGTGCTGGGTGGGTGTCACAGTTCAGGGTGGTGGTCACAGTGCATTGTGGGTGGTCACTGTGCAGGGTGGTTGTCCCAGTGCAGGGTGTGGTCACAGGCAGGGTGGTGGTCCAGCGCAGGTTGGTGGTCACAGTGCAGGATGGTGGTCACAGTGCAGGGTGGTAGTCACAGTGAAGGGTCGTGGTCTCAGTGCAGGTTGGTAGTGTTCCCCCCACAAAAGGTTGGGGGGAAAAAGTGGTGGGTCTCAGTGCAGGTGTGGTCACAGTGCAGGTGGGTCAACATGCAGGGTGGTGGTCACTGTGCAGGGTGATGGTCACAGTGCAGGGTGGAGGTCACAGTGCAGGGGGGTTGTCACAGTGCAGGGTGGTGGTCACAGCGCAGGTAGTGGTCACAGTGCAGGTGGTGTCACAGTGCAAGGTAGTGGTCAAATTGCAGGCTAGTGGTCACAGGGCACAGACGTAAGTGGTCACAGTGCTATGAGTTGTCACAGGCGCAAGTTAGTGGTCACAGTGCAGGAGTAGTGTCACAGGTGCAGGAGAAGTGGTCACAGTGCTGGGTGGTGGTCACAGTGCAAGGTAGTGGTCAAATTGCCGGCTCAGTGTCACAGTGCAGGGTATGGTCACAAGTGCATAGCTATGGTTCACAGTGCTGGGTGGAGTCACAGTGCAAGGATAGTGGTCAAATTGCATGGCTAGTGGTAACAGTGAGGGAAGTGGGTCACAGTGTAATGTATTGTCACAAGTGCAGGCATTGTGACAGTGCATGGTAGTGGTCACATTGCTGGGTGGTGGTCACAGTGCAGAGTGGTGGCCACAGTGCAGTGGTGGTCACAGTGTAAGGGTGTGTCAGAGTGCAGGAAGGGGGCTACAGTTCAGGGTTGTGTCACAGAGCAGGGTAGTGGTCAACAGTGCAATGGTATGGTCACAGTGCAGATGTATCAAGGCAGGGTAGTGGCACAGTGCAGGGTAAGGTCACAGTGCAAGGGTAGTGATCACAGGCAGGGTAGTGAGCACAGTGCAGGAAATTGGAGTCACAGAGTCAGGGGTAGAGTCATCCAGAGCAGGGTGGTGGTCCACAGTGCAGGTGGTGAGTCACAGTTCTTGTGGTGGTCACAGTGCAGGTTGATGGTCCACAGTGCAGGTTGTGGCACCACCAGTGCAGGGTTATGTCAAAGTACAGGGTGAAGGTCACAGTGCATGTTAGTGGTCTACAGTCGGCAGGTAGCGGTCACAGTGCAAGTGTCACAGTCAGGTTAGTGATCACAGAGCATGGTAGCGTCACAGTGCAGGGTAGTGTGTCACTGTGCAGGTAGTGGTCACAGTGCAAGGTAGTCACAGTACAAGGTAGAGGTCACAGTGCAGGGTAGATGTCACAGTGCAGGGTAGAGGTCACAATGTCTTGTAGAGGTCACAGTGCAGGGTAGAGGTCCAGTTTAGGGTAGAGGTCACAGGTGCAGAGAAGATGTACACAGTTGCAGGATAGGAGGCACAAGTGCCTTGTGAGGACACAGTGCAGGGTAGATTCCACAGTGCTTTGTAGAGGTCACAGTGCAGGGTAGAGGTCACAGCGCTGGGTAGGGGTCACAGTGCAGGGTAGAGATCACAGTGCAGGGTGGTAGAGGTCACAGTGCAGGGTAGATGTCATAGTGCAGGGTAGAGGTCACAGTGCCTTTAGAGGCACACAGAGCCTTTGTAGAGATCACAGTGCCTTGTATAGGTCATCATTTGCCTTGTAGAGGATCATAGTGTCTGTGTAGATTCACGAACAGTGCAGGTTAGAGGTCACAGTGCCTTGTAGTGGGTCACAGTTCAGGGTAATCCACAGTGCCATGTAGAGGTCACAGTACAGGGTAAGGTCACAGTGCTGGTAGAGGTCACAGTGCCTTGTAGAGATCACAGTGCTGTGTAGATGTCACAGTGCAGGGTAGAGGTCACAGTGCCTTGTAGTGGTCACAGTGCAGGGTAGATGCCACAGTGCCTTGTAGAGGTCACAGTACAGGGTAGAGGTCACAGTGCTGGGTAGAGGTCACAGTGCAGGGTAGATGTCACAGTGCAGGGTAGAAGTCACAGTGCCTTGTAAGAGGTCACAGTGGCAAGGGGGTAGAGGTCACAGTGTGCAGGGGGATAAAGGTCACAGTACATGTTAAGTTTCAGGTGCCTTTAGAGGTCCCACAGTGCAGTAGAGGTCACAGGTGTAGGGTAAGGATGCCACAAGTGCATGGTAATTTCTCAGTGGCATGGTATAGTCACAGTGCATTGTAGAGGCACATGCCTTGTAAGAATCTCAGTGCAAGGGTAGAGGTCACAGTGGCAGGGGTAGAGGTCACAGTGCCATTGTAGATATCACAGTGCAGGGTAGATGTCAAAGTGCAGGGTAGAGGTCACAGTGCCTTGTAGATGTCACAGCGCAGGGTAGTGGTCACAGTGCAGGGTAGATGTCACAGTGCAGGGTAGTGGTCACAGAGCAGGGTAAATGTCCATCAGTGCAGGGTAATTCACCAGTGCAGGTAAGATTTCACAGTGCAGGGTATGGGTCACAGTGCTTTGTAGAGGTCACAGTGCAGGGTAGAGGTCACAGTGCAGAGGGGTAGAGATCACAGTGCAGGGTAGATGTCACAGTGCCTTGTAGAGGCCACAGTGCCTTGTAGAGATCACAGTGCAGGGTAGAGCTCACAGTGCAGGGTAGATGTCACAGGGCCTTGTAGAGGCCAACAGTGCAGGTAGAGGCACAGTGCAGGGTAGATGTCACAGAGCCTTGTAGAGGCCACAGTGCCTTGTAGAGATCACAGTGCAGGGTAGAGGTCACAGTGCAGGGTAGATGTCACAGTGCCTTGTAGGGCCACCGGCCTTGTAGAGGATCCACAGTGCAGGTAGAGGTCACAGTCAGGGTAGATGTCACAGTGCAGGGTATGGTCACAGTAGCAGGGTAGATGTCACAGTGGCAGGTGGTGGTGGTTCACAGTGCAGGGTAGATGTCACAGTGCAAAGTATAATTGTCAAAGTGCAGGGTAGATGTCACAGTGCATGGTGGTGGTCACAGTGCAGGGTAGATGTCACAGTGCAGGGTAAGATGTCACAATGCAGGGTGGTGGTCACATTGCATGTAGAATTGTCACAGTGCAGGGTAGATGTCACAGAGCATGGTTGAGGTCACAGTGCAGGTAGATGTCACAGAGCAGGGTAGATGTCACAGTGCAGTGGTAATGTCCACAGTGCAGGGTAAGATGACACTAGTGCAGGGTGTGTCACAGTGTAAATCAATGTGTAGATGTTCACAGTGCAGGGAAGAGGTCACAGTGCAGGGTATATGTCACAGAGCAGTTGGTGGTTCACAGTGCAGTGAAGATGTCACAGTGCAGGGTTGGTGGTCACAGTGCAGGGTAAGATGTCACAGGCAGGTGTAGATTCACAGTGCAGGTAGATGTCACAGTGCAGGGTAGATGTCACAGTGCAGGGGTAGATGTCGCAGTGCAGGGTAGATAATGTCACAGAGCAGGTTCGTGGTCACAAGAGCAGGGTATGATTCACCGTGCAGGGTAGAGGTCACAGTGCAGGGTAGATGTCACAGTGCAGGGTAGATGTCACAGAGTCAGGGTGTGGGTCACTGTGCATGGTAGTTGTCACAGTGCATGGTAGATGTCACAGTGCAGGTAAGATGTCGAATTGCCGGGTAGTTCACAGTGCAGGGTTAGATGTCACAGTGCAGGTAGTATGGTCCAACAGTGCAGGGTGGTGGTCACAGTGCAGTGTAGAGGTCACAGGTGCAGGGTAGAGGACACAGTGCAGGGTAGATGTCACGTGCAGTGTAGTATGGTTCCCCAGTGCAGGGTAGTGGTCACAGTGCAGGGTAGATGTCACAGTGCAGGGTAGATGTCACAGTGCAGGGTAGATGTCACAGTGCAGGGTAGTGGTCACAGTGCAGGGTAGATGTCACAGTGCAGGGTAGAGGTCACAGTGCAGGGTAGGTGTCACAGTGTCAGGGAAGATGTCACATTGCAGGGTGGTGGTCACAGTAGCAGGGAAGTATGTCACTTGCAGGGTATATGTCACAGTGCAGGGTAGATGTCACAGTGCAGGGTAGATGTCACAGTGCAGGGTAGATGTCACAGTGCAGGGTGGTGGTCACAGTGCAGGGTAGATGTCACAGTGCAGGGTAGATGTCACAGTGCAGGGTAGATGTCACAGTGCATGGTAGAATGTGTCACAGTGCAGGGAGGTGGTCACAGTGCAGGTAGAGTACATCAGTGCAGGGTAGCTGTCACAGTGCAGGGAAGAAGTCACAGTGCAGGGTTGGGTGGTCACAGTGCAGGGTAGAATGTCCACAGTGCAGGGTAGAAAGTCACAGTGCAGGGTTAGATGTCACAGTGGTTCAGGGTAGATGTCACAGTGGCAGGGTGGTGGTCCACAGTGCAGGGTGATGTCACAGTGCAGGTAGATGCTACAGTGGCAGGGTAGTGGTCACAGTGCAGGTAGATGTCACAGGTGGCAGGGTAGTGGTCACCGTGCAGGGTGATAACACAGTAGCAGGGTAGTGGCACAGTGCGGTAGATGTCACAGTGCAGGTAGAGGTCACAGTGTGCAGGTAGATGTCACAGTTCAATGTAGATGTCACATGTGCAGGGGTAGATGGTCACAGATGCATGTTAGTGGTCCAGTCAGTGCAGGGTAGATGTCACAGTGCAGGGTAGATGTCGACAGTGAAGGGTTAGAGTCACAGTTTGGCAGGGTAGTGGTCACAGTGACAGGGTAATGTCCCAGTGCAGGTAGATGTCACAGTGCAGGGTAGTGGTCGCAGTGCAGGGGTAGATGTCCACAGTGCAGGGTGCATGTCCAGGCAGGGTAGATGTACACAGTGCAGGGTAGTGGTCACAGTGCAGGTAGATTGTCACAGTGCAGGGTAGTGGTCACAGTGCAGGGTAGTGGTCACAGTGCAGGGTAGATGTCACAGTGCAGGGTAGTGGTCACAGTGCAGGGTAGATGTCACAGTGCAGGGTAGATGTCACAGTGCAGGGTAGATGTCACAGTGCAGGGTAGTGGTCACAGTGCAGGGTAGATGTCACAGTGGCAGGGTAGATGTCACAGTGCAGGGTGTGGTCACAGTGCAGGGGTAGAGTCACAGTGCAGGGTAGAGGTCACAGAGCAGGGTAGAATTTTCACAGTGCAGGTAGCAGTCACAGTGCAGGTGGTGGTCACAGTGCAGGGTAGATGTCACAGTGCAGGGTAGATGTCACAGGCAGGGTAGATGTCACAGTCCAGTAGTGTCACAGTCAGGTAGATGTCACATTGCAGGGTAAGGTTTTCCCCACAGTGCAGGTAGGTGTCACAGTGCAGGGTAGCTGTCTCACGTGCAGGGTGTGGTCACAGTGCAGGGAAGATGTCCACAAGCAGGGTAAGGTCACAGTGCAGGTAGATGTCACAGTGCGGTAGAGTCACAGTGCAGGGTTAGATGTCACAGTGCAGGGTGGTGGGCAACAGTGCAGGGTAATGTCCAGTGGCAAGGGTAGATGTCACAGTGCAGGTAGATGTTCACAGTGCAGGGTAGATGTCACAGTGCAGGGTGGTGGTGCAGCAGTGCAGGTAGATGTCACAGTGCAAGGGTAGATGCACAGTGCAGGGTAATGTCACAGTCAGGGTGGGTGGCACAGTGCAGGGTAGATGTCACAGTGCAGGGGTTAGATGTCACAAGTGCAAGGGTAAAATGTCACAGTGCAGGGTAGATGTCACAGTTGCAGGTGGTGGTCACAGTGCAAGGGAAGATGTCACAGAGCAGGTAATATGTCACAGTGCAGGGTATTGGTCACAGTGCAGGGTAATATGTTCACAGTGCAGGGTAGTGGTCACAGTGCAGGGTAGATATCACAGTGGCAGGGTAGTGTCACGTGCCAGGCGGTAGATGCACAGTGCCGGGTAGAGGTCACAGTGCAGGGTAGATGTCACAGTGCAGGTAGTATGTCAACAGTGCATGTAGAGGTCACATTGCAGGGTTAGTGTCACAGTGCAGGGTAGATGTTCACTGCAGGGTAGAAGTCACGTGCAGGGTAGATGTGCACAGTGCAGGGAGTGGTCACAGTGCAGTTTAGTATGTCACGTGCAGGGTAGATGTCACAGTGCCAGGGTATGGACGCGTGCAGGGTAATGTCACAAGTGCAGTTTAGATGTCACAGTGCAGGTGGGGGGGGGGTGGGGGGGGGGGAGGGAATGTCACAGTGCAGGTCGTGTCACAACAGTGCAGGGTAGATGTCAGCAATGTGCAAGGGTAGTGGTCACAGTGCAGGGTAGGGTCACAGTGCAGGGTAGATGTCACAGTGCAGCATATTGGTCACCACAGTGCAGGGTAGTTATGTCACAAGTGCAGGGTAGATGTCAACAGTGCAGGGTAGAATGTCACAGTGCAGGTAGTGGTCACCCAGTGCAGGGTAGATGTCACAGTGCAGGGTAGATGTCACAGTGCCAAGGGTCTTTCACAGGGCAGGGTTAGTGGTCACAGTGCAGGGTAATGTCACAGTGCAGGGTAGTGGTCACAGTGCAGGGTAGTGTTCACAGGCAGGGTAAAAGTCACAGTGCAAGGGTAGTGGTCAACAGTGCAGGTAGAGTCACCATGCCGGGTAGATAATCACAGTGCATGGTAGTGGTCCACAGTGCAGGGTAGATGTCAACAGTGCAGGTAGTGGTCACAAGTGCGGGTAGATGTCACAGTGCAGGGTAGATGTCACCGTGCAGGTGTGTACCAGTGCAGGGTAGATGTCACAGTGCAGGTAGATAATCACAGTGCAGGGTAGTGGTCACAGTGCAGGGTAGATGTCACAGTGCAGGGTAGTGTCACAGTGCAGGGTAGAATCACAGAGCAGGGTAGTGGTCACAGTGCAGGTAAGTGGTCCAGTGCAGGGTAGATGTCACAGTGCAGGGTAGTGGTCACAGTGCAAGGAAGTTGTCACAAAGCATGTAGTGGTCATCATTGCTGGTAAGATGTCACAGTGCAGGGAGTGGGTCACAGAGTGCAGGGAAAATATGTCAACAGTGCAGGGTAGTGGACAACAGTGCAGGTAGTTGTCACAGTGCAAGTAGAGGTCACAGTGCAAGGGTAGTGGTCACAGTGCAAGGTAGTGGCCAACAGTGCAGGTTATTGGTCCAGAGCAGTGTAGTGTCAACAGTGCAGGGAGGTGGTCAGAAATGTATATTTTGTAAATCAAAAATATTGATATAATTATTGACAACTTTGGCCTCAGCTCATGACATTTTTAGAACAAACTCAGTGTTTCTCCAGTATACAGGTGCTTCATCAATTGCTGATGTCTACTAAGGCATTGATCACTCAGTCTGGTAGTTTAAATAAAAAATAAAATCCTGAAGTTTGGCAGACATGTGTCACTGCAGGTCATTCAGTTGTGCACAATAATACACTTGAAGGTCATCGTCTTCTATGATCTTCAGTTTAGAGAGACTGGGAAACTGGAAGTACTCACGATGGTCTATGTTACATATGAATAACTAACCTGGAGAGAAAAGTGAAAAGGGCTGATTTGACTTTAAAAAGATTATTCTCATTTCCCTTGTAATTACAAATTAACTCGTTGAAACCTTGTGAATCAAAAGACATGTAATGTCCCCACACCCCCACACCACCAACCCAATCACCCCCCCACACACCCCCTAGCGCCTCACACACACATCCCAAGCACCCCCACCCACACATCCCGAGCGCCCCACACACACGCCCCTAGTCAGCCACCCCCCCCACACTCACATCCCTAGGCCCTCACACACGACGCCCTAGCACACCCACAACACCATCTCTAGCGCCCCCACACACACGCCCCTCAGCACCCCCACACACACATCCCTAAGCGCCCCCACACACACGCCCCAAAGCGCCCCACACACACTCCTAGCCCCCCACACACCCCACTACCCTAGCGCCCCCACACACACACGCCCCCAAGGAACCCCCCCTACACACCACATCCCTAGTCTGCCCACCCCACACAACGGCCCTATCACCCCCACAACACACATCCCAAGTCGCCCCCACACACACGCCGCCAGCACCCCCCACACACACACCGCCTAGCGCCCTCACAAAGTCAAGCACAAAACTCCCCCCCGCCCCCCCTCGCGCCCCCCCGACATCACACATCCCTAGCGCCCCAACACACACATCCCTAGCGGCCCCCCCCACTCCCACGCCCCCCTAAGCGACGCCCCCACAAACACACGCCCCTACACCCCCACACAGCATACGAACACAACCTCCTGCTCTTTCTTGGTATCAGGGTTTACCTGTAAATCAACCAACACTTAATCTAAACTATAAACAAAATATTAACATAATAGACCCAAGTTATTTAACAATATGAAAGGGAACATTTACATCTCATTTACAACTACATTGTCTTCACAATTTTGAAGTGATGGATGTGTTTGGTGCAGCAACATCAACCTTCTCAACATCAGTCTTGACGGAACTAACAAGTCTTAGATCCCAGAAACCTTAAAAACTCTCAGTCTGTTACTTAAAACTTTAAAAATGAAGGTTGACGAGTGTACTGAAGCTGTCCCTTGAACGAGTGTACTGAAGCTTACCCCTTGACGAGTGTAACTGAACTTCCTTGACGAGTGTACTGAAGCTTCCCTTGACGAGTGTACTGAAGCTTCCCTTGACGAGTTTACTGAAGCTTCCCTTGACGAGTGTACTGAAGCTTCTCCTTGACGATGTACTGAAGCTTCCCTTGACAGAGGTACTAAAGCTTCGCTACGAGTGTATCTGAAGCTTCCCCCTTGACGATTGTACTTAAGCTTCCTTGACGAGTGTACTTGTACTGAAGCTTCCCTTGTGACGAGTGAACTGAAGCATCCCTTGACGATGAAACTCAAGCTTCCCTTGAACGAGTGTACTGAAGCTCCCTGACTGAGTGTACTGAAAGCTTCCCTTGACGAGTGTACCTGAAGCTTCCCTTGACGAGTGAACTGAAGCCTTCCCTCCTTGACGAGTGTACTGAAGCTCCTTGACGAGTGTACTGAAGCTTCCCTTGACGAGTGTACATTGAAGCATCCTTTTCCCTTGACGGAGTGTAACTGAAGCTATTCCCTCCCTTGAACGAGTGTACTGCGAGCTACCCTTGAAGAGTGTACTGAAATTTCCTTGACGATGTACTGAAGCATCCCTTGAATAGTGTAACAGAAGCTTCCCTTGACGATGTGACTGAAGCTTCCCTGGCACAAGTGTACTGAAGCTTCCCTTGACGAGTGCACTGAAGCTTCCCTTCACGAGTGTACTGAAGCTTCCCTTGACGAGTGTACTGAAGCTTCCCTTGACGAGTGTACCTGAAGCTTCCCCATGATGAGTGTACTGAATGCTTCCATAGACGGTGAACTGAAGCTTCATTTGACGAGTGCACTGAAGCTTCCCTTGACGAGTGAACTGAAGCTTCCCTTGACGAGTGTACTGAAGCTTCCCTTGACGAGTGTACTGAAGCTTCCCTTGACGTAGTGTAACTGAGAGCTTTCCATTGACGAGTGTACTAAAAGCTTCGCTTGAACGAGTGTACTGAAGCTTCCCTTGACGAGTGTACTGAAGCTTTCCACTGAACGAGTGTACTGAAGCTTTCCTCCCTTGACGAGTGTACTGAAGCTTCCCATGACGAGTGAACTGACGCCCTTCCCTTGACGATGTACTGAGAACTTCCCTTGACGAGTGTACTGAAAGCATCCCTTTTTGACGAGTTACTCAAGCTTTCCCTTGACGAGTGTACTGAAGCTTCCCTTGACGAGTGTACTGAAGCTTCCCTTGACGAGTGTACTGAAGCTTCCCTTGACGAGTGTACTGAAGCTTCCCTTGACGAGTGTACTGAAGCTTCCCTTGACGTGTGTATCTGAAGCTTCCCTTGACGAGTGTACTGAAAGCTTTCTTGTAATCGAGTAATTGAAGCTACTAATGCAACTTGCCAATTAGCTTCCACAAAGATCTATCAACAATATAAACCTAGTAGGGAAATTAGGGACGCTTTAAGAAATTATCAAGCATAATGTCGAAGGCATCTTCAAGCGCGACAACCACCGGCAGCTACATTGCACAGATTGAGGCAAGAATTGATTAATATGATTAGCCATCACAAACGTGACTTATGGAAATTGCTAGTTCTCCACGCTAATCAGTATAAACGTGAGCCAGCAAAATTTTGGAGTAAGATCCGACAACTGTTAGGGGCAAAGCACAAGGCTCCTAACTACCTAATTCATACCTTCACTGATGAGGATGATGAAGATGTTGAGATTAAACTTGATGATCCACAGGACCAGGCTAATTTGATGGGTGATGTATGGGAGAAAATTCTCTCCCACAATAACAGTCGTCGATTTAACAATAATCACTATCAGTTGGTAAATGAATGGAGAGATGAGAACTTAGATGATCTACAACCACTACCTTCTATCGATACATCAACTCTTGAAGACGCCCACCCGCTTACTAGACCTATTACATTACTAGAGATGAGTCAGGTTATTGGAAGAATGCGAAATAGAGCCCCTGGTCTCTCTGAAATGACAATGAAACAAATAAAGTTCCTACCCAGAAATTGTAAACAGTCTTTGGTTAATATCTTTAATGCCATCTTGGCCTCAGGACATTTTCCAGTGGTTTTTAAGACTGCTAGGATGATCTTTCTGGCTAAGCCCAATAAAGACATCCACCAACAAGGGAACTATAGACCTATATCTTTACTTGAAGTCACTGGAAAAGTTATTGAGAAGATCATTTCCAACAGACTGAACTACTATATAGAGTTTAATCACCTTTTTACTGAAAAAACAATTTGGCTTTAGAACACATAGAGGTACCCATCATGCAATAAAAATTATTTTCGATACTGTAGCAAGTCTAAAAAATCAGGGCAATCTTGCCCTAACTGCCACCAGAGATGTACACAAAGCTTTTGATAGCTTATGGCATGATGGTCTTATATACAAACTCATTGACCTACCAGACCATAACTGGACTTTCCTCAGATTATTATATAATTTCTTAACACAAAGAAAAATCATTCCCACATTTCATGGCAGGTCGACAGAGCCTTTCATACCAACAGCTGGTGTCCCACAAGGTCCTTGTCTTAGTCCAATCCTCTTCAACATTTATGTGAATGACCTTCCTCAACCAGAGTTTAATGATACCATTATAACGCAGTTTGCAGATGATGTTATCCATGTTGTCTCATCAACTCCGGTAACAGGAAAATACAAGTATGAGAGAGTCATAGAAAAAATGAATATAGAACTAAGTCGAACATCTAATTGGGAAAGGAAATGGAGAATTACGACTAATCCTGACAAAGTCCTTGTTAGTACAATAGGATGTTTTGCATCAACAATCGAAGATAAAGGGGGTATCTCCATCAGAGGTACACCGGTAGCCATTAGAAACCCTAACAAGATCTTGGGATATGAAATAGACAGGCTGCTCCACTCAACGGCTCATGTAACTAAAAAGATCAACATAGCCAAAGCCGGTCTTAGCAGTCTCTTTCGATTCAATCAAGCCCCTCCATATGTCAAAAAACATCTGTATAAAATGATAATAAGACCTATACTCGAATACTCATGTGTCCCAATGTCATTAACAACAAAGACCAACATGTTACGGTTGCAACGGGTCCAGAATAGAGCTCTTTGCTTCATTACGGGTACCAGGAGGAGAGACAGAGTTAAAATGGCAGATTTACATGTACAACAAGATATTACTCCCTTAAATGTACGTCTTGACACCCTGAAGAAGAAACAACTCTATGCAATACAAGAACTCTACATGCCAGATAGAGAACATCCTCTCCAAGTTGTAAATACCACGGATTATATCATCAATACTCCTCCTCACAGGACCCATAGAATGACTCTCCCACAGAGGGTCCGTCGTTTTATCCATAAAGATGATTACCATCGACAAATGATATTGAGCAACCTCCCTGATGAAGAAGATTGGGTAACACCAGAACCCTTCTATGTTTACTGAGAAAATCATCGCCCCCAATTAGGGAGACATCTTATATAACATTCTACTGTAAAAATTAAGCTACATTTACTATGGCGGGACACCACCTGCAAGAAGCCATTGTCAAGTAATTCTTTATAAACTGGCCAGGAAATTATTGCCTTCATTGTCGCTTAAATATCCGTTGTGCAATCGCAAAAAAAAAAAAAAAAAAAAAAAAAAAAAAGCAATTGCAACTTGTATATTTACTACCAATTCAGAGTCATATATCTTATTATTTCACATGCACTTTTTAAATTACACCAAAGTGGTTGGGCCACTTACCTTTTATATCCTACCTCTCTCCCCCTCTCACCCTTTTCCAATAATTCTATCCTTACCCATCCTTCTTCCTTACCCATCTTACCAAAGCTCTGGTCATAAGAAGAAGAAGAAGAAGAAGAAGAAGAAGAAGATAACTTGCAGTGCCTTGGCCCTTGCAGACATGAAAATCTGTTCATCACCAGTACCCACGGTGTCTGTTGTCTGTTCTGGCTGGTGTGTGGCGCGTCCGAACAAACGTTCAGACATTTAACTCTGACTTCGGATCAAAAAATAAAACAAAAATTATACTTTAGTACATAAATCTATGTTCACTTTATTATTTGTAAAGAATTTGTGTTACGTAACTGTTTGTGACTTTGATTTTGTCATATAGATTTTGTGAAACAAACATTTTCTTGCTTCTGCCGCCCCCTTTCTCGCTCAACGCCCCCTGGATTCTCCCCTGCCCCCTGGGAGGTGGTACCACCCACTTTAAGAATCACTGCCTTAAAGCATTAAATAAATACACAGTAATGTAAAAACAATTAATTTTATGCTAAACAAAAATGTGTAAAGACTCACATTGGAACAGTCAGACAAATAAGCATCGACAAGCGCTAATCTTTACATCTTAATAACTTTCAATTAAATCCCGTTAAAATTGTTCTGTATACGTTTCAGTAAAACAATGATGGTTTAATGATATTACCTTGATTATTCCTTCATTAAACCTGAGTTGTAGAAGCAATATAAATATTAACATTAGGGATAATTATGAAATTATCACAATGAATATTCATCACACCTTATTAAAACTATGGCTGGAGGGGAAGATCTTTGTTATATTGGTAGTGAGGCACTGGACTCTAGTGCTGTGCTAGACTCTGGTGCTGTGCTAGACTCTGGTGCTGTGGGAGACTCTGGTGCTGTGGGAGACTCTGGTGCTGTGGGAGACTCTGGTGCTGTGCTAGACTCTGATGGTGTACTAGACTCTGGTGGTGTGCTAGACTCTGGTCCTGTGCTAGACTCTGGTGCTGTGCTAGACTCTGGTGTTGCGCTAGACTCTGGTGCTGTGCTAGACTCTGGTGGTGTACTAGACTCTGGTGGTGTGCTAGACTCTGGTCCTGTGCTAGACTCTGGTGCTGTGCTAGACTCTGGTGTTGCGCTAGACTCTGGTGCTGTGCTAGACTCTGGTGGTGTACTAGACCTGGTGTGTGCTAGAACTCTGGTCCTGTGCTAAACTCTGGTGCTGTGCTAGACTCTGGTGTGCGCTAGACTCTGGCGTGTGCTAGACTCTGGTGGTGTACTAGACTCTGGTGGTGTGCTAGACTCTGGTGGTGTACTAGACTCTGGTGGTGTGCTAGACTCTAGTGCTGTGCTAGACTCTGGTGTTGTGCTAGACTCTGGTGCTGTGCTAGACTCTGGTCCTGTGCTAGACTCTGGTGCTGTGCTAGACTCTGGTGGTGCGCTAGACTCTGGTGCTGTGCTAGACTCTGGTGGTGTGCTAGACTCTGGTGCTGTGCTAGACTCTGGTGGTGTGCTAGACTCAGGTGTTGTTCTAGACTCTGGTGCTGTGCTAGACTCTGGTGGTGTGCTAGACTCTGGTGCTGTGCTAGACTCTAGTGCTGTGCTAGACTCTGGTGTTGTGCTAGACTCTAGTGCTGTGCTAGACTCTGGTGCTGTTCTAGACTCTGGTGCTGTGACTCTGGTGTTGTGATAGACTCTGGGGCTGTGCTAGACTCTGGTGCTGTGCTAGATTCTGGTGCTGTGCTAGACTCTGGTGTTGTGCTAGACTCTGGTGCTGTGCTAGACTCTGGTGGTGTGCTAGACTCTGGTGTTGTGCTAGACTCTGGTGCTGTGCTAGACTCTGGTGGTGTGCTAGACTCTGGTGTTGTGCTAGACTCTAGAGTTGTGCTAGACTCTGGAGTTGTGCAAGACTCTGGTGTTGTGCTAGACTCTGGAGTTGTGTTAGAATCTGGTGCTGTGCTAGACTCTGGTGTTGTGCTAGACTCTGGTGTTGTGCTAGACTCTGGTGTTGTGCTAGATTATGGTGTTGAGCTAGACTCTGGTGTTGTGCTAGACTCTGGTGCTGTGCTAGACTCTGGTGCTGTGCTAGACTCTGGTGCAGTGCTAGACTCTGGTGTTGTGCTTGACTCTGGTGTTGTGTAGACTCTACTGTTGTGCTAGACTCTGGTGTTGTGCTAGACTCTGGTGTTGTGCTAGACTCTGGTGCTGTGCTAGACTCTGGTGCTGTGCTAGACTCTGGTGTTGTGTAGACTCTACTGTTGTGCTAGACTCTGGTGTTGTGTAGACTCTAGTGTTGTGCTAGACTCTGGTGTTGTGCTAGACTCTGGTGTTGTGCTAGACTCTGGTGCTGTGCTAGACTCTGGTGCTGTGCTAGACCTTGGTGCTGTGCTAGACTCTGGTGGTGTGCTAGACTGGTGCTGTGTTAGACTCTGGTGCTGTGCTAGACTCTGGTGTTGTGCTAGACTCTGGTGCTGTGCTAGACTCTGGTGCTGTGCTAGACTCTGGTGGTGTACTAGACTCTGGTGGCGTACTAGACTCTGGTGGTGTACTAGACTCTGGTGGTGTACTAGACTCTGGTGGCGTACTAGACTCTGGTGGTGTACTAGACTCTGGTGGTGCACTAAACTCTGGTGCTGTGCTAGACTCTAGTGCTGTGCTAGACTCTGGTGGTGTACTAGACTCTGCTGCTGTGTTAGACTGGTGGTGTATGTTATGCAGGGTTCTGCATGACATCGTAATGTACATATAGTGGAGAAGTGTGCCTTAATAATATGAATATTATAGTTGTAAAGAATAATTTTATAGTTGATATTGTGCATTTGGGGGTACTGTAAAGTACTCTAACTGTAATTATAAAGAAATTCTGTTAATGATTTATTTTCCAAGGATGTTTGGGTACGCGGAGTAAGCGTGGTTTGGGGGAGTCACGTGACGTTAGCATGGTGTGTAGAGGCTGGCGTCGGAGATGCGGTGTATTTAAGATAAGTTTGTAGTTGTGCACTTATTTTGTTTATCCAACTCAAGCCATAGGCTCTCATATGGCTTACCTGTATGTTCACCCAGGCTCTGACATGGTCAGGGTGCTGTGGGAGGAGTTAGGAAATAAGAAATGAGGTTGACAGTGGAGTAAAGTGGGCCTGGCGCTGACAAGGCCTAGTGGTTATGGTGGCTGGACCTCAAGCAAGCTGTTGCTTGTGTACCCTCATTTGGGCGTTTAGGATTAAGGTGTTTCTGTTATGTTATGTTATGGTGACTAAATAGATATATTTTCCTAATTGGAATTTTTTGCCTAACCCTCTGTTACCCAACCCCTTTAAGTACACATACTAGTTTAGCGCTTTCTGTTTTGACTAGGATAGCCCTGGGTGGCCGGTTTGGGCTTGAGATGTGTGTAACTTTCACCTTTGCTCGTAGACCAGGCTCAAGCTCCCAGCTATCCCACATTTTTGCATAACAGTGTACTAGACTCTGGTGCTGTGCTAGACTCTGGTGCTGTACTAGACTCTGGTGGTGTACTAGACTGGTGGTGTACTAGACTCTGGTGCTGTGCTAGACTCTGGTGCTGTGCTAGACTCTGGTGGTGTACTAGACTCTGGTGGTGTACTAGACTCTGGTGGTGTACTAGACTCTGGTGTTGTGCTAGACTCTGGTGCTGTACTAGACTCTGGTGGTGTACTAGACTCTGGTGGTGTACTAGACTGGTGCTGTGCTAGACTCTGGTGCTGTGCTAGACTCTGGTGATGTACTAGACTCTGGTGGTGTACTAGACTCTGGTGCTGTGCTAGACTCTGGTGCTGTGCTAAACTCTGGTGGTGTACTAGACTCTGGTGGTGTACTAGACTCTGGTGGTGTACTAGACTCTGGTGGTGTGCTAGACTCTGGTGGTGTACTAGACTCTGGTGGTGTACTAGACTCTGGTGTTGTACTAGACTCTGGTGGTGTGCTAGACTCTGGTGGTGTACTAGACTCTGGTGTTGTACTAGACTCTGGTGGTGCACTAAATTATGGTGTTGTGCTAGACTCTAGTGCTGTGCTAGACTCTGGTGGTGTACTAGACTCTGGTGCTGTGTTAGACTCTGGTGGTGTACTAGACTCTGGTGCTGTGCTAGACTCTGGTGTTGTGCTAGACTCTTGTGGTGTACTAGACTCTGGTGATGTACTAGACTCTGGTGCTGTGCTAGACTCTGGTGCTGTGCTAGACTCTGGTGGTGTACTAGACTCTGGTGGTGTACTAGACTCTGGTGGTGTATTAGACTCTGGTGGTGTACTAGACTCTGGTGGTGTGCTAGACTCTGGTGGTGTACAAGACTCTGGTGGTGTGCTAGACTCTGGTGGTGTACTAGACTCTGGTGGTGTACTAGACTCTGGTGTTGTACTAGACTCTGGTGGTGTGCTAGACTCTGGTGGTGTGCTAGACTCTGGTGCTGTACTAGACTCTGGTGCTGTGCTAGATTCTGGTGCTGTACTATACTCTGGTGTTGTGCTAGATTCTGGTGTTGTACTAGACTTTGGTTCTGTGGTAGACTCTGGTGTTGTGCTAGACTCTGGCGTTGTGGAAGACTCTGGTGTTGTGGTAGACTCTGGTGTTGTGCTAGACTCTGGTGTTGTGGTAGACTCTGGTGTTGTGGGAGACTCTGGTGTTGTGCTAGACTCTGGTGTTGTGCTAGACTCTGGTGCTGTGCTAGACTCTGGTGTTATGCTAGACTCTGGTGTTGTGCTAGAATCTGGTGCTGTGCTAGACTCTGGTGCTGTCCTAGACTCTGGTGGTGTGCTAGACTCTGGTGTTATGCTAGACTCTTGTGCTGTGCGAGACTCTGGTGTTGTGCTAGACTCTGTTGCTGTGCTAGACTCTGGTGGAGTGCTAGACTCTGGTGTTGTGCTAGACTCTTGTGCTGTGCGAGACTCTGGTGTTGTGCTAAACTCTGTTGCTGTGCTAGACTCTGGTGCTGTGCTAGACTCTGTTGCTGTGCTAGACTCTGGTGTTGTGCTAGACTCTGGTGCTGTGCTAGACTCTGGTGTTGTGCTAGACTCTGGTGGTGTGCTAAACTCTCTTGCTGTGCTAGACTGCTGCTGTGCTAGTGACACAGTTCACTTGTGTGACACAGTACACTGGTGTGACACAATACGTTGGTGTGACAAAGAACACTGGTTTGACACAATATACTAATGTGACACAGTAGACTGGTGTAACACACTACACTGATGTAACACTGTACACTGGTTTGACACAGTACAATTGAGTGATACAGGACACTGGTGTGACTCGGACCAGTGGTGTGATACAGGACACTGGTGTGACATAGTACAGTGGTGATACAGAACACTGGTGTGACACAGTTCACTGGTGTGACACAGTACACTGATGTGACACAGCCCAGAGGTGTGACACAGCCCAGAGGTGTGACACTGAACACTGGCGTAAGAGTACACTATCGTGACACAGTACACTGGTGTGACACAGTACACTAGTATGACACAGTACACTGGTGTGACACAGTACAGTGGTGTGACACAGTACACTTGTGTGATACAGGACACTGGTATGACACAGTACACTGATGTGACACAGTACACTGGTGTGACACAGTACGCTGGTTTGATACAGGACCCTGCTGTGACACAGTTCACTGGTGTGACACAGTATGCTGGTGTGACACAGTACACTGGTGGGGACCAAATACGCAGGTTTTACAGTACCCCTGGTGCGAACAGTACACTGGGTTTTAACCCCAAACACCCTATGTGACACGGTACACTTTTTGTGACACAGAAAACCGGGTTGTGACACAGTTTACTGGTGGGGGCACAAATACAATGGTTTGTTCCAAAAGTACACTGGTTTTACCGGCACACCAGTGTGACACGGGACATGGTGTGGGACAGAAAAAATGGTGTGACACAGTTTTAATTGTGTGAAAACAGTTCAGTGGTGTTTTCAAAATACCACTGCTTTTTAAAAGTACACTGGGTGAACAGTTTTTAATATGTGACACAGTTCAGTGGGGTTTTACACCCTCCACTGGTGTGACACGTACATTTTGGGGTGGCAGTACCCCTGATTTTGACACAGTACGCCGGGTGGGGGGGGGGGGGGGGGCAACTAAACTTGGAATTGTAAAACTGTATAACCCGGGGGTTTACACCGGGGTTTAAAAAATGAAAATGGGGTAATGAAAAAATGGTGTGACACAACGCTTTTTGGGGGTTCAGGAAACTGGGTGTGGGAAAAAAAAGGGTTTTGGGGTGGGGGAAAAGGACGCTGATGTGACAAAAAAAATGCCGGGGTGACTTAAAAACAATTTGGGGTGACACAGTTTTACCGGTTTTTGACACAGGACCCCTGGTGTGACACTTCAAATTTGCGACCCAGTACACTGGGTTTAACAGATCATTGGTGTTTACACAGGAAAATGTTTTGCCAAAAGTTTTTATAAAATGGACACAGGGGGTTTTGTGTGGGCACAGAAACTGGTGTGACGGGGTACACTGGTGTGGGCCCCCCCAGTTCAATGGGGTGGGAAATGTAAACTGGTGTGACAAAAGGGCCCCGTATGTGACACAGAACATAGTGTGAGACATTTCAAATATACTGAACAATTCACTGGTTTTTGACACAGTACACGGTGTGACACGACAGTGGTGTGGGCACAGTACACTGGGGTGATAAAAAAACACTGATGTGACACAGGACACGGTGTGATACAGGACAATGTGTGACACAATTCACTGATGTGACACTTTTGGGGTTTGGTTTTGACACAGTACATTGGGGGGGACATAAATTCATGGTTTTGAAACAGTACAATGGTGTGACCAGGGACGCTTGTGTGCACAGAACACCGGTGGGACACCCGTTAAAACTGGTTTTGACACAAAGCTGGTGGGGATCCCGGGGCACTGGGGACACAAACCATGGTTTTGACAGAGAAAAATGGTGTGGCGCAGTTCCTGGGGGACACAGTACACTGGGGGGACAGTTCCTGGTGTGACACAGTTTCCTAGTTTGAGACAGGAAACCCGTGGGTGTGACACCCGAACACTGGGGTGACACAAATTTTACTCTTTTGACGCAGTACACTGGTGTGACACAGAGCAGTGAAAGTGGGCATGTACAATGGTATGACACAAAACCGATCGTGTGACTCGGGAAAGCTGTTGCCCACACAGTACACTGGGGGGGACAGAGTTTACTTTGTGCACAGTACACTGGTGGACACAGACCATGGTTTTGCCCGAAAACTGGGTGACCCCAGTAACTGGTTTGTGAACCTTAAATTTATTTGGGGTGACACGTACACTGTGTGACACAGACCAGTGATTGACCAGAACCTGGGGTGACCCCTTTTCACTGGTTTTCACAGCACTAGTGGGGCCCCCGTACACTGGGGTGACATAGTTTTACGGTGTGACACAGTACAAATGGGGTGAGCAGACGCTGGGGTGATACAGGACACTTTCTGTGACACAGTTCGTTGTATAAAACAGGGGCCCCTGCTGTGACCCAGTTCACTGGTGTAACCCCAGTGTGCTGGTTTTTGACACCCGTAAAACTGATGTGATACAGTACACTGGTGTGACATAGTACATTGGAGTGACCCCATTTTAAATGATTGGGGGAAAACCCGTTCACTGGGGGTGACAGAGTTCCGGTTTTGACACAGTAAATCTGTTTTTGACACATTTCACTGGGTTTTGACACAGTACACTGGTAAGACACAGAACACTGGTGTTTACCCAAAAATTCACTGGGTGGACAAAATAAACTGGTGTGAATCAGTACATGGTTTGCAAAAGTTTTACTGTTGTGACACAGTACCCCCTGGTGTGACACAGTTAACTGGTGGGCCCAGTACTGGCGTGAGCAGTACATGGGAGAAAGCAGTTTCACTTTTGTGACACCCGTTAAATGGTGTACACAGTACAATGGTGTGACATTTTACTGGTGTGAAAAGTTCAAAAGGGGTGACGCAGTACACTGGGGTACACATGCACTGGTGGACACATGCACTGTTGGACACAGTTCACTGGTGTGACCATTTCCCTGGTGTGACCCAGTTCACTGGTTTTGACAGTACACTGGTTTTTACCCCAGCTCATGGTGTGACACAGTTTACTGGTGTGGGCGCAGTTTACTGTGTACCCAGTGCAAATGGTTTTTGACACAGTGCTCGGTTTGACACAGTGAAAAGGTTTTGGCAAAAGTACACTGGTGTGACACAGTACATGGTGTGACACCCTACACTGGTGGACCAGTATTTTTGGTGGGGACACAGTTCATGGTTTTTTGGCCCCAGTTTCACTTGGGTTAGGGCAGTCCAAGGGGTGACACAGTACATGGTGTACACAGTACACTGGTTTTGACACAGTTCACTGGTTTTTGACACTTTTACACTGGTGTGACACAGTACACTGGTTTTGAGACAAATACACTGGTGTTTAAAAAGGTTCACTGGCGTGACAGGTACACTGGTGGACACAGAACACAGGTTTTTTTACACAGTTTCACTGGTTTTGACACAGTACACTAGTATGGGAAAAAACCCCGTACACTGGCGGACACGTACATGGTGTGACACAGTACACTTGGGTGATACAGGGCACTGGTATGACACAGTACACTGGTGTGACCAGTTCCTGGTGTTTGGGACAGTCCCCTGGTGTGACATTCACTGGTGTGCACAGTTTTACTTGGGGTGACCCGTCACTGGTGTGACACAGTACACCGGTGTGACACAGTAAACTGGTTGAACAAGTTCACTGGGGTGAACAGTACAATGGTGGGACACAGTACACTGGGTGAGACACAGTACAATGGGGACATGGTTCACTGGTTGGTGACACAGAAAATGGTGGGAAAACAGTTTCACTGGGGTGGGCAAAAGTACACTGGTTTCGACCCATACACTGGGTGACCCCAGTACACTGGGGTGACGCAGTACACTGGTTTTGACACAGTTCACTGGTGTGAACACGTTCCTGGTGTGAACAGTACACTTGTGGACCAGTTCACTGGTGTGGCACAGTACAAATTTTTTTTGGGGAAAAAAACCCCGTACACTGGTTTTGACACAGTTTAAATGGGGTTAAAACAATACAATGGTGTGAAACCCGTTCCCCTGGTTTGACACAGTACACTGGTGTGACACAGTAAAACTTTTTGTGAAAACAGTCCCCGGGGTGACACATTAAAACGGGGGTGACCAAAAGTACACGGTGTGACAAAATTTCAAATGGTGTTGGGACAGTTCACTGGTTTTGACACCCGTTCAATGGGGTGACACAGGGAAAACAGGTGTTACACAGTACACTGGTGTGACACCCGTACATTTTATGACACAGTGCACTGGTGTGACCAGGACAGTGGTGTGCACAGACACTTGTGTGATACAGGGGCACTGGGATGAAAACAGTACACGGTGTTGGGCACAGTTTTTTTACTGGGGTGGCAAGTAACTGGGGTGGAACAGTACCCTGGGGGTGGGCACAGTTCCTGGGGTTGGACAGTTTTATTTTTGTGCACATTTAAATGGTGTACACAGTGAAATTGGGGTGACACATTTACTGGTGTGGGGCATACACTGGCGTGACACAGTTCATGGTTTTGACACAGTTCACTGGTTTTGACACAGTTCATGGTGTGACACAGTGACTGGTTTTTGACACGTTTTACTGGGGTGAGACAGTACATGGTGTGGCACTTTTACTGGTGGACACAGTGCACTGGTTGTGACACAGTTCACTGGGTTTGGACCCCAGTTTTACTGGTGTGCACAGTGCCACTTGGTTTTGACACAGTTCACTGGTGTGGAAAATACACTGGCGTACACAGGGTTTACTGGGTTTTGCACAGTTCACTGGTGTGGGCACAGTTCACTGGTTTTGGGCACAGGCCCCTGGTGGTCAAAAGTTCACTGGGGTGAGACCGTAAAACTGGCGTGACCCCAGTTCACTGGTGTGACACAGTTAATGGTGTGACACAGTTCACTGGTGTGGGCACAGTGGCACTGGTTTTTGACACCGTTCACTGGGGGGAAAAAGTACACTGGAGTACACAGTACACTGGTGTGACACAGTTTCACTGGTGGACACAGTACACTGGGGTGACACAGTACACTGGTGTGACCCCGTTTCCCCTGGTGTGACCCCGTTTCATGGGGTGGGCACAGTACACTGGTGTGACACAGTCCCCTGGTTTGTAACAGTACCTTTTTTGTGAAAAAGTAAAACTGGTGTGACACAGTTCACTGGTGGGACACAGTGCCCCTGTGTGCAAAAGTACACTGGGGGTTTACCCCAGTCACTGGGGTGACACAATTCACTGGTGGAAACCCAGTTCACTGGTGGTTTACAAAAGTCACTGTTTTGACACAGTTCACTGGTTTTGACACCCGTACACTGGTGTGACACAGTACCCTGGGGGGTGAAAACAGTACCTGGGGGGACACAATTTCACTGGTTTTGACACAGTTCACTGGGGGACACGTACACTGGTTTTGACAAAAATCACTGGTGTGACACAGTTCACTGGTGTGACACAGTTTCACTGGTTTTGACCCAGTTCATGGTTTTGACCCCGTACAAATGGTTTTTGACACAGTACACCCGGTTGACACAGTACACGGTGTTTACACAATACACTGGTGTGACACAGTTCCCCGGGTGACACAGTACACTGGGGTGACACAGTACAAATGGTGTGACACTGTTCATGGTGTTACACAGTACACGGTGTGACCAGTTTCACTGGTGTGAAAAAAACCCCTACCCCTGGTGTGACACAGTACACTGGTGTGACACAGTACACTGGTGTGACCCGAAAACTGGGGGGGGACACCCGTACACTGGTGTGACAAGTAAACGGGGTGACAAAACAGTTTAAAATGGTGTGACACAGTACATGGTGTGAACCCCAGTACACTGGTGTGACACAGTTTTACTTTTGTGACACGTACATGGTGTGACCCCAGTACACGGTGGACACAGTAAAACTGGGTGACACAGACACTGGTTTGCACAGTACACTTTGGGGTGACACAGTGCACTGGTGGCCCCAAATTCACTGGTGTGACACAGTACACGGTTTTGACACAGTTTCACCCCTGGTTTACACGTACACTGGGGGACAAGTTTTACTGGTGTGAAAACAGTACACTGGTGTGACACAGACACTGGGTTTTGACCCATTCACTGGGTTTTGACACCGGGACCCCTGGTTTTGACACAAATGCACTGGTGTGACACAGTTATGGTTTTGCAGTACCATGGGGTGACAAAAGTTCCCCTGGGGTGACACGTACACTGGTGTGACCCCGTTCACTGGTTTTAACACAGTAAAGGTTTTGACACAGTGCACTGGTGTGACACAGTTTACTGGTGTGACCAGTTTTCACTGGTTTTGACACAGGTTTTACTGGTGGGGACAAAAGTGCACTGGTGTTTACACAGTTCACTGGGGTGAAACAGGGGGACTGGTGTGACACAGTTCACTGGGTTTTACACAGTACACTGGTGTGGGCCAGTTTTTACTGGGGGGGACACAGTTTACTTGGGGTGACACAGTTTTATGGTTGACCAGTTTCCTGGTGGGGCAAAAGTCCCCGGGGTGCCCCAAATTAATGGTGGACCCCAGTACACTGGTGTTACACCCGTTCACTGGGGGTGAAACAGTTTATTGGGGGACACAGTTCACTGGGTTTTTGAACAGTACCTGGGTGACACAGTTCACTGGTGTACAAAAGTACACTGGTGTGGGCACAGTGCAATTGGGGTGACAAAGTTCAATTTGGGGTGACACAGTTTTTAACCCGGTGTGACACAGTTCCCCTTGGACACAGTTTTACTGGTGTGGAAAAGGTTTAATGGGGTGACACAGTACTTGGGTGTGGGCACAAATACACTGGGGGACGGTACACTGGTTTTTGACAAAAGTACCTGGTGTGCACAGTTCCTGGGGTGACACATGAACTGGTGGGGACACAGTCACTGTGTGGGCACGTACCCTGGGGGGACACAGTTTTACTGGTGTGAAAAGTTTCAGTGTGACACAGTTCCTGGGGGTGACACAGTACCCTGGTGTGACACAGTACACTGGTGTGACACAGTTCACTGGTGTGACACAGTACACTGGTGTGACACAGTTCACTGGTGTGACACAGTACACTGGTGTGACACAGTACACTGGTGTGACACAGTACACTGGTGTGACACAGTACACTGGTGTGACACAATACACTGGTGTGACACAGTACACTGGTGTGACACAGTACACTGGTGTGACACAGTACACTGGTGTGACACAGTACACTGGTGTGACACAGTACACTGGTGTGACACAGTACACTGGTGTGACACAGTACACTGGTGTGACACAGTACACTGGTGTGACACAGTACACTGGTGTGACACAGTACACTGGTGTGACACAGTTGACTGGTGTGACACAGTGTGACGCTAATTTTTGTTGACTGATGATCCTCTTATATTTACTCTTTGTAATTATCTAACTGAACTTTAAAAACATCGACTGGATGTTCATAAGTATGAAGTGAACGTTCATCGTTTGTGGAACATTAAATAAAAGTATTAATAATAACTGAATAATTAGTAATTTTAAAATTAAAAATAGTATTTACTCATATATTATATTATTATATTATATCACTACGAATGTTCAACACCAGTGATACTCTAATAATTATTATTATTATTATTATATATTTTTAATTATACAGTTTCATTGATAGTTTTATTTGTAACTAAAAACTACGTACTGTAATGTTTTTTCATATTAAACAGATATATACTAAAGCCAACAAAATGTATGTTCGCGCCTGCTGCGCAGACGATACCTTTCTGAAATGTAGATACCAAAGTTTTGGACGAGTCTTGTTCATGTACATCATGAACGACACACTAGAAAACACAATCACTGCGTTTAGACTCTGAGGTCAAGGAGGCTGTTATGTGGTGCGGCGCAGCTACAGAACTTTCGTTGCTTGCAGATGAGAGCTGCTGTCTTGGAGGGTGTCACAGGGGCCCGCTGTCTGTAGCACACTGTAGCAGTGAAGGTTATAGTGAGCACCAGGGTGAGCACCCAGGTTACTACTAGGGCTACCACGTACCACGTCAACCCACAGTGAAGGTTACAGTGAGCACCAGGGTGAGCACCCAGGTTACTACTAGGGCTACCACGTACCACGTCAACCCACAGTGAAGGTTACAGTGAGCACCAGGGTGAGCACCCAGGCTACTACTAGGGCTACCACGTACCACGTCAACCCACCACCTGCTACAGTGTAAATGATAATATAACTTACAACAACGTCAGAACATGTAAGAATACTACAGTCTACTACCCAAATATTTGGCAGGTCCTCAAGAATGTTTTAACCACCGGATTTATAATTCAACCCTTCAAGCTGGAGGGATGCCATCATGCTACTGAAGGATCTTGATCCAAGAGTTGGAGCTGTCGTACACTTAATCAGATCAAACCTAATTACCTTCCTTTCCCAGCTGCTAAATATTCGCTGTTTAAAACTTTCCCTTAATTATAATAATAATTTGTAATGCAGTTTGATAATAACAATAACAATAACATCAATAATGTAATGTATGCAAAAGGCAGCACACCTCTCTCTAAGTTACTTTAACAAACAATGTAATTTTAACTTGTTTTCAATCCTGCATTTGATTATTTATATATGTATGTATGTATATATATATATATATATATATATATATATATATATATATATATATATATATATATAAATATATATTATATAATATATATATATATATATATGTAGAGAGAATGGAGCGAAACAGAATGACTTCAAGAGTGTATCAGTCTGTAGTGGAAGGAAGGAGGGGTAGGGGTCGGCCTAGGAAAGGTTGGAGGGAGGGGGTAAAGGAGGTTTTGTGTGCGGAGGGGCTTGGACTTCCAGCAGGCATGCATGAGCGTGTTTGATAGGAGTGAATGGAGACAAATGGTTTTTTAATACTTGACGTGCTGTTGGAGTGTGAGCAAGTAACATTTATGAAGGGGTTCAGGGAAACCGGCAGGCCGGACTTGAGTCCTGGAGATGGGAAGTACAGTGCCTGCACTCTGAAGGAGGGGTGTTAATGTTGCAGTTTAAAAACTGTAGTGTAAAGCACCCTTCTGGCAAGACAGTGATGGAGTGAATGATGGTGAAAGTTTTTCTTTTTCGGGCCACCCTGCCTTAGTGGGAATCGGCCAGTGTGATAAAAAAAAATGTATATATATATAATATATTATATGTTTTTAACAAGTCGGCCGTCTCCCACCGAGGCAGGGTGACCCAAAAAGAAAGAAAATCCCCAAAAAGAAAATACTTTCATCATCATTCAACACTTTCACTTTACTCACACATAATCACTGTTTTTGCAGAGGTGCTCAGAATACAACAGTTTAGAAGCATATACGTATAGAGATACACAACATATCCCTCCAAACTGCTAATATCCCAAACCCCTCCTTTAAAGTGCAGGCATTGTACTTCCCATTTCCAGGACTCAAGTCTGGCTATATAAAAATAACCGGTTTCCCTGAATCCCTTCACTAAATATTAACCTGCTCACACTCCAACAGATCGTCAGGTCCCAAATACCATTCGTCTCCATTCACTCCTATCGAACACTCTCACACAGATTTAAACGCTCTCCATGTCATTCTACTTTGATCCATTCTCTCTAAATGACCAAACCACCTCAACAACCCCTCTTCTGCCCTCTGACTAATACTTTTATTAACTCCACACCTTCTCCTAATTTCCACACTCCGAGTTTTCTGCATAATATTTACACCACACATTGCCCTTAAACAGGACATCTCCACTGCCTCCAACCGTCTCCTCGCTGCTGCATTTACCACCCAAGCTTCACATCCATATAAGAGTGTTGGTACTACTATACTTTCATACATTCCATTCTTTGTCTCCATAGATAACGTTTTTTGTCTCCACATATATCTCAACGCACCACTCACCTTTTTTCCCTCATCAATTCTATGGTTAACCTCATCCTTCATAAATCCATCCACTGACAAGTCAACTCCCAAATATCTGAAAACATTCACTTCTTCCATACTCCTCCTCTCGAATTTGATATCCAATTTTTCTTTATCTAAATCATTTGATACCCTCATCACCTTACTCTTTTCTATGTTCACTTTCAACTTTCTACCTTTACACACACTCCCAAACTCGTCCACTAACCCTTGTAATTTTTCTTTAGAATCTCCCATAAGCACAGTATCATCAGCAAAAACCAACTGAGTCAATTCCCATTTTGTATTTGATTCCCCATAATTTAATCCCACCCCTCTCCCGAACACCCTAGCATTTACTTCCTTTACAACCCCATCTATAAATATATTAAACAACCATGGTGACATTACACATCCCTGTCTAAGACCTACTTTTACTGGGAAATATATATATATATATATATATATATATATATATATATATATATATATATATATATATATATATATATATATATATATATATATATATATATATATATATATATATATATATAAGATAAAATTGGTCAATTAGCAAAAACTCATTAAAAGTTAAGTCCTTTCTAAAGTTTTCTCTTATATGTTTTAAGATATTTTTTTTCATTTACGTTAATGTAAAAATTAATAATTTTGTACCAAAAGAACCTTAGAAAACTTATCTAACCTTATTATAACAAACGCATTTTAATTTAGCCTAATACAACTAGATATATTTTAGGTAAATATACATTAATTTAATAATAAACAAACACAATGAAATATATATTTTTCGATAGGTTCGGAATGATTTTTGAGAAATAATCGTATACACAAATTTTCGCTTGCCTTATTCGGTAGAAAGAGCATTGCTATTTATGCCAAAATCACAAGTTTTACCAATTCCTCACGACACACACACACACACACACACACACACACACACACACACACACACACACACACACACACACACACACACACACATATATATATATATATATATATATATATATATATATATATATATATATATATATATATATATATATATAATATATATATATATGGCTGAGTGGATAAGGTGACATGTACATTGTGGTGTCTCTTGAGGTGGGACAATGTGTCGTGGGGTTGAACCCTGGCCTACCGCAGTTTGGTAAATGATCCGGAACCTCTTCTTTCGCGGTTTCATTGGTGGGTATTAACAAAGGGGATATAAATAAGGTCTTGAGGATATCTCTCCAAAAGAGAACCCGCTGTAATGGATTCAAATTAGATAAGTTTAGATTTAGAAAAGATATAGGCAAGTATTGGTTGGGAAATAGGGTAGATGATCAGTGGAACAGTCTACCTAGCAGGATTACTGAAGCTAAAACCTTGGGTAGTTTCAAATTTACGTTGGATAAATACATGAGAGAGAGGGGTTGGATCTGAGTGGGGCTTGCCCATGAGTTAGTGGATATATCAGAACTTATTGTTAGGGTAGAACTAAAGTGGTTGTTAGGTAAGACACATATGCAACAGTTAGGTATCTTTATTATGAAACGTTTCGCCTACACAGTAGGCTTCTTCAGTCAAGTACAGAAAAGTTGATAGAAGCAGAAGATACTTGAAGACGATGTAATCAGTCCATCACCCTTAAAGTTTTGAGGTGGTCAGTCCCTCAGTCTGGAGAAGAGCATTGTTCCATAGTATGGAACATTGTTCCATACTATGGAACAATGCTCTTCTCCAGACTGAGGGACTGACCACCTCAAAACTTTAAGGGTGATGGACTGATTACATCGTCTTCAAGTATCTTCTGCTTCTATCAACTTTTCTGTACTTGACTGAAGAAGCCTACTGTGTAGGCGAAACGTTTCATAATAAAGATACCTAACTGTTGCATATGTGTCTTACCTAACAACCTGTCGGTATTTTATACCAACCTGTCGGTATTTTATACCATTTTAATGTTCAATCTGTCAGACACTGCAACACAAGGGTATCTTGGTACAGACCTGCAATCAACTTCGACAACTTCCACTAGTGAGAGCGGCTGGATTTGAGAGGGACCTGACCTTTCAACATCTGAGTTCTTACCTCTCCTAGTGGCCTACGTCTCACCTCTTGGCGCTATAAAAAAGCTCCATTCTGTCACTTCATCTCCATATTGTTTCATACTATGGAACAATGCTCTTCTCCAGACTGAGTCCATATTGTTCCATACTATGGAACAATGCTCTTCTCCAGACTGAGGGACTGACCACCTCAAAACTTTAAGGGTGATGGACTGATTACATCGTCTTCAAGTATCTTCTGCTTCTATCAACTTTTCTGTACTTGACTGAAGAAGCCTACTGTGTAGGCGAAACGTTTCATAATAAAGATACCTAACTGTTGCATATGTGTCTTACCTAACAACCTGTCGGTATTTTATACCATTTTAATGTTCAAAACGACTACTACCTAAAGCTTCCCAAGAAATAACTCCCGTACCCAATGACACCAATCAAACCCAGCCCCTCCCACTCATATATTTGTCCAGTCTCTTCTTAAAGCTACCCAAGGTCCTAACCTCTATCACCCCACTGGGAAGACTGTTCCACGCATCTACAACTCTGTTAGAAAACCAGTACTTACCTATGTCCTTTCTAAATCTAAATTTATCCAACTTAAACCCATTATTCCTGGTTCTTACCTGGTTCGACACCCTCAGTACTTTATTAATATCTCCCTTGTTTATGCCCGTCATCTACTTATACACTTCAATGATATCTCCCCTCATTCTACGCCTCTCCAGAGAGTGGAGATTTAAGGCTTTGAGTCTATCTTCATACGGGAGGTTCCTTACACAGTAAATCATTTTAGTCATTCTTCTCTGTATGTTCTCTAATGAGTGTATATCCATCCTGTAGTAGGGGGACCAAAACTGAGCAGCATAATCTAAATAAGGCCTCACTAGTGATGTATAGAGCTGTAAAATAACTTTTGGACTACTGTTACTTATACTTCTTGAGATAAATCCAAGTAATCTGTTGGCCTTGTTGCGCACACTAAGGCACTGCTATCTTGGCTTCATGGGCTGGAGTTGGGAGGCAAGAGCTTCACTGTTATAAAACAGAAATGCCTAGACAATTGGTCTTCCAAGTTTGGAGGATGAGCAGGAGCATTGTCCATTACCAGGAGGCATTTGAGTGGCAATTTAGAGTGGATAGAGGAGCAATGTGGCAGATGTTGCAAGTATATGGAATAGGTGGTAAGTTACTAAATGCTGTAAAGAGCTTTTATGAGGATAGTGAGGCTCAGGTTAGGGTGTGTAGAAGAGAGGGAGAATATAGATTTCTGCTTACCATGACTCCCAAGTCTTTTTCGCGTTCTGTATGATCAAGCTCTACTTCACATAGATTATAGCTTCGAGGGTTATTTTCATTACCAAGGGCCTTACACTTATCCACATTGAACTTCATCTGCCATTTTTCAGACCAAGACATTAATTTGTCCAAATCGTTCTGGAGTTCATTGATATCCTCCTCAGAGTGAATTATACGGCCTATCTTTGTATCATTAGCAAATTTACTCATGTCACTCGTAATCCCTTCATCAAGGTCATTAATGTAAATTATTAACAAGAGAGGGCCTAAAACTGATCCTTGTGGAACGCCACTAGTGACTAATCCCCATTCAGATTTCACTCCATTAATGTAACTCTCTGCTTTTTATTGGTAAGCCATGCCTCAATCCATGCTAGATATATATATATATATATATATATATATATATATATATATATATATATATATATATATATATATATATATATATATATGTAGGTAGTAGGTTGGTAGACAGCAAACCACCCAGGGAGGGACTACCGTCCTGCCAGGTGACTGTGAAACAGAAACCTGTAATTGTTTTACAAGATGGTAGGATTGCTGGTGTCTCTTTTCTGTCTCATAAACACCCTGGATAAAAAGGTATATCTTGCTACATCTACTTACACTTAGGTCACACTACACAGGCAGCACATTCATATGTTTATATATATAATATATATATATATAATTTATATATATATATATATATATATATATATATATATATATATATATATATATATATATAAAATATATATATATATATATATACACATACATCTAGGGTTTTCCTTCTTTTTCTTAATAGCTCTTGTTCTTGTTTTTTTCCTCTCTCTATTGTCCATGGGGAAGTGGAAAAGAATCTTTCCTCCGTAAGCCATGCGTGTCGTATGAGACGACTAAAATGCCGGGAGCAATGGGCTAGTAACCCCTTCTCCTGTACACATTTACTAAAAATCAGAAGAAAAACTTTATAAAACTGGGATGCTTGAATGTGCGTGGATGTAGTACAGATGATAAGAAAGAGATGATTACTGATGTTATGAATGAAAAGAAGTTGGATGTCCTGGCCCTAAGTGAAACAAAGCTGAAGGGGGTAGGCGAGTTTCAGTGGGGAGAAATAAGTCAGGAGTATCTGAGAGAGTTATAGCTAAGGAAGGGGTAGCAATAACGTTGAAAGACCAGTTATGGAACGAAAAGAGGGAATATAAATATGTGAATTCAAGGATTATGTGGTTTAAAACAAGGGTCGGATGTGAAAAGTGGGTCATACTAAGCGTGTATGCACCTGGAGAAGAGAGAAGCGTAGAGGAGAGAGAGAGAGATTTTGGGAGATGTTAAGCGAATGTATAGGAACCTTTGAACCAATTGAGAGAATAATTGTGGTAGAGGACCTAAATGCTAAAGTAGGAGAAACATTTGTGGTAGGTAAGTTTGGGGTGCCAGGTGTGAATGATAATGGGAGCCCTTTGATTGAACTTTGTATAGAAAGGGGTTTAGTTATAAGTAATATGTATTTTAAGAAAAAGAGGATAAATAAGTATACAATATATGATGTAGGGCGTAATGACAGTTTGTGTGACTATGTATTGGTAGATAAAAGACTGTTCAGTAGACTTCAGGATGTACATGTTTATACAGAGGCCACAGATATATCAGATCACTTTCTAGTTGTAGCTACAGTGAGAGTAAAAGGTAGATGGGATACAAGGAAAATAGAAGCAGCAATTAAGAGAGAGGTGAAGGTGTATCAACTAAAAGAGGAGGCAGTTAGGGGTAAGATATAAACAACTATTGGAGGATAGATGGGCTAGTGAGAGCATAGGCAATGGGGTCGAAGAGGTATGGGGTAGGTTTAAGAACGTAGTGTTAGAGAGTTCAGCAGAAGTTTGTGGTTACAGGCAAATGGGTGCAGGAAGAAAGAAGAGCGACTGGTGAAATGATAATGTAAAGAGAGTAGTAAGGGAGAAAAAGTTATCATATGAGAGGTTTTTACAAAGTAGAAGTGATACAAGGAGGGAAGAGTATATGGAGAGAAAAAGAGAGGTTAAGAGAGTGGTGAAGATATGTAAAAAGAGAGCAAATGAGAGAGTGGGTGAGATGTTATCAACAAATTTTATTGAAAATAAGAAAAAGTTTTGGAGTGAGATTAATAAGTTGAGGAAGCCAAGGGAACAAATGGATTTGACAGTTAAAAATAGGAGAGGAGAGTTATTAAATGGAGAGTTAGAAGTATTGGGAAGATAGATGGAATATTTTGAGGAATTGTTAAATGCTGATGAAGGTAGGGAAGCTGTGATTTCGTGTATAGGGCAAGGAGGAATAACATCTTGTAGGAGTGAGGAAGAGCCAGTTGTGAGGAAGAGCCAGTCATGAGGCAGTGGGTTGAAGGAAAGGGGGTAAGGCAGCTGGGATTGATGGGATAAAGATAGGAATGTTAAAAGCAGGAGGGGATATATTTTTGAAGTGGTTGGTGCTATTATTTAATAAATGTATGGAAGAGGGTAAGGTACCTAGGGATTAGCAGAGAGCATGCAGTTCCTTTGTATAAAGGCAAAGGGGATAAAAGAGAGTGCAAAAATTATGGGGAAAAAGTCTTGGGTATACTGGTAAGTTTTTGGTAATTTTATTTTTGAAAAAATTAAGGTAAGACGGGAATAGGATAGCGGAATAAAGAGGCTTTAGGAAAGGTTTTAAGAAAATGTGTACAGGAAAGGGGTTACTAACCCTTTGCTCCCGGCTTTTTAGTCCCCTCTACGACACGCGGCTTAAGGAAAAGATTTTCCCCCATTTCCCCTATGGAAAATAGAAGAAATAAAGAAAACAAGAGGTATTTAAAAAAAGGAGAAAAACCTAGAGAAAGATAATATATTGCATGTGCGGTCGGGAAAGTGTGACCAAAGTGAAGTTGGAGTAGCAAGACCCCCTTTTTATCTACGTTTTATAAAACAAAAAAAACCATATAAAAATTTATGTTTTTATATATTATAATATATATATATATATTATTATAATTATTTAAAATATATATTATATAATAATATTATATAAATATTTATTGATGTGATGAATCTAGGTAAAATTTTTTGGGAGCATTAAAAAATTTTTGTCAAAGCTGCCTTTTAAAGGCATTGTTCTATATCACCCTAATTCAGTGCCAAATATGGTTTTATTGGGTTTTTAGCCACAGCATTTGCGTTTAAAAAAATTTTTTTGAAAGTCTGTATTACTGAGTATTTGCAGGCAGTTTTTTTATGTACTGTACTATGTACTTGCAGTATTTATAAACTTTAACTAACTTTCCAGTGTTTGCTGGAGTGCCATTGCTACCCAATTAAATGGACTATGGCATTTCCCCAAAGGGACCAAAGTCAAGTTATTGTACCACAAAAGTTTTGGGAAAAAGCCAGACGCAAATACCGAATGGAAGGCAAAAAAATTGTACCAAATTGGAAAATACACTCTTTGTTTTTGATGGAAGAAATCCCCATTCATGTAATGAAAAGAAGACCAAGAAATGGAGTCCAAAATGTGTGAAAGATCATTCTCACTGAAAATTCCATTCATGTGATTTTTCCAATCGGGGCCATGGAAAGGAGATTGCCAAACTTCATACTTTTCTGGTGGAACAGAAACTAACTCCCGCCTGTTGTATGGTTGGTTGTGAGGGAACCAACTAATACCAGACTGACAATGGGGCCATTCATATCCTGAAATGTTGCTTTGGTTAAACGGTCCATTTTTTTATCTGTCAGCTTCTGGGAAAGACGCCATTCCGAGCTTTTTTTACCACTAAATGGTAAAAAAGTTCCCCCAATTTGAGGGTTCATTGCAAGCAAATCAAGGATCCTCGTCTGTGTTACCCTTTTGCTTTTCCAAACCCAAACATTTTCACTGTTTTCCTCCAATGACATTTTACAGAAAGGGTTGTCTGGGGTCAGAAAAACTTGATAGGATTTCGAAGGGTATCACAGGTTGGTTGAGTGACTTGGGTCTTGAACCCGGTCCACCGTTTTTTGGTGTAAGTGGATTACTTTTTTTGGGGTAGGATCCTTTAAAACCCCCAGGAGTTAGAGTCGTCATTATGGTTTTAAAGTTCAGTGATACAATGTGGTTCCAGATCAAGCTGCAACCTTATGTCAGACACCTTTCAAAGAACGTCTTCCAGTCACTGCAATTTATGAGACATATGAACAGTGAAGAAAAGAAGACGTAAAGAAGACTGTCCAAAGAAATTCCTACTTTGCTCACACAGATCAGCTGCTTCTTGGTATGTGCGCTGATGAAGACATGACTGTGAGAGACAAAGCTGTTGCAGTGCTAAAAAAATAGAGAAGAGAATCAGCAGACAGAAGAAAGTACTGAGAGCTCTGATAAGGATGGAGAAGATTCTGCTGATGCTGTTGACGAGGACTTCTTAATCTACACTGATGATGATGAAGACAGTGCAATGAAGAGAATGACAATGTGGCTCCTATTGTCAACTCAAGAAAAGTATTGATTCCCAAAGTAAATTGGCAAGCAAAGAACTATCATTCCATGATTGACTGGAAGACTGAACTTCAAAAACTGAGCTCCTTTACATTGTTTCTCTATCAGATCAACAGGTTCTGGAAATTACTGAGACTCCACTAGAGGTGTCCAAGTGGCCAAACAACACTCAAGCTGTTGAGAGAGGGATAAAACTGATGACTGAAGCTGACACTGAAGTGACTGGACAGAAGGCAAGAGATGGATTTATCAAGCAAAGAATATTTTCCAGGAAAGTGATGCCCAAATTCTGCACCAAGAAAGACTTCGCTTATAACTTGTAATAGTTTAAAATTAAATAGTTGATGATTGATATAACCCATGTACATTTGATTATACAATCTTCACAACCAAAAATTAAATAAATCATGTACACTTGATAATTTTCATGGTAAAAAAATTATAACTAAATGCTTTCAATGGTGTATAATTTGATGAAAAATCGATCCCGATGCTGCAGGGTAAATGGGCATGAAATGGTCTGAAATTTTGCTCAGAAGCTTGTTGTGACCATACAAATAATGGCTGAAAAGTGCAACTTGCATCTCTAAAATTTGTATTTTTTTGAATGCTCCCTAGTGTACATAGGAACACTTATTTGTTGGTTTTCTGTAAATTTTAAATTCAAAATTATTGTAAATGTTATAATTAAAACATCTAGAAAAGGCTATGAGTTATTTTCTTCGAATTCAACAGTAAAATTTATAGAATGAGCTAAACTATTTAATTTAACAAGGAAATGGTTTATATCTATATTCCTAGGTTTAAGATTTAAAATGTCATCAACATATCTATACCACTTAGCTCTATCAGGAAGGAACTGTGTCAAGCAATTTTTTTCACAATATTTCCATGTGTATATTGGGCTAAGAAAGGATTTCCCACGTCCATTCACCAAACTTCTGAGTGTAAAACTCGTCATTAAACACAAACTTTGCATTAACAATACAAAGTTTAATAAGTTTTATGATAGTAGGAACAGGCGATGTAAATCGTAATTCTCAAAGTCGGGTAGTTGTGATGCGACCTGTGAGGTGTAGGTCACGTCTTTATATTGCCTTCCTGTTGATCTTTATTTTTAACAGTTCCTGATAATATAGAAGTCACGAAAGCAATTGAAATTTCATCACTAGATTTTCCACCGTGGTTTATTCAGCATCGCACGCAACACACACACGCACACACACACACACACACACACAACACCACACACACACACACACACACAACACACACACACACACACACACACACACACAACAACACACACCACACACAACACATCAAGAAGATGCAATGGGAGTCCCAGTGGAGGTGGAAAGGGAAAGATCCGTGTTTGTCTATTGGCTAAGACGAAGCTAAAGGGGGAAACTTATGATGAACGAAAGCAGGAGGAGAAAAAAGCGATTTAAGATATCATGAAGTGATAGCGAGGGGACATGAAACCCAGTTGGCAAAATTTTTCGGAGAATTGGGTGTCACAAAGAAAAGGAATCGGCCTCCTCAAAGAAATTTTCAAGGCGAATCACCCAAAAACCATGATCCAGCAGAGAAAGCACGGCTGAGAGGCAAGCAGGAGTTCCGAGTGTGTACCTCGATCGAGACAGAACACAGGACGAAAGGAAGACAATGAAAGAGAGAGTCAAAACAAAGAGAAATGGGAGGAAAAGAAAAGGAGAGCAGAAATACCCAGGATCAAATGGAATACAAGCGCACCCCCCAGAAACACACCTGTAGAAGACTCCAGCTCACGACAACCCCCTAAGGACAACTGAACAATCCAAACCAACCATCACACCCTGATCCCTCTGTTTCCACCCCCCGCACCACAGTTACAGTATTAGAACGAAGTTGAAGGTTTGGTACACACAAATGCAGAGGATTAACGAATAAACATGAGAATGGGCAGAAAGAATCAATGAGGAAGTCCCCAGAACAATCAAGCCAGTTACAGAAACAAAAAACTCATGGAGAACAATACCAGATGCAATCTTCCCACCAGGATACCAAATCATGAGAAAAGATAGAAGGGGCAGGGGGGAGGTGGGGTTCTCTGCTCGAAAAAACAGAATGGAAATTCGAGAAAATGGAAGGAATAGATGAGAACGGGAGAAGAGACTACATAGCGGACACTTCAGTCTGGGGAAACCACAAAGTGGGTCCATTGCATGATGTATAAACACCACAAACTGCAGGAGGCCAAGAGAGGAATATTAAGAGAGCAACCAGAGCAATGGAGGTCACACTTGCGAGGTGGCAAGAAGAGCTCACTCCAGCAGAGCAAAGTTGCTGGATATGGGGGGATTCAACCACAGGGAGATTGCTGGGAAAACCTGGAGCCACAAGGGGCCCTCAAACATTGAGATCCAGATTGTTGGCCGGTGTTGCTGGAAAACCTCATTGCACCAACATGTTAAGGACACTACCAGAGTGAGAGGGGAGATGTACAAGCAGATTGGACCTTGTGTTCACCTGGGCAGCTCAGAAATTGAGGACGATCAAGTATGAGAGTCCCCTAGGAGCTAGCGAACCACGTGTACTGTGCTTTGAATACATATAGAGCTCAAGTGGACGAGAATAACAGGAAGTTGAATTGGGAAAAGCCCTACTATAAAAGAGGGGACTATACAGGGTTGAAGAACTTCCTGCGGGAGGTCCCTGGACAGAGAACTGGCAGGAAAAGCCAGTACATGGAATGATGAATAGTAAACAACAAAAACAAGGGGCAGTGGAAAGGTTTTTATTCCCAAGCAACAGTAACAACGGAAGACCAAATGAGCTCCTTGGTTACCCGGAAGGTGTAAGGAGGCAAAAAACAAAGTGCAATAAGAATGGAAAAAAGTACAGAAGGCAGAAACACACGAAATAGGGAGATACAGTCGCAGAGTCCAAATGAGAACGCACCAGGTTAAGGAGGGAGGCCCAGCGACAGTAATAAAATGACATAGCATCGAGAATCAAGACTGACCGAAACTGTGTTAATAGCCACATCAGGAGGAAAACAAACAGTCCAAAGACCAGGTGATCAGATTAAGGGCAGAAGGTGGAGAACTCACTAGAAATGATCAGGAGGTCTGTGCGGAGGCTGAACAGGTGATTTAAGGGAATTTTTTACAGTAGAGACAGGAAAGGGCTGTGGGAAGACAGCAAAGAAGGGAACATCAATAGGGAATATCCCAACAAGTGTTGGATGACTTACGAACAACTTGAAGGGGAGGTGAAGAAGCTCTTAAGTGAACTTGACGACTCATCAAAGGCCATGGACCGGACAACATCTCCCCCATGGGTCCTTAGGAGAAGACAGAGATGCTGTGCGAGCCTCTAACCTACAATCTTCAACACATCCCTAGGAAACTGGCAACTACCTGAGAAATGGAAGAACAGCTAATGTAGTCCCCATATTTAAGAAAGGAAAAACAGAAACGAGGCACTAAACTACAGACCTGTGGTCCTGACATGTATTGTGTGCAAAGTCATGGAGAAGTTATCAGGAGGAGAGTGGTCGAACACCTGGAAAGGAACATATTATCAATGAAAAACCACCCGCATGGGATCATGGAAGGCAAATCTTGTATCACAAACCTCCTGGAGTATTTATGACAAGGTAACAGAAGGAAGACACGAAGAAGAGAGGGTGGTAAATGTGCGTTCCTAGACGCATGAAGGCCTTTGACACAGTTACCCCAAAAGAGAGTAGTGAAGCAGAGGATTCAGGCGCAACGTAAAAGGAGGGCACTGCAGATGGATGAAGGAATACCTGAACAGGGAGGCAGCAACCGAGTCATGGTACGTGAAGAGGTATCACAGTGGCGCCTGTTACGACGGGGTCCCACAGGGGTCATCGAGGACCAGTGCTAATTTTTGAATATATGTGAACGTCATGATGGAAGGAATAGACTCTGAAGTGTCCCTGTGCGAAAGATGATGTGAAAGTTGATGAGAAGAATTCCATCGGACGAGGATGAGGCAGGACCTGCAAAGAGACCTGGACAGCTGGACATTTGGTCCAGCTACTGCTTCTCGAATTCAATCCAGCCAAATGCAAAGTCATGAAATTGGGGAGGGGCAAAGAAGACCGCAGACAGAGTATAGCTAGGTGGACAAAGACTAACAGACCTCACTCAGGGAGAAAGACCTTGAGGGTGACCATAACACCGAGTACATCACCGGAGGCAACACATCAACCATATAATCGCTGCAGCATACGGGCGCCTGGCAAACCTGAGAATATCGTTCCGATATACCTTAATAAGGAATCGTTCAAGACACTGACAACTGTGTATGTTAGGTCCATACTGGAGTATGCAGCAACCAGTCTGGAACCCACATCACTGGTCAAGGCACGTCAAGAAGTTAGAGAAAGTACAAAGGTTGGCAACAAGGCAGTCCCAAGAGCTCAAGGGAATGTCGTACGAGACAGTTAAGGGAAAATCGGAACTGACGACAACTGGAGGACCCCAGAAAAAAAGTTCAGGAGACATGATAACGACATACAAGATACTGCGGGGAATAGACAAGGTGGCCTAGATAGGATGTACCAGAGAGGGGACACAGGGACAAGTGGTCACAACTGAATCTGAAGACTCAGACGATTCCACAGGGACGTTAGAAGTATATTCTTCAGTCATAAAGTTGTCAGCAATTGGAATTGCCTAGCAAGTAAGTAGTGAGGCAGAACCAATACATAGATTTAAGAGGAGGTAAATACAAAGCTCAGGAAGCAGAGAGAGAGAGGATCCAGTTGCGATCAGTGAGAGGCGGGGCCAGGAGCTGAGTCTCGAACCCCCTGCAACCACTATTCGGTGAGGCACAATTAGGTGAGTACACACACACAACACATCACACACACACACACACGACACACAACACACACATACACCACACAACCACAACACACACTACGCACAAAGATTAGTGCTAAAGCTGGAGGACCAGGCTTTGTAACTTGTCATGATTGTGACCAGACCTACCTGGAGTTCATTACCTTTGTAAATTGTGAGTTGCATTACCTTGTAAAATGTGAGTTCATACCTTGTAAATTGTTGAGTCATTACCTTTGTAAGATTGTGAGTTCATACCTTTGTAAATTGTGAGTTCATTACCTTTTGTAAATTTGTGAGTTCATTTACCTCTGTAACTGCCTCAGCTATCAAAACTTTGGAGTCCAGTCCCTGGACCAATTATGTACCTCTGTAATCTTTTGACTACCGCCCACAGGATGGGTATGTGGTGCATAATAAACATATTAAACTAACCAGGCAAGTATATCCGGAAAGGCACTGCAATGAAATCAGAGTATATTAACATAAGCAACAAAAAGTGAGTCATGGTACGCGCGACGAGTTGTCAAACTGGATGCCCTAAGACGACCTGGTTCTTGGAGTTGGTTTCTAGGACCGGCGTTGTTTCTGTTTATGTGAATGGGGGGGGGGGGGGGGGGGGGGGGGGGGGGGGGACATGATAGAAAGGATAGTCAGAAGTGTCCCTGTTTGCAGACGATGTGAAGCTAACGAGGAGAATTCAATTGGAAGGGAATCAGGCAAGACTACAAAGGGATCTGGACGGGTTGCAGGCCTGGTCCAGCAACTAGCTCCTGGAGTTCAACTCTGCCAAGTGCAGTCTTGAAGATCGAGGAAGGACAAAGAAGACCGCAGACAGAGGACAGCCTAGGGGGCTAAAGACTACAAACCTGAATTAAGGAAAAGGATTTTGGGGTGAATATAACACCAGGCACATCTCCTGAGGCGCACATCAACCAAATAACTGCTGCAGCTTATGGGCGACTAGCAAACCTAAAAATAGCACTCAGACATCTCAATAAGGAATCGTTCAGGACCCTGTACACCGTGTACGTCGGGCCCATATTGGAGTATGCAGCACCAGTTTGGAACCCACACCTGGCTAAGCATGTCAGGATATTAGAGAAAGTACAAAAATTTGCAACGAGACTAGTCCCAGAGCTAAGGGCATGACCTACGAGGAGAGGTTAAGGAGAAGTATGATAGTGCTCATGGAGCAGGGGGAGTTAACCTAGTAGCGACAAGTGAAGAGGCGGGACGACGAGCAGTAACTCGACTCCTGTAATCACAATTAGGTGAACACAATTAGGTGAGTAAACACACACACACAACTTACTGTTAGGACAGTCGTAAGCAACATTGATGAACTCTTCACTTGTAACTTGTAGCGTGTTACTATCTGTGAGGTTCACTAGTAAGTCTTGTTCGTTGGTGAAGCAGTCCCACACTTGTACAGTCTGCTGCCCGTCACCCCGACGCACCACCACAGTTAACAACTCACCTGGGGAGGCTGGTGATATGCAAGACATTACTGTACAATTCTGCTTGTCATACGTAGGATGAGAGACATTTGTTAATTGTTTTTTGTTGATGATCATTGAGATGATCAACGTTACTCAGGATGCTCCAGGGTAAGTTTGTCACCCAGGCCAGGCTGCTCCAGGGTAAGTTTGTCACCCAGGCCAGGCTGCTCAAGTGTAAATTTATCACCTTGGAGAGTCTGTCCCAGAGTCTGTCACCCAAGTAAATCTGACACCTGCTAAATCTGTCACCCAGACCATTCTGCTAAAGGGTGCATTTATCGCCCAGTCCAGGCTATCCCAGGGTACACTGGTTTCCCAGGCCAGATTGCCCAGGGAAAGCTGGTCTCCCAGGCCAGGCTGCCTCAGGGTAAGCTGGTGTCCCAGACCAGGCAGTCCCAGGGTATGCTGGTCTCATAGACCAGGCTTCCCCAGGGTAAGCTGGCCTCCCATGCAAGGTTGATCCAAGGTAAGCTGGTCTCCCAGGCGAGGCTGACCCAGGATAAGCTGGTCTCCCACGCCAGGTTCCTCCAGATTAAGTTGGTATCACAGCCCAAATTGCTCCAGAGTAAGCTGGTTTCCAAGGCCAATCTGCCCCAGGGTAAGCTGGTCTCCTAGGCTAGCCTGACTCAAGGTAAACTTGCTTCCCAAACCAAGCCGACCGAGGGTAAGCTTCTTTCCTTAGCCAGGCTGACCCAGGGTAAGTTGGTCTCCCAGGCCAGGCTGCCCCAGGGTAAGGTGGTATTACAAGCCATGCTGACCCAGGTTAAACTTCTTACCCAAGCCAGGCTGGCCCAGCATAAGCTTCTTTCCCAAGCCAGGCTCACACAGGGTAAGATTCTTTTCAAGCAAGGCCGACCCAGGGTAAGCTTCTTTCCGAAGTCAGGGTGACCCAGGGTAAGCTTGTTTCCCAGGCCAGGCTGACCCAGGGTAAGGTGGTATTACAAGCCACGCTGCCCCAGGGTAAGCTAGTTTCCCAGGCCAAGCTGACCAAGGGTAAACTGGTCTCCCAGGCCAGGCTGACCCAGGGTAAACTTGTTTCCCAAGCAAGGTTGACTAATGGTAAGCTTCTTTTCCAAGCCAGACTGACCCAGGGTAAGCTTCTTTCCCAAGCTATGCTGACCCAGGGTAAGCTTTTTTCCGAAGCCAGGCTGACGCAGGGTAAGCTTCTTTCCCAAGCCAGGCTGACCCAGGGTAAGCTTCTTTCTCAAGCCATGCTGACCCAGGGAAGGCTTTTTTCCGAAGCCAGGCTGACCCAGGGTAAGCTTCTTTCTCAAGCCACGCTGACCCAGGGAAAGTTTTTTTTCCAAAGCCAGGCTGACCCAGTGTAAGCTTCTTTCTCAAGCCATGCTGACCCAGTGTAAGCTTCTTTCCCAAGCCATGCCGACCCAGGGTAAGCTTCTTTCCCAAGCCATGCTGACCCAGGGTAAGCTTCTTTCCCAAGCCATGCTGACCCATGGTAAGCTTCTTTCTCAAGCCCTGCCGACCAAGGGTAAGCTTCTTTCCCAAGCCATGCTGACCCAGGGTAAGCTTCTATCCCAAGGCATGCTGACCCTCGGTAAGCTTCTTTCCCAAGCCATGCTGACCCACGGTAAGCTTCTTTCCCAAGGCATGCTGACCCAGGGTAAGCTTCTTACCCAAGGCATGCTAACCCAGGGTCAGCTTCTTACTCAAGGCATGCTGACCCAGGGTAAGCTTCTTTCCCAAGGCAGGCTGACCCAGAGTAAGCTTCTTTCCCAAGCCATGCTGACGCAGGGTAAGCTTCTTACCCAAGACATGCTGACCCAGGGTAAGCTTCTTTCTCAAGTAATGCTGACCCAGGGTAAGCTTTTTTCTGAAGCAAGGCTGACCCATGGTAAGATTCTTTCCCAAGTCAGGCTGACCCAGGGTAAGCTTTTTTCCCAAGCCATGCTGACCCAGGGTAAGCTTCTTACCCAAGACATGCCGACCCAGGGTAAGGTGGTATTACAAGCCACGCTGCCCCAGGGTAAGCTAGTTTCCCAGGCCAAGCTGACGCAGGGTAAACTGGTCTCCCAGGCCAGGCTGACCCAGGGTAAGCTTGTTTCCCAAGCAAGGCTGACTAATGGTAAGCTTCTTTTCCAAGCAGACTTACCCAGGGTAAGCTTCTTTCCCAAGCCATGCTGACCCAGGGTAAGCTTTTTTCCGAAGCCAGGCTGACCCAGGGTAAGCTTTTTTCCCAAGCCAGGCTGACCCAGGGTAAGCTTCTTTCCCAAGCCATGCTGACCCAGGGTAAGCTTCTTACCCAAGGCATGCTGACCCAGGATAAGCTTCTTTCCCAAGCCAGGCTGACCCAGAGTAAGCTTCTTTCCCAAGTCATGCTGACCCAGGGTAAGCTTTTTACCTAAGGCATGCTGACCCAGGGTAAGCTTCTTTCTCAAGTAATGCTGACCCACGGTAAGCTTTTTTCTGAAGCCAGGCTGACCCAGGGTGAGATTCTTTCCCAAGTCAGGCTGACCCAGGGTAAGCTTTTTTCCCAAGCCATGCTGACCCAGGGTAAGCTTCTTACACAAGGCATGCTGACCCAGGGTAAGGTGGTATTACAAGCCACGCTGCCGCAGGGTAAGCTAGTTTCCCAGGCCAAACTGACCCAGGGTAAACTGGTCTCCCAGGCCAGGCTGACCCAGGGTAAGCTTGTTTCCCAAGCAAGGCTGACTAATGGTAAGCTTCATTTCCAAGCCAGACTGACCCAGGGTAAGCTTCTTTCCCAAGCCATGCTGACCCAGGGTAAGCTTTTTTCTGAAGCCAGCTGACACAGGGTAAGCTTCTTTCCCAAGCCAGGCTGACCCAGTGTAAGCTTCTTTCCCAAGCCATGCCGACCCAGGGTAAGCTTCTTTCCCAAGCCATGCTGACCCAGGGTAAGCTTCTTTCCCAAGCCATGCTGACCCACGGTAAGCTTCTTTCTCAAGCCCTGCCGACCCAGGGTAAGCTTATTTCTCAAGCCATGCTGACCCAGGGTAAGCTTCTTTCTCAAGCCACGCTGACCCACGGTAAGCTTCTTTCCCAAGCCATGCTGATCCACTGTAAGCTTCTTTCCCAAGGCATGCTGACCGAGGGTAAGCTTCTTACCCAAGGTATTCTGACCCAGGGTAAGCTTCTTTCCCAAGCCATGCTGACCCAGGGCAAGCTTCTTACCCAAGGCATGCTGACCCAGGGTAAGCTTCTTTCCCAAGCCTTGCTGATCCAGTGTAAGCTTTTTTCCCAAGGCATGCTGACCCAGTGTAAGCTTCTTTCCCAAGCCATGCTGACCCAAGCTAAGCTTTCTCAAGCTAGGCTGACCCAGGGTAAGCTTCTTTCCCAAGCCTTGCTGACCCAGTGTAAGCTTCTTTCCCAAGCCATGCTGACCCAGTGTAAGCTTCTTTCCCAAGCCATGCTGACCCAGTGTAAGCTTCTTTCCCAAGCCATGCTGACCCACTGTAAGCTTCTTTCCCAAGCCATGCTGACCCACTGTAAGCTTCTTTCCCAAGCCATGCTGACCCAGTGTAAGCTTCTTTCCCAAGCCATGCTGACCCAGTGTAAGCTTCTTTCCCAAGCCATGCTGACCCAGTGTAAGCTTCTTTCCAAGCCATGCTGACCCAGTGTAAGCTTCTTTCCCAAGCCATGCTGACCCAGTGTAAGCTTCTTTCCCAAGCCATGCTGACCCAAGCTAAGCTTTCTCATGCTAGGCTGACCCAGGGTAAGCTTCTTTCCCAAGCCTTGCTGACCCAGTGTAAGCTTCTTTCCCAAGCCATGCTGACCCAGTGTAAGCTTCTTTCCCAAGCCATGCTGACCCAGTGTAAGCTTCTTTCCCAAGCCATGCTGACCCACTGTAAGCTTCTTTCCCAAGCCATGCTGACCCAGGGTAAGCTTCTTTCCCAAGCCTTGCTGACCCAGTGTAAGCTTCTTTCCCAAGCCATGCTGACCCAGTGTAAGCTTCTTTCCCAAGCCATGCTGACCCAGTGTAAGCTTCTTTCCCAAGCCATGCTGACCCACTGTAAGCTTCTTTCCCAAGCCATGCTGACCCACTGTAAGCTTCTTTCCCAAGCCATGCTGACCCAGTGTAAGCTTCTTTCCCAAGCCATGCTGACCCAGTGTAAGCTTCTTTCCCAAGCCATGCTGACCCAGTGTAAGCTTCTTTCCCAAGCCATGCTGACCCAGTGTAAGCTTCTTTCCCAAGCCATGCTGACCCACTGTAAGCTTCTTTCCTAAGCCATGCTGACGCAGTGTAAGCTTCTTTCCCAAGCCATGCTGACCCAGTGTAAGCTTCTTACCCAAGCCGTGCTGACCCACTGTAAGCTTCTTTCCCAAGCCATGCTGACCCAGTGTAAGCTTCTTTCCCAAGCCATGCTGACCCAGTGTAAGCTTCTTTCCCAAGCCATCCTGACCCACTGTAAGCTTCTTTCCCAAGCCATGCTGACCCAGTGTAAGCTTCTTTCCCAAGCCATGCTGACCCAGTGTAAGCTTCTTTCCCAAGCCATGCTGACCCAGTGTAAGCTTCTTTCCCAAGCCATGCTGACCCAGGGTAAGCTTCTTTCCCAAGCCATGCTGACCCAGGGTAAGCTTCTTTCCCAAGCCATGCTGACCCAGTGTAAGCTTCTTTCCCAAGCCATGCTGACCCAGGGTAAGCTTCTTTCCCAAGCCATGCTGACCCACTGTAAGCTTCTTTCGCAAGCCGTGCTGACCCACTGTAAGCTTCTTTCCCAAGCCATGCTGACCCACTGTAAGCTTCTTTCGCAAGCCATGCTGACCCAGGGTAAGTTTGGTTCTCAATCCCTGCTGACCCAGGGTAAGTTTGGTTCACAATCCCTGCTGACCCAGGGTAAGTTTGGTTCTCAATCCCTGCTGACCCAGTGTAAGTTTGGTTCTCAATCCCTGCTGACCCAGGGTAAGTTTGGTTCTCAATCCCTGCTGACCCAGAGTAAGTTTGGTTCACAATCCCTGCTGACCCAGGGTAAGTTTGGTTCACAATCCCTGCTGACCCAGGGTAAGTTTGCTTCACAATCCCTGCTGACCCAGGGTAAGTTTGGTTCACAATCCCTGCTGACCCAGGTAAGTTTGGTTCACAATCCCTGCCTGACCCAGGGTAAGTTTGGTTCACAATCCCTGCTGACCCAGGGTAAGTTTGGTTCACAATCCCTGCTGACCCAGGGTAAGTTTGGTTCACAATCCCTGCTGACCCAGGGTAAGTTTGGTTCTCAATCCCTGCTGACCCAGGGTAAGTTTGGTTCACAATCCCTGCTGACCCAGGGTAAGTTTGGTTCTCAATCCCTGCTGACCCAGGGTAAGTTTGGTTCTCAATCCCTGCTGACCCAGGGTAAGTTTGTTCACAATCCCTGCTGACCCAGGGTAAGTTTGGTTCACAATCCCTGCTGACCCAGGTAAGTTTTGGTTCACAATCCCTGCTGACCCAGGGTAAGTTTGGTTCACAATCCCTGCTGACCCAGGGTAAGTTTGGTTCACAATCCTGCTGACCCAGGGTAAGTTTGGTTCTCAATCCCTGCTGACCCAGGGTAAGTTTGGTTCACAATCCCTGCTGACCCAGGGTAAGTTTGGTTCTCAATCCCTGCTGACCCAGGGTAAGTTTGGTTCACAATCCCTGCTGACCCAGGGTAAGTTTGGTTCACAATCCCTGCTGACCCAGGGTAAGTTTGGTTCACAATCCCCGCTGACCCAGGGTAAGTTTGGTTCACAATCCCTGCTGACCCAGGGTAAGTTTGGTTCTCAATCCCTGCTGACCCAGGGTAAGTTTGGTTCACAATCCCTGCTGACCCAGGGTAAGTTTTGGTTCACAATCCCTGCTGACCCAGGGTAAGTTTGGTTCACAATCCCTGCTGACCCAGGTAAGTTTGGTTCACAATCCCTGCTGACCCAGGGTAAGTTTGGTTCACAATCCCTGCTGACCCAGGGTAAGTTTGGTTCACAATCCCTGCTGACCCAGGGTAAGTTTGGTTCACAATCCCTGCTGACCCAGGGTAAGTTTGGTTCACAATCCCTGCTGACCCAGGTAAGTTTGGTTCACAATCCCTGCTGACCCAGGGTAAGTTTGGTTCACAATCCCTGCTGACCCAGGGTAAGTTTGGTTCACAATCCCTGCTGACCCAGGGTAAGTTTGGTTCACAATCCCTGCTGACCCAGGGTAAGTTTGGTTCACAATCCCTGCTGACCCAGGTAAGTTTGGTTCACAATCCCTGCTGACCCAGGGTAAGTTTGGTTCACAATCCCTGCTGACCCAGGTAAGTTTGGTTCACAATCCCTGCTGACCCAGGGTAAGTTTTGGTTCACAATCCCTGCTGACCCAGGGTAAGTTTGGTTCACAATCCCTGCTGACCCAGGGTAAGTTTGGTTCACAATCCCTGCTGACCCAGGGTAAGTTTGGTTCACAATCCCTGCTGACCCAGGTAAGTTTGGTTCTCAATCCCTGCTGACCCAGGGTAAGTTTGGTTCACATCCCTGCTGACCCAGGTAAGTTTGGTTCACAATCCCTGCTGACCCAGGGTAAGTTTGGTTCACAATCCCTGCTGACCCAGGGTAAGTTTGGTTCACAATCCCTGCTGACCCAGGGTAAGTTTGGTTCACAATCCCTGCTGACCCAGGGTAAGTTTGGTTCTCAATCCCTGCTGACCCTGGGTAAGTTTGGTTCACAATCCCTGCTGACCCAGGGTAAGTTTGGTTCACAATCCTAGCTGACCCAGGGTAAGTTTGGTTCACAATCCCTGCTGACCCAGGTAAGTTTGGTTCACAATCCTGCTGACCCAGGTAAGTTTGGTTCACAATCCCTGCTGACCCTGGGTAAGTTTGGTTCACAATCCCTGCTGACCCTGGGTAAGTTTGGTTCACAATCCCTGCTGACCCAGGGTAAGTTTGGTTCACAATCCCTGCTGACCCAGGGTAAGTGTACAATTGTTTTTTCAGAATCTGTTATGAATCAAGTGTTGAAAATATGAAGTGTTTATTATTATCATCATTGTTATTGTATTTTAATATAATAATAATAATAATGATGATTATATAGTGATATTAGCATTAGTTTTAATCGAGGCAGTTCATTATTTTTATTAGTAGTAACAGTAATAATAGTTGTAGTAATAGCAAATATGAATCCAAAAATGACAATGACAATATTGAAAGTAATTTTGACTACTTTCGAGTAACTCTGAATTTGTTGTAATATATTCTTCATAAATGCAAACATTCGTCACGTGTACTACAGTTGAAGAGAGAACAGTTTCGTTGCCTAGGTCGAGCTGCGTTAAGAGACACCTCTGCTACACAGACACCTTTGTCTGTGATGATGGTGAACCAGGTATTGTTGTGGTAGATGTTGTTGATAGTGATGATGGTGTCGCCACTGGGGCTGAGAGGAAACCCTGGGCTATAGTTTTTCGCTTCCACGGGGTACAGGAAGCACTCTGTGGACACATTGTGCAAGAGAACAAGTCATAATTAACAAAATAAAGCTGAAAGAAGAGGTGAATATTTTTTAAAAAAGATGGGATCAAGAGCGCCAGCTCAGTCACAGAGTGATTGGCAGCTCCTCCAGCCTATTCCAGCTCTGATCTTTTTAATAATTCAGCATATCTTAGTTAACTACTGGTAGGTTACCTGCAGTTGTTTACGGAGGTCACTGCGTCCACGGACCAGTCCCAGGCCAGACCTCTTGGTTGCTGGTCTGATCTACTGTTGGTGCCCGCCGCCCACAATCCATTATAAAGCACCACAACCAGGCCGCTTAAGGAATTTGTCGCGTTCCCTTTATATTATCTATTAAACATTTTTAGTTAACTAGTTAGTTCTAGTGTGTTGTATTATCTCTAGCAAACCTGAATTAGTTAGATATCAACTTCTAGTGTTCTGTATTCTGCAGACTTCAATTTCTCCTTCCCCCAAGGGAAATCCTGCAGGATACGACCAGTGAGTCCTCTTCCTCCTAGATGTGACTCATCAGGTTTCAAAGTCATATCAAAATAGGGGCAGACCGGACTGTCTAGTACTGATATCAATTTATTTATTTAAGAATAATAATAATAATTAATATTATTATTATATTAGTATTATTATTATTAGTAGTAGTGATAGTATAACAATGACTATTTTAGGTGCAGATTTAATAGTGTAGATGAAAGAAACACAGCTACGAAATCAGTCCTCAAAAACTTGTGTTGAAAGTGTGAGCGGAGGTTTGGTCACCACTACATGATACCGTTATCTTCCCAGCGTCCTCGACCCTCCTACTCAGCTCGCTGTAAAACTCACTACTTCATATATGTATAATCAATAATGGTGTAATGAATACTTATCGATCCTAATTAATAACTAATATAGAGACGGAAACTCGGAAAGGTGGTGTGTGTATTTCGACCCCCAACTTGAGGCCTCTTCAGCAGAAGAGAGTCTGATATATGTAAACTACTGAGATTAGCACTGTGGATATAGATAACACAGTTGGTAAAAGCTCATACATAACAAAGACAGTGGGTACAAGCTTTATAACATATCCAAGACAGTATGAAGAAACTATCATGGGACAGGAAGACATTATCATGTAGTGGATGACAACGTTTTTTGTTTTGACTCACGAAATCGAAATGACACGATTTTTTTTGTTTGGGGAAGGAGGAATGTCGTCCCTTCAAGTGAGGTGCCTTAATGTTGGAGAAGGACTCTTGATAAATGTAATTCGAGCTACCAACCCTTTCACTGATTAAACTTGATTAACTCCCCGTTCCCCAGATGTATGAGTACAACGTAACACTTTTCCCTTGATTATAATAATAACCGACAGTCGCCAGAATCAAGTCTCTGAGAATAGTGAAGCTTTATCAGGAAAATGAAAATTTTCCTGGTTATGCGAGTCGTAGTCATTTATTTTTTTTCACTCCCTTCTATGTGTCGCAATGGGAGGCCAGTAAGGCTATTTACATTCCCTTTATTTATTCCTGTTTTCCATTTATACACCTCGATCATATCCCCCCTAATTCTACACCTTTCGAGAGAGTGCAAATTCAGGGCCCTCAGTCTATCCTCATAGGGAAGATTTCTGATACATTGGATCATCTCTGTCATCCTCCTCTGTACGTTTTCCAGAGCATTTATATCCATTCTATAATACGGTGACCAGAACTGAACAGAATAGTCTAAATGAGGCCTAACCAAGGATATATAAAGTTGAAGAACAACCTGAGGACTTCTATTGTTTATACTTCTAGATATGAACTCAAGAATTCTGTTAGCTTTATTGCGAACACTAATGCACTGTTGTCTTGGTTTTAGATTACTGCTGACCAGAACTCTTAAATCCTTTTCGCAATCAGTAGCATTAAGATCTACATTATTTAGTTTATATGTGGCATGGTTATTTAACTGTCCAACATTTAGAACTTTACATTTGACTATATTAAACTGCATCTGCCACTTCTCTGACCATTGCATCAGTCTATTCAAATCATCCTGGAGTGCTCTAGTGTCTTCATTAGAATGAATTGGACGGCCTATTTTGGTGTCATCAGCAAATTTGCTTATGTCGCTATTTATTCCCTCATCTATATCGTTAATGTAAATTGTGAACAACAACGGGCCCAATACTGACCCCTGAGAAACACCGCTTGTGACGTGCCCCCATTCTGATTTCTCCCCATTTGTGCAAACTCTCTGCTGCCTATTTGTCAGTCATGCCTCTACCCAGGAAAAACTTTCTCCTCCTATTCCGTGTGCCTTAAGTTTCCTCAATAGCCTCTGATGTGGAACTCTATCGAAAGCCTTACTGAAGACCATATACACAATATCATATTCATTACCATGATCTACCTCCTCAAATACCTTAGTGAAAAATGTTAGTAAATTCGTAAGACAGGAATGCCCCTTTGTAAAACCGTGTTGAGATTCATTAATCAATCTGTGCCTATCAAGATGGCTACAAATTGCTTCGGCAATTATTGATTCCATAAACTTTCCCACTTGCACACGAAAATCACTCACTACGAAAGCAAAAGACTTGGCAGACGATGTAACATCCCCCCAATGAAAAGCAGGGGTGTCACTAGCACGTTAAGAGGCCATACAATAAGTGTCAGGGGCCCGAGACTGTTCAACTGCCTCCCAGCATACATAAGGGGGATTACCAACACACCCCTGGCAGTCTTCAAGCTGGCACTGGACAAGCACCCAAAGTCGGTTCCAGACCAGCCGGGCTGTGGCTCGTACGTTGGTTTGCGTGCAGCCAGCAGTAACAGCCTGGTTGATCAGGCTCTGATCCACCAGGAGGCCTGGTCACAGACCTGGCGTTGACCCCCGGAACTCTCTCCAGGTAAACTCTCTAGGTAAACTATGGAGGTAAGGCTTATTGATCTATAGTTCGAAGCCAAGGCCCTGTCACTTGCCATTTTCCACTTATCAGGCACTATGCCAGTTTGTAGTGATATGTCAAAAAGATTAGCCAAAGGTATGCTAAGTTCCTCTTTACATTCCTTTAACACCCTTGCAAACAGTTCATCAGGACCAGGGGATTTGTTAGGTTTTAGTTTCTCTATTTGTCTTAGTACCATGTCACTAGTTACCACAACCGTGCATAGTTTATTATCGTCCTGTTCTATATAAACTATTATTTCAGGAATATCGCTAGTATTTTCCTGGGTGAAAACTGAGAGGAAGCAGGTATTGAGAATTTCACACATATCCTTATCACTGTCAGTGATCTGACCAGAGTTACTCTTAAGTGGGCCAATATTGTCCCTAATCTTACTTCTGTATACCTGAAAGAACCCTTTTGGGTTAGACTTTGAATCCCTTGCGACCTTAGCCTCATAATCCCTTTTTGCTTTTCTTGTTCCTTTCTTTATTTCTCTCTTTAATTGAATATATTGATTTCTTAACTACCCATCCCCTATTTTGATACACCTCTATAGGCCTCTCTTTTAACCAATGAGATGTTTTTAACCTATTGTTCATCCATTTGGGATCATTTTTGTTAGATCTAATTTCCATGCTCGGAACAAAAGTTGTCTGGGCAGCTACAACTATGCTCTGAAAAACGTCATGTTGGCAACCAAGATCACCTACCTGACCCATAGTCAGGTCATCCCAATTTAGCCCACCCATGTCATTTCTCAGTCCCATGAAATTGGCCAAGCGAAAGTCTGGGACAGAAATTTGATTGCAGTTATCTGGGTAATTCTTCCGTTGCCCATTAGAAAACTTGGTTTATATCTTCTTGGAGATTTACAATGTCCTCAATATCATCTACGTCGTCTGAAAAGGATGATATGGTGCTATGGTTTACATTTCTGTCCATGTCTGATATGAGGATGAGGAACAGAATGGGGCTGAGTACTGTGCCTTGTGGAACAGTGCTCTTCACTATGGCAGCTTCCTGATTTAACTCTGTTTACCACTACTCTTTGTGTTCGATTGGTTAGAAAGTTGAATATCCATCTGCCCACTTTGCCAGCTATCCCTTTAACAAGTATTTTGTGCATTCTTATACCATGATCGCACCTGTCAAAGACTTTTGCAGAATTTGTGTATACTATATCAGCGTTCTGCTTGTTTGCCAGTGCATCCAAGACCGTATCATAGTGATCCAGTAGTTGCGAGAGGCAGGAGCGACCTGCTCTGAACCCATGTTGCCCGATTGTGCAATTGTTGGAAATTCAAGTGGTTTGCAATCATGCTTCTTAGTATCCTTTTAAAGATTTTTATGATATGAAACGTTAGAGCTATTGGTCTACAGTTTTTAGCTGTTGCTTTGCTGCCACCTTTATGGAATGGGGCTATATCCATTGTTTTTAGTGATTAGAATTTCACCTGTGTCTATGCTCCTTCTGCATAGCATACATAGGGCAATCGAAAGGGGCATCTTGCAGTTCTTAATGAACACAGAGTTCCACGAGATTAGGCCTGGGGCTGAGTACATAGGGATGTTGTCAATGGCTATCTCAAAGTCTAGTGGAGTTAGGGTTATGCCAGAAATTTGGCATACCTTGTAGGTAGTAGGCTGATAGACAGCAACCACTCAGGGAGGTACAACCGTCCTACCAAATGAGTGTGAAACATAAGCCTGTAATTGTTTTGCATGATGGTAGGATTGCTGGCATCATTTTCTGTCTCAATAACATGCAAGGTTACAAGTATGTCTTGTTACTTTTACTTACACTTAGGTTACACTACACATGTTGTACAAACATATATATACTAACCCCTCTGGGTTTTCTTCTATTTCCTTCCTAGTCCTTGTTCTTATTTATTTCTGCTTATCTCCATGGGGAAGTGGAATAGAATTCTTCCTCCGTAAGCTATGCATGTCGTAGGAGGCGACTAGATGCCGCGATCAATGGGCTAGTAACCCCTTCTCCTGCATAAATTACTAAAAAGAACAAACCAAGAACTTTATAAAATTGGGATGTTTGAATGTGCGTGAATGTAGTGCAGATGATAAGAAAGGAGTGATTGCAAAGTTTATGAAAGAAAGGAAGTTGGATGTCCTGGCCCAAAGTGAAACCGAGCTGAAGGGGGTAAGGAAGCTTCAGTGGGGACAAATAAATGGGATTAAGTCAGGAGTATCTGAGAGAGTTAGAGCTAAAGAAGGAGTAGCAATAATATTAAAGATCAGTTATGGAGAGAGAAGAGGGAATATAAATGTATAAATTCAAGGATTATGTGGATTAAAATAAGGGTCAGATGTGAGCAGTTGAACTTTGTATAGAAAGGGGATAAATAAATATTCAAGATATGATATAGGGCGAAATGACAGTAGTTTGTTGGACTATGTATTGGTAGATAAAAGACTGTTGAGTAGACTTCAGGATGTACATGTTTATAGAGGGGCCACAGATATATCAGATCACTTTAGTTGTAGCTACAGTGAGAGTAAAAGGTAGATGGGATACAAGGAAAATAGAAGCATCAAGTAAGAAAGAGGTGAAGGTATATAAACTAAAAGAGGAGGCAGTTAGGGTAAGATATAAACAATTATTGGAGGATAGATGAGCTAGTGAGTGTATAGGCAATGGGGTCGAAGATGTATGGGGTAGGGTCAAGAATGTAGTGTTAGAGTGTTCAGCAGAAGTTTGTGGTTACAGGAAAGTGGGTGCGGGAGGGAAGAAGAGCAATTGGTGGAATGATGATGTAAAGAGAGAAAAAGTAAGAGAGAAAAAGTTAGCATATGAGTTTTTACAAAGTAGAAGTGATGCAAGGAGGGAAGAGTATATGGAGAGAAAAAGAGAGGTTAAGAGAGTGGTGAAGAAATGTAAAAAGAGAGCAATTGACAGAGTGGGTGAGATGTTATCAACAAATTTTGTTGAAAATATGAAGAAGTTTTGGAGTGAGATTAATAAGCTAAGAAAGCCTAGGGAAAGAATGGATTTGTTAGTTAAAACAGGAGAGGAGAATTATTAAATGGAGAGTTAGAGGTATTGGGAAGATGGAGGGAATATTTGAGGAATTGTTAAATGTTGACGAAAACAGAGAAGCTGTGATTTCGTGTAGAGAGCAAGGAGGAATAACATCTTATAGGAGTGAGGAAGAACCAGTTGTGAGTGTGGGGAAGTGCATGGGGCAGTGAGTAGAATGAAAGGGGTTAAAGCAGCTGGGACTGATGGGATAAAAATAGGAATATTAAAAGTAGGTAGGGATACAGTTTTGGAGTGGTTAGTGTTTTAATTTAATAAATATATGGAAGAGGGTAAGGTACCTAGGGATTGGCAGAGAGCAT
>NC_069430.1:15223412-15248412 GCF_026875155.1 Cherax quadricarinatus | reverse complement strand
GTGTCACTGTCAACAGACGTGTCACTGTCAGCAGATGTGTCACTGTCAACAGACGAGTCAGTGTCAACACGTGTCATTGTCAACAGACGATTCACTGTCAACACGTGTTGTTGTCAGCAGTCGTGTCACTGTCAACACATGTCATTGTCAGCAGACATATCACTATCAACACGTGTCACTGTCAGCAGACCTGTCACTGCCAACAGACGTGTCACTGTCAACACGTGTCATTGTCAACAGACGTTACACTGTCAACACGTGTTATTTTTAGCAGTCGTGTCACTGTCAACAAGTGTCACTGTCAGCGGACGTGTCACACACACAAGCCTCACAGTGACTATCAAACATGACCGCCATGTATATCAGAGACTCATAATAAATATATTTCCTTGTTATCTCTGTTATGGCTGTCAGCTTCTGTCCGTTTCTCTGTCTGCCAATCTGTCCATGTTTGTCCAGCTGTCAGTTGATCTGTCCATATGTTTATCCGTTTGTCTGTCTATCAATCTGTCCATACAGAAACATCAACAAAAACAAATATCTTTTATGGATAATTTGACAGTGTTGTATGACAGTTGGGGAAGTAAAGAGAGTGGATCAGCTGGAGTTGTCACCCCTGGTGCTGTCTTGGAAGACAGCGTCTGTAAAGATATAGAAGTGCAAGACGGAAACAGTGGTCCTGGCATTGAGGAAACAGGTAAAGACCAAGACATACAAAATCCAAAGATACAAAATAGCAATACAGCTGGAGATGCTACATTAACAGTAATAACTGGTGGTGGTACTCATGCTGGTACAAAAACCTGCACCAGTAGGTAACAGCCACAACAAGTCCTGCAGGCATGGAATATATGGAAAAAACAGGTGGAACGTGCAACTTTCGACCATTCAAAAAATTAAGTGACCTGATGACCCAAAGAGTATGCAATTCTTCAGTCCTTGAAAGATAATGATACAACACACACTCTCAGTTACTTAGTTTAATATCTTTATTATACACCTCATACCCATGGTGTGGGCGGTACTCAAAAGATTACTAAGGTACATAATGGGTCCAGTGACTGGACCCCAAAGTTATGATAGCTGAACTAGTTACAAAGGTAATGAACTCCAGGTAGATCTGGTCACAATCATGGCAAGTTACAAAGGTAATGAATCATCCTCACTCCTATACATGGTTACAATCATGAACAAATTACAAAGTAAAGAGCCACTGACACGTCCACACCTGGTCACAATTGTATTGAATTATAAATACATATATTAAGTGGGTCATACACCCACACGAGTGCACGCGCACACACACACACACACACAGTAGGGACAGCGAGCGCGCTAGTCACACCGTCGGTGCTCCGGGAATTTAAGTGTTTTTGAGGGCTACCTAAGTGTTCTGCAAGGGTTACTAAGTGTGTCAGGGTAGTGAAAAATCCTAGAAGTGTTTTTTTTAATTGCCTGAGCCACATAAGTGTGGGGAGAGCCACAATTTTGTAAGTGATCTGGAAAATAAAAGCGTTGTGGCGCAGGCTAGTGTGTAAGGCGGCGTTGCCAAGTGTCACCCAAGAAAGGTAATAAAGTGAAACAATCGTGTGACCAGTGAAAGAAATACAGTGAATAGGGTACATTATTAACGAGAAGAAATTGAGGTGGACCTACGCCAAGACGTCACATCGAGCTGGACAATCTACAGGCTGCTACAGCTGCACTACAAGTACTGTATCCACCTATGAGTGGTTGTTTGGGTGTGGGGTTCCAGGTTCCAGTTAACTGCCAAGCTGAATGTGAATGCTCTAACTCTCATAGCACGATAAAGAATAGGCACTCAAGTATTCAATAAGGAATAGCAATTGGTAATCCATTGAACAAGGCGATTAACTTACTATAAGCTATTGTAAGTAGGTGAGTGTCAAGTCCCAGGAGGGTGGGAGTCAGGTCACAAGAGGTTGTGGACACAAGCGACCACTGAGAATCCACATTACACTCCAAGCACAAGCCACCTACTTTTCAGACACATAATAAACCCACACATAATTCGACACATAATTACACACACACACACACACACACACACAACCTACCCCCCTAACCATCCCTCCCTCACACACACACACACACACACACACACACACACACACACTACACAGGAATGAGGAACTTCCTGAATGAGGTTCAGTGGGACAGAGAACTGGCAGGGAAGCCAGTTAATGAGATGATGGAATATGTAGCAACAATGTGCAAGGAGGCTGAGGAGAGGTTTGTACCCAAGGGTAACAGGAATAATGAAAAAGCCAGGATGAGCCCATGGTTCACCCAAAGATGCAAGGAGGCAAAAACCAAGTGTGCTAGGGAATGGAAGAAATATAGAAGGCAAAGGACCCAGGAGAATAAGAAGAGCAGTCGTAGAGCCAGAAACGAATATGCACAGATAAGAAGGGAGGCCCAACGTCAATATGAAAACGACATAGCAGCAAAAGCCAAATCTGACCGAAGCTGTTTTTACAGCCACATCAGGAAGAAAACAACCGTTAAGGACCAGGTAATCAGGCTAAGGAAGGAAGGAGGAGAGACAACAAGAAATGACTGTGAAGTATGTGAGGAACTCAACAAGAGATTCAAAGAAGTGTTCACAGAGGAGACAGAAGGGGCTCCAGAAAGACGGAGAGGTGGGGTTTCACCACCATGTGCTGGACATAGTACACACAACAGAGGAAGAAGTGAAGAGGCTTCTGAGTGAGCTAGATACCTCAAAGGCAATGGGGCCAGATAACACCTCTCCATGGGTCCTGAGAGAGGGAGCAGAGGCGCTATGTGTACCCCTAACAACAATATTCAATACATCTATCGAAACAGGGAGATTGCCTGAGGCATGGAAGACAGCAAATGTGGTCCCAATCTTTAAAAAAGGAGACAGACATGAAGCACTAAACTACAGACCAGTGTCACTGACATGTATAGCATGCAAAATCATGGAAAAGATTGTCAGGAGAAGAATGGTGGAACATCTAGAAAGGAATGATCTCATCACCAGCAGACAACATGGTTTCAGAGACGGGAAATCCTGTGTCACAAACCTACTGGAGTTCTATGACATGGAAATCGTACTGACGACACTGGAGGACAGAAGGGTCATGGGAGACATGATAACGACATACAAGATACTGCGGGGAATAGACAAGGTGGACAGAGACAGGATATTCCAGAGAGGGGACACAGATACAAGGGGTCACAATTGGAAGTTGAAGACAGACGAGTCACAGGGACGTTAGGAAGTATTTCTTCAGTCATAGAGTCGTCAGGAAGTGGAATAGCCTAGCAAGTGAAATAGTGGAGGCAGGAACCATACACAATTTTAGGAAGAGGTATGACAAAGCTCAGGAAGCAGAGAGGGAGAGGACCTAGTAGCAATCAGTGAAGAGGCGGGACCAGGAGCTGAGTATCGACCCCTGCAACCACAATTAGGTGAGTACACACACACACTCAAAGACAGGATGTTCCAGAGATGGGACACAGTAACTAGGGGACACAGTTGGAAGTTGAAGACACAGATGAATCACAGGGATGCTAGGAAGTATTTCTTCAGCCACAGAATAGTCAGCAAGTGGAATAGTTTGGGAAGCGATGTAGTGGAGGCAGGATCCATACATAGCTTTAAGCAGAGGAATGATAAAGCTCACGGTTCAGGGAGAGTGACCTAGTAGCGACCAGTGAAGAGCCGGGACCAGGAGATAGGACTCGACCCCTGCAACGTCAACTAGGTGAGTAGATGAGTACACACACACACACACACACACACACACACACACACACACACACACACACACACACACACACACACACACACTTTTATCAATAACTGTTAAGAAATATTCTCTCACCAACATCCTTTAACATTTCAGTACAGAACAACCCCAGATTTCTTTGAACACTATCAAAAACATTCTCATACAACATTTGAATACTCTCAAACATCGCTTGAACACTTCCAAACAACATTGAATCACTTCCCAAATATCATTTTGAATATTCCCAAATAACATTTGACATTTCTAACTGATCCACACTTACACATTTCATTAACTTAAATTACATCTCATTCCCCAGACTACTCCGTAATTCTCCAGATTTTTACAACATTGGCACAAAAAAAAAAAAAATAACTCATGCACTTATGATATGAGTCATTACGAAAACTAACACACAGACACCACACTTTACTTTGAACACTACCAAAACACTCCCATACATCATGTGAACACCACCAAATCACCACTGAATACTCCCAGAACACCACTGAACACCTTCAAAAATTCTCTTGCACATCATTTGAACACCTTCAAAAATATCATCAAACTCCTTTGAATACTCCCAAATACACCACTGAATACTACCAAAACACTACTGAATACTACCAAAACACTACTGAATACTACCAAAACACTACTGAATACTACCAAAAACACTACTGAATACTACCAAAACACTACTGAATACTACCAAAACACTACTGAATACTACCAAAACACTACTGAATACTACCAAAACACTACTGAATACTACCAAAACACTACTGAATACTACCAAAAACACCACTGAATACTACCAAAACACTACTGAATACTACCAAAACACTACTGAATACTACCAAAACACTACTGAATACTACCAAAACACTACTGAATACTACCAAAACACTACTGAATACTACCAAAACACTACTGAATACTACCAAAACACCAAAATCACCAGAAACTAAGATCAGCATCACCAACTAACACCCATTTTCACACAAATCCCCTCAAATCACTATAACCAAGACGATTACCAACTTCTATGATTACGCTCACCTCCAACTAAGATATAACATTAGCGCAAAAAACATGAACACAAACCTAACACACAAACACAACAGGATCATCTCTTTTTCGGCATCTCTAGTTCGACAACAACACCCACAACCCACAACAACAACCCACAAGTTATAACCTCTTTTTTGGTATCTCTAGTTCGACAACAACACCCACAACCCTCATCACTTACCATTTTATTCACAATTTTTCATCTTTCGGTACAAATTTTTCTCAAAATGATTTAATGTTTTTCCCTTTTTTTTTTACTAAATCTTAAATGTAATGCACATTCCTCCATACACTCACTAAAAATCTTATAAAACCCTCTCCATACCTTTCTCCTTGTATCCACATAGATTAATATTATACTCACAACAACTAAGTGTTGGGAGATGGATGGGTGGATGTGAAGAGGGTGATGAGAAGTAAAGTTTGGGGGGTGGGGAGAAGGGGTAAGAAGAGGATTGTATTAGAATTTTAATGTAATATGGGAATTTTACTGAAATTAAAAGTATTGTGTGAATATATTTTAAAAGAATGGACTGAGTAAGCATATCTAGGCTTAAATTCTCTCTATGGTAGAATTGAGTATTGTTGTTGAGGTAGAGAGAGAGTTACTTCGTGGGAGGCTGACCTGAGATTTTAATCTGAAGGTAAATCAGATAAGACTCGCCAAGCAGTTCTCGCTCGGCATATTTGTGCAGATGTCTAGACTTGAGGAGACTGACAAATGAATCTTTTGTTGTATTATGTAAAAATTGTGGATTGTTGTGGGTATTAACGAAAATGAGGAATTATTTGGGTTATCCTGATTAAGAGTGAAAATGTGTATTAGTGTCATTAAACATTTATAAAAAAAATTGTAACGAAAGGGGAGAAATTGTGAAATAAAATGGTAAGTGATGTGGGTTATGGGTGTTGTTGTCGAACTGGAGATGCCGAAAAAAAACGTTATGGTGACAGACCTGATTCGGCCTGTTGGCTTGTGTGTGTGTGTGTGTGTGTGAGGTCATCACGTGATGTCACTGACTGCTGAGTAAACACAGGTAGGGTGAGGAAGTTACTTGACTCACGAAATCGTAATGACACGATTGCAAACAAACCATACCACGGGCGGGATTTGAACCCGCGGTCAGAGAGTCTCGAAACTCCAGACCGTCGCGTTGGCTAGCTGGTCCAGTGGCTAACGCGACGGTCTGGAGTTTTGAGACTCTCTGACCGTGTGTTCAAATCCCGCCCGTGGTATGGAGAGGAAGTTACTTGTTTAGACCTGCATAGGGAGGACCCAAAAATTTGATCCAAGGAAGTGGAGAGTAGCTCAAATCTTTGTATTATTGATATCGAGAAAAAGTTGAACCGAGGAAGTGGAGGGTAAATCTTGATCCAAGGAGATGGAGGGTAAAGTCATCTTTTTCTGTGTATTATTGAAAAAAAAAATCGAAATTTTGGGGAAAGAGGGGTTAAATCTTGATCCGAGGAGGTGAAGCAGGGATTTTGGGATGGGGGTGGAAGTGGGAGGTGTGGGTGAGAGAGAGAGGTGTTGATCTGAGGAGGTGGAGACTACAAGAAAATGGAAAATTTGAGGGGGAGATGGAGAGAGTGATCTTGACCCAAGGAGATGGAGCAGGAATATTTGGACATAGAGGATGATGGTGTGGGGGAGGGTGATCTTGATCCAAGGAGATGGAGAATACAAGAAAATGGAAATTTTGGTGGGAGATGGAGAGGGAGGTCTTGATCCAAGTAAGTGGAGCAGGAATATTTGGGCATAGAGGGTATGGGAGATGGAAGTGGGTGGTGGGAGGTGTGGGGGAGATGGAGGGTAAATCTTGATCCAAGGAGATGGGGAGCACAAGAAAATGAAATAAAAAAAAATAAAAACAAATCGGAAAAAATTCGGGGAGCGGGGACGATCCGGACGACGCTGAAGAAGGCGCTGGAGGGGCCTCGTGGGGCGTGGGCGCGGGTGGGCGCGGGCGGGAGCGGGTGGGCACGTGGCACGGGACCCAAAGGGTCATTATCACATAGGTGCGATTTTTCACACATAGGTGCGAAAAGCAGCATCCTTTGAGAGACCGTACAGAAGAAAACTTCACTACTGTGTGTGTGTGTGTGTGTGTGTGTGTGTGTGTGTGTGTGTGTGTGTGTGTGTGTGTGTGTGTGTACTCACCTAATTGTACTCGCCTAATTGTGGTTGCAGGGGTCGAAACTCAGCTCCTGGCCCCGCCTCTTCACCGACTGCTACTAGGTTCTCTCTCCCCCTGCTCCATGAGCTTTATCATACCTCGTCTTAAAACTATGTATTGTTCCTGCCTCCACTACATCGCTTGCCAGACTATTCCACTTCCTAACTACTCTATGACTGAAGAAATACTTCCTAACATCCCTTTGACTCATCTGAGTCTTCAGCTTCCAATTGTGACCCCTTGTTTCTGGGTCCCATCTCTGGAACATCCTGTCTCTGTCCACCTTGTCTATTCCACGCAGTATTTTGTATGTCGTTATCGTGTCTCCCCTGACCCTCCTGTCCTCCAGTGTTGTCAGACCGATTTCCCTTAACCTTTCTTCGTAGGACATTCCCCTTAGCTCTGGAACTAGCCTTGTTGCAAACCTTTGCACTTTCTCTAATTTATTGACGTGTTTGACCAGGTGTTGGTTCCAAACTGGTGCTGCATACTCAAGTATGGGCCTGACGTACACAGTGTATAAAGTCTTGAACGATTCCTTACTGAGGTACTGGAACGCTATTCTCAGGTTTGCCAAGCACCCATATGCCGCAGCAGTTATCTGGTTAATTTGTGCTTCTGGCGATGTACTCGGTATTATACTCACTCCTAGGTCTTTCTCCTTGAGTGAGGTTTGCAGCCATTGGCCACCTAGCCTATACTCTATCTGCAGTCTTTTCTGCCCTCCTCTGATCTTCATGACTTTGCATTTGGCGGGGTTAAATTCTAGGAGCCAGTTTCTGGACCACACATCCAGCCTGTCCAAGTCTCTTTGTAGACCTGTCTGGTCCACGTCTGATTTAATTCTCCTCATTAACTTCACGTCATCTGCAAACAGGGACACTTCAGAGTCTATCCCTTCTGTCATGCCGTTCACATATACCAAGAATAGCACTGGTCCAAGGACTGACCCCTGTGGGACCCCGCTCGTCACTGGCACTCACTGTGATACCTCATCACGGACCATGACTCGCTGTTGCCTCCCTGTTAGGTATTCTCTGATCCATTGCAGTGCCCTTCCTGTTATACGTGCCTGTTCCTCTAGCTTCTGTACTAATCTCTTGTGAGGAACTGTGTCAAAGGCCTTCTTGCAGTCCAAGAAAATGCAATCAACCCACCCCTCCCTCTCATTTCTTACTTCAGTTACCTTGTCGTAAAACTCTAGTAGGTTTGTGACACAGGATTTGCCTTCCATGAATCCATGCTGGCTGTCCTTTATAATCTTGTTCCGCTCCAGGTGCTCCACCACTCTCCTTCTGATAATCTTTTCCAAGACTTTGCATACTATACATGTCAGTGACACTGGTCTATAATTCAGTGTTTCATTTCTGTCTCCTTTCTTAAAGATGGGGACTATATTTGCCTTCTTCCATACTTCAGGTAGTTGCCCAGTTTCAAGGGAAGTGTTGAAGATTTTGGTTAGTGGCACACGTAGTGTCCCTGCTCCCTCTCTAAGGACCCACGGAGAGATGTTGTCCGGTCCCACCGCCTTTGAGGAATCAAGGCCACTTAGGAGCTTCTCCACCTCCACCTCAGTTGTGTGTAATTCATCCAACACTTGTTGGTATATTCCTTGTTGCTGTACGCCACTGTTTTGTCTCCCCGTTGTCCCTTCAGCCTCCACTGTAAATACTTCCTGAAATCTCATATTGAGCTCTTCACATACCTCCTGGTCGTTTCTTGTGACCTCTCCACCTTCTTTCCTCAGCCTGATTACCTGGTCTTTGACTGGTGTCTTCCTCCTGATGTGGCTGTAGAGTAGTTTCGGGTCAGACTTGACTTTCGATCCTATGTCATTTTCATACTGCCGCTGCACCTCCCTTCTTATCTGTGCATACTCGTTTCTGGCTCTTCGACTAATCTCTTTATTTTCCTGAGTCCTTTGCCTTCTGTACTTTTCCCATTCCCTAGAGCACTTAGTTTTTGCCTCTAAGGACCCACGGAGAGATGTTGTCCGGTCCCACCGCCTTTGAGGTATCAAGGTCACTTAGGAGCTTCTCCACTCCCTCCTCAGTTGTGTGTAATTCATCCAACACTTGTTGGTATATCCCTTGTTGCTGTATGCCACTGTTTTGTCTCCCCGTTGTCCCTTCAGCCTCCACTGTAAATACTTCCTGAAATCTCATATTGAGCTCTTCACATACCTCCTGGTCGTTTCTTGTGAGCTCTCCACCTTCTTTCCTCAGCCTGATTACCTGGTCTTTGACTGGTGTCTTCCTCCTGATGTGGCTGTAGAGTAGTTTCGGGTCAGACTTGACTTTCGATGCTATGTCATTTTCATACTGTCGCTGTGCCTCCCTTCTTATCTGCGCATACTCGTTTCTGGCTCGTTGACTAATCTCTTTATTCTCCTGAGTCCTTTGCCTTCTGTACTTTTTCCATTCTCTAGAGCACTTAGTTTTTGCCTCCATGCTCCTTCGGGTAAACCAAGGGCTCGTTCTGTCCTTCCCATTATTTCTGTTGCCCTTGGGAACAAACCTTTCCTCTGCCTCCTTGCATTTTTTTGTTGCAAAGTCCATTATTTCATTTACTGATTTTCCTACCATTTCCTGTTCCCACTGAACCTCCTGCAGGAAGGTCCTCATTCCCGTGTAGTCCCCCCTTTTATAGTTTAGCTTTTCACTTTCTACTCCTGTTACCCTCTCCACTTTTAGCTCCACGATGTATTCAAAGCTCATAACTATGTGGTCACTAGCTCCAAGGGGCCTTTCATATGTGATGTGCTCAGTGTCTGAGCTACTCAGGGTGAACACGAGGTCCAGTCTTGCTGGTTCATACTCCCCCCTCTCTCTGGTAGTATCCCTAACATGTGTGTGTGTGTGTGTATGTGTGTGTGTGTGTGTGTGTGTGTGTGTGTGTGTGTGTGTGTGTGTGTGTGTGTGTGTGTGTGTGTGTGTGTGTGTGTGTATGTGTGTGTGTGTACTCACCTAGTTGAGGTTGCGGGGGTCGAGTCCGAGCTCCTGGCCCCCTGTGTGTGCATATGTGTGTGTGTGTGCGTGCGTGTGTGTGTGTGTGTGTGTGTGTGTGTGTGTGTGTGTGTGTGTGTGTGTGTGTGTGTGTGTGTGTGTGTGCAAGTGTAAGTGTGTGTGTGTGTGTGCGTGTGTGTGTATGTGTGTGCGTGTGTGTGCGTGTGTGCGTGTGTGTTGTGTGTGTGTGCATGTGTGTGTGTGCGTGTGGGTGTGTGTGTGTATGTGTGTGTGTATGTGTGTGTACTCACCTAGTTGTACTCACCTAGTTGAGGTTGCGGGGTCGAGTCCGAGCTCCTGGCCCCGCCTCTTCACTGATCGCTACTAGGTCACTCTCCCTGAGCCGTGAGCTTTATCATACCTCTGCTTAAAGCTATGTATGGATCCTGCCTCCACTACATCGCTTCCCAAACTATTCCACTTACTGACTACTCTGTGGCTGAAGAAATACTTCCTAACATCCCTGTGATTCATCTGTGTCTTCAGCTTCCAACTGTGTCCCCTTGTTACTGTGTCCAATCTCTGGAACATCCTGTCTTTGTCCACCTTGTCAATTCCTCTCAGTATTTTGTATGTCGTTATCATGTCCCCCCTATCTCTCCTGTCCTCCAGTGTCTTCAGGTTGATTTCCCTTAACCTCTCCTCGTAGGACATACCTCTTAGCTCTGGGACTAGTCTTGTTGCAAACCTTTGCACTTTTCTCTAGTTTCTTCACGTGCTTGGCTAGGTGTGGGTTCCAAACTGGTGCCGCATACTCCAATATGGGCCTAACATACACGGTGTACAGGGTCCTGAATGATTCCTTATTAAGATGTCGGAATGCTGTTCTGAGGTTTGCTAGGCGCCCATATGCTGCAGCAGTTATTTGGTTGATGTGCGCTTCAGGAGATGTGCCTGGTGTTATACTCACCCCAAGATCTTTTTCCTTGAGTGAGGTTTGTAGTCTCTGACCCCCTAGACTGTACTCCGTCTGCGGCCTTCTTTGCCCTTCCCCAATCTTCATGACTTTGCACTTGTGGGATTGAACTCCAGGAGCCAATTGCTGGACCAGGTCTGCAGCCTGTCCAGATCCCTTTGTAGTTCTGCCTGGTCTTCGATCGAGTGAATTCTTCTCATCAACTTCACGTCATCTGCAAACAGGGACACCTCAGAGTCTATTCCTTCCGTCATGTCGTTCACAAATACCAGAAACAGCACTGTCCTAGGACTGTCCCCTGCGGGACCCCGCTGGTCACAGGTGCCCACTCTGACACCTCGCCACGTACCATGACTCGCTGCTGTCTTCATGACAAGTATTCCATGATCCATTGTAGTGCCTTCCCTGTTATCCCTGCTTGGTCCTCCAGTTTTTGCACCAATCTCTTGTGTGGAACTGTGTCAAACGCCTTCTTGCAGTCCAAGAAAATGCAATCCACCCACCCCACTCTCTCTTGTCTTACTGCTGTCACCATGTCATAGAACTCCAGTAGGTTTGTGACACAGGATTTCCCGTCCCTGAAACCATGTTGGCTGCTGTTGATGAGATCATTCCTTTCTAGGTGTTCCACCACTCTTCTCCTGATAATCTTCTCCATGATTTTGCATACTATACATGTCAGTGACACTGGTCTGTAGTTTAATGCTTCATGTCTGTCTCCTTTTTTAAAGATTGGGACTACATTTGCTGTCTTTCATGCCTCAGGCAATCTCCCTGTTTCGATAGATGTATTGAATATTGTTGTTAGGGGTACACATAGCGCCTCTGCTCCCTCTCTCAATACCCATGGGGAGATGTTATCTGGCCCCATTGCCTTTGAGGTATCTAGCTCACTCAGAAGCCTCTTCACTTCTTCCTCGGTTGTGTGCACTGTGTCCAGCACTTGGTGGTGTGCCCCACCTCTCTGTGTGTGTATGTGTGTGTATGTGTGTATGTGCGTACATGTGTGTGTGTGTGTGTGTGTGTGTGTGTATGTGTGTGTGTGTGTATATGTGTGTGTGTGCATGTGTGTGTGTGTATGTGTGTGTGCGTGTGTGTGTGAGTGTGTGTGTGAGTGTGTGTGTATGTGTTTGTATGTGAGTACGTTGTGTGTGTGTGTGTGTGTGGTGTGTGTGTGTGTGTGTGTGTGTGTGTGTATGTGTGTACTCACCTAGTTGAGGATGCAGGGGTCGAGTCCGTGTGTGTGTGTGTGTGTGTGTGTGTGTGTGTGTGTGTGTGTGTGTGTGTGTGTGTGTATGTGTTTTGTACTCACCTATTTGTACTCACCTATTTGTGGTTGCAGGGGTCGAGTCTTAGCTCCTGGCCCAGCCTCTTCACCAGTTGCTACTGGGCCCTCTCTCTCCCCGCTCCATGAGCTTTATCAAACCTCGTCTTAAAACTGTGTATGGTTCCTGCCTCCACTACGTCATTTTCTAGGCTATTCCACTGCCTTACAACTCTAGACTGAAGAAATACTTCCTACTATCTCTCTGACTCATTTGTGTCTTCAACTTCCAATTGTGGCCTCTTGTTTCTGTGTCCCCTCCCTGGAACATCCTGTCTTTGTCCACCTTGTCTATTCCACGCAGTATTTTATATATCGTTATCATGTCTCCCCTGACCCTCCTGTCCTCCAGTGTCGCCAGGCCGATTTCCCTTAATCTTTCTTCATAGGACATTCCCCTTAGCTCTGGAACTAACCTTGTCGCAAACCTTTGTACTTTCTCTAGTTTCTTGACGTGCTTTATCAAGTGCGGGTTCCAAACAGGTGCTGCATACTCCAGTATGGGCCTGACATACACGGTGTACAGTGTCTTGAATGATTCCTTACTAAGGTATCGGAATGCTGTTCTCAGGTTTGCCAGGCGCCCATATGCTGCAGCAGTTATCTGATTGATGTGTGCTTCCGGAGACATGCTCGGTGTTATACTCACCCCAAGATCTTTCTCCCTGAGTGAGGTTTGCAGTCTTTGGCCACCTAGCCTATACTCTGTCTGTGGTCTTCTGTGCCCTTCCCCTATCTTCATGACTTTGCATTTGGCAGGATTAAATTCGAGAAGCCATTTGTCCAGTCTGTCCAGGTCTCTTTGAAGTCCTGCCTGGTCCTCATCAGATTTAATTCTCCTCATTAACTTCACATCATCTGCAAACAGGGACACTTCTGAGTCTAACCCTTCCGTCATGTCGTTCACATATACCAAAAATAGCACTGGTCCTAGGACCGACCCCTGTGGGACCCCGCTCGTCACAGGTGCCCACTGTGATACATCATTACGTACCATGACTCGTTGTTGCCTCCCTGTCAGGTATTCTCTGATCCATTGCAGTGCCCTTCCTGTTATATGCACCTGATGCTCTAGCTTCTGCACTAATCTCTTGTGAGGAACTGTGTCAAGGCCTTCTTGCAGTCCAAGAAGATGCAATCAACCCACCCCTCTCTCTCGTGTCTTACTTCTGTTATTTTATCATAAAACTCCAGAAGGTTTGTGACGCAGGATTTGCCTTCCGTGAATCCGTGCTGGTTGGCATTTATACTCTTGTTCCGTTCCAGGTGCTCCACCACTCTCCTCCTGATAATCTTCTCCATAATTTTGCATACTATACACGTCAATGACACAGGTCTATAGTTTGCAGTTGCCCAGTTTCCAGGGACGTGTTGAAGATTGTGGTAAGTGGCATGCACAACATATCTGCTCCCTCTCTAAGGACCCACGGGGAGATGTTGTCCGATCCCATTGCCTTTGAGGTATCGATGTCCCTTAGCAGTTTCTTCACCTCCTCCTCATCTGTATGTATGTCGTCCAACACTTGTTGGTGTATTCCTTGCTGGTGTCCCCATCTGGTCTGTCCCCATCTGGTCTGTCCCCATCTGTGTGTGTGTGCGTATGTGTGTGTGTATATGTGTGTGTGTATGAGTGTGTGTGTGTGTGTGTGTGTGTGTGTGTATGAGTGTGTGTGGTGACGTGTACTTAGCTCTGTTGGTTTAGAAAGACACGTAAGCAAACACTATGACATATTTATTAGAAAACGTTTCGGTCCTGGGACCTTGATCATTTCTAATATACAGAGGGAGAAAGACATTATATATATAGGCGGAGAGTGAGGTGTGAGTGATGCACGTGACCTGAGGAATGTCATGTATGCCAATTGGCATACATGATACTTAAGCACCACCAACCCAACAACACAGGAGTCACATGATTTCATCGTCTACCCGTCCTCATCACAACATGACATTCCTCAGGTCACGTGCGTCACTCACACCTCACTCTCCGCCTATATATATAATATCTTTCTCCCTCTGTATGTTAGAAGTGATCAAGGTCCCAGGACCGAAACGTTTTCTAATAAATATGTCATAGTGTTTGCTTACGTGTCTTTCTAAACCAGTGGTTCCCAAACTGGGGGTAAATTACCCCCTGGGGGTAATTTAACCATTTTTGGGGGGTAATGGAGGGGTGACAGAAAAAAAGTTATGAATTCTGAAAATCAAGAAAACAATGCGGTACCCGGTATGAGGATTATTGTTAACTTTGTCTTAGTATATAAAGTTGTAAAGTAAGCCTATTATAAGTAAGTAATAAAGTTAAACCAAATAACAATAAACATCAAAAACTAATATACAGTATTAGAAAAGAAGAAATATATAGCTAAGTGTGTGTGGAAACCCAAAAGTATTTTGACAAGTATGCTTCAGGACAAAAGTCACTCAGTAGCCCAGATCGACCTGTCCAGTATGCGTCACTCACTTCCTGAGGCTGCCTCTATTTCACACTGTCAGTTTATCTGTGAGCATCAGCCGAGGTAGACATAAGCTGGTATGTATGTGTACTGCCCTGTGCAGTATATAGATAGTATTTACCCACTGTTACTGTGAATTTGTAGCTATTATTAATTTTATATATAATGTATGTGTGGTTCTTACGTTTTCAATGGTTTTGCTAGGATTAGCAGAGTATGCGAGGCTGTATGCGTTCACTGTAGTCTCGCGCTACACGGTGCTCTTGTGCTGACAAGCATGATACTTGCAGCCTGACAATTTTGAATGTATGCGTGTGTGCTTGCATCAGTGAACTTGTGTTAGCTGCCATGCGAGAAATTATGTACCTTGCGTTTTGCAGTGTATGCATGGATATTCTTCTTTTTCTGCAGATTGAACAAGAAAATGTTCAAAAAGCGCACCTACACTGACGCCTTTCTTCGCCATGGCTTTGTGAATTTAACTTCTGGTGGAGAGGATCGGCCACAATGTGTGGCATGTCACAAAGTGTTGACAAATGAAAGCCTCAAGCCATCAAAACTCTCAGCTCACCTCCAGAAGTGCCATCCAAATCTTCAAAATAAGGATCAGGCTTATTTTCAGCGCCAGGCTGTAGCACTGAAGAATATCCAGTTCGGCTCATCTGGAATTCAAGCCCAAAAGCTTCAAGCTGCTGTCGAAGCATCCTACTGTGTTGCATATAAAATTGCCGAACAACAGAAATGCCACACCATCGCAGAGAATCTGATTATGTCTTGTGCATACGAGATGGTAAGCAAGGTATGTGGGGAGGATCAAGCGAAGAAACTGAGTGTCATATCTCTATCAAACAACACCATCCGCCGACGAGTCGATGACATGGCATCAGATATCCTGTCCCAAGTTACAACAGAGATCAAGGAAAGCTCATATGGCAAATTCTCCTTGCAATTTGATGAATCGTGTGACGTAGCCAGCTGTGCTGTTCTCCTTGGGTTCGTCCGTTACGTCCACCAGGACAAGATCAAAGAAGAGTTCCTATTATGCGAGGATCTGCTGACAACCACAAAGGGAGAAGATGTCTTCAATATCATCAACAGTTTTCTTTACCAAGAATGGATTGGATTGGAACAGCGTTCAACAGGTAGGAAACGAGTTTATATAAAGTCTAAATTAGTATAAATACAATGAATTACACGGCATATAGTCATATACAGTTTTATTTATTGTACAAGTAACTGTAGTGTAGCTAATATTTTGTACATGATTCACACAAAAAATTTCGTGCCTGTCGTACTGAAATACTCAAGTACCGAGATAATTAATTAAAACCATATAATTATAACGCAAAAGATAAGTAACAATGACTAACTGACGCAGTCTATAATAATTTTTTCTTTTTATTCCAGGTCTCCGTCGATGGAGCACCGTCGATGATGGGTGGTCATCGTGGATTACGGGGCCTCATACAAGCTATCAATCCAGAAATTTCTGTAGATCACTGCATCATTCATCGGTACTCTCTTGGATCGAAAAGCCTGCCTGGTAATCTGAAGTTAGTGTTTGAAGATGTGTTGAAAATCGTCAACTTCATCAAGTCCAGAGATGTGAATTCGCGCATATTCAAGGAGCTGTGCGAGGAAATGGGAGAGCAGTATCAAGTTCTGCTCTACCACACCGATGTTCGCTGGTTGTCACGAGGCAAGGTTGTACGTCGAGTCATTGAGCTCCGAAAAGCTGTTCAGGAATTCCTGGAAGAAAAAGGATCTCCTTTTGCTACCAAGTTCACCGATAAGGAGTGGCTTGCTCGACTTTGTTACTTGGCTGACATATTTGCGGAGCTGAACAGTGGTAATCTGCAACTCCAGGGCCGAAACACGACTGTCATTGATGCCCATCACACTGTGACTGCATTTCTGGGGAAACTGAGACTCTGGATTCGGCGCTTGGAGAAAGGAGTGATCGCCCAGTTTCCCACCCTAGACCAGTTTGTTGAGGAGAATAGTCATGATACTGGATCACTTCTACAGACCATCAACAAAGAAATGAGCGACCATTTGAAGGGGCTTGAAACAAGCATGCATCACTACTTTCCAGAGAGTGACCAAGAAACAGCCACTCTTCAGTGGATCATTCATCCCTTCTCTGTACCTGATGATGCCATTCATGATGATGATTTCCCTGCAGAGGAGGAGTGGATCACAATGCGAGCCAATGAAGCCTTGAAAATCGAATTCCAAAACCAAAATGCAGATTCCTTTTGAATTTCACGACTACCTGACTCGCCAACTCTGTCCAAGAGAGCCTTGAAGTTGTTGGTATCATTCTCAATAACGTATCTGTGCGAGAAGGGCTTCTCAACTGTGCTGGGTATGAAAACAAAAAAGAGGACTCGCTTGAATGTTGCAAACGATGCCAGGCTGGCAGGCACTTTCAACCACGAAGCCAAGAATTCCTAAACTAGCTTCAAGTATGCAACTCCATCCATCCCACTGATGTTCTTGACATCTTTGGTAATAGTCATTAGAGATGCACAATGTTCAAATACAATAAATAAAAGAAAATATCTCAAGTGTTTTAATTTAGCCATATATATCAATAATAACAACATTTTGTGAAAGGGGTAACATGCTTTATGTGGCATGTTAAATTGGGTAACAAGCTGAAAAAGTTTGGGAACCACTGTTCTAAACCAACAGAGCTAAGTACACGTCACCACACACACTCATACACACACACACACACACACACTCATACATACACACATATACACACACATACGCACACACACACAAACACAAATATGTCATAGTGTTTGCTTACGTGTCTTTCTAAACCAACTTGTCGGTATTTATTACCAAGGTTTACACCACTTAGCTCTGTGAAGTTCTGTCCAGTGAATCTCCATGAATCTGCACAAAATGTCCTCTCTTGAGCAACTGTACCAGCAGCTGAAAGAGGAGCTTAGGGTTGCTAAGCTTGAGATACGGCGAATGACGGAGGAAAACAAGAGGATTCGAAGTAATCCTCCTGTTGTGAGTCCTCAGGTCAAGAGAGGAACCTGGTCAGTGGCCGGCCAACATGGAACCAAGCTGAAAATCAAGAAGTCTGTTGGAGTGGCGGAAACAACAAAGATCCAGAAGATTGCTGTGGAGACTTCCAACCCATTTTCGGCGTTACCAGACGAATGTGGGTTGTCTGCTGGGAACGTCACAACGAACACCAAGGGAGCATTGGCAGACGTGAGTGAGACATCCCTTGATACCCCAATGAAGACCATCAAGAACGTCATGACAAATTCCACAAATGAAGGTAAGAACATTGTTTTAGTTGGAGACAGTCAGGTTAAGTTTACGGATAGGGCCTTTTGTCTTAGGGACAGGAAGAGGAGGCTCAGGGTATGTTTTCCTGGGGCTGGGATGAAGGATATTGTTAGCCATCTGGATGACATCATGAGAGGTAATGGGAGCAATCCTATTATCTGTCTCAGTGCTGGAGGCAACGATGTTGGCAGACGTAGGAGTGAGGACCTGATTAGCAGGTATAGGTCAGCAATAGAGATAATTAGGAGGAAGGGTGGGAAACCTGTCATAAGTGGCATTTTGCCAAGGAGAGGAGTTGGAAATGAATGGTTGTCCGGGGCAATTGGTGTCAATTGTTGGCTGGACAAATACCGTAAGGAAAATGCAGTAACATTCATTGACAATTGGGACCTCTTCTATGGCAGAAATGACATGTATGAAAGGGATAGGTTTGGGGTGGGAGCACTGGCCAACGCAGTTGAGGGAGCAGTTAGGTCTTTAAACTAGAAATAGATAGTGGTATTGGTTTTCGTGGAAAATCAATGCATTTTGAGTGTAGCGATAATATAAGTTTTAAGGAAACCAGTTATAGGCAGAATGAGGAAGAGTTATTGATGAACATAGGAAAGCCAATGGCATTAGGTGATAAGGAGAGTAACAGGCATAGTGGATGAACAGAAATCAGGAAGAAAAAAGAGAAGGGAGGGTCCTTGAATATATATTACACAAATAGTCGTAGTGCTAGGAATAAGATGGACGAGTTGAGACTAGTTGCTAGTGCAGGTAACATTGATGTATTTGCCTTAACTGAGACGTGGTTCAATACGAAAAATCGGGATATGCCTGCTGAATGTCACATACAGAGTTTTAAATTGCTCCAAGTAGACAGAAGTATCGGAAAGGGGGGTGGAGTGGCACTGTATGTACGAGATCGCTTGAACTGTTGCATAAAAACGGGTATTCACACTTTATTCTCTATAAGTATTACAATGCTGAGTTTACAGAATTTGGTTGTGTGGTTTACATGTAGTAAAATAATAATTACAGAGTGTACCACTAGAACACCTAGCATGGCTAGGCATTTCGGGCAGACTTAAATTAAATCTTAGGTTTAAAATGTTACAGAATTATGAGGTAAGTTGGTATTATGGCTAAGTGACTAAATACTAGTTGTGAGTTTAGCAATGTGAATGCTTTTGTTTTGGCACTATACGTAGTTTCAGTATTGGAGTATCACAGGCCAACTTATGACTAGTTAAGATTCATTATTTTGAGATTGAGATTGATATTTCTGTTTATGGTCAAATGGGTGAGTGAGTGTAAGTGTTAACCACCAGGTGGTATTCGTATTATTAGTTGACAGGGTGTATCAGGGAGATAAGATGTTTTCTGATGGTAGTTTTGAAGGTGATGAATGTGTCTGCAGTTTTGGAATTTTCAGGTAGGGTGTTCCAGATTTTAGGGCCTTTGACATACATTGAATTTTTGTAAAGGTTTAGTCGGACACGGGGAATGTCATAGAGATGTTTGTGTCTGGTGTTGTGCCTGTGGGTTCTGTCACAACTATCAAGAAAGCGTTTTAGGTCAAGGTTAATATTGGAATTTAAGGTCCTGTAGATGTAGATTGCACAGTAGTAAGTGTGGATATACTGAACAGGGAGTAAGTTTAGATCTATGAAGAGTGGGGGGGGGGGGTTGCCAGGGATGGGATTTAGTGATTATTCTTACTGCAGCTTTTTGTTGGGTTATTATTGGCTTTAGGTGTGTTGCTGCAGTTGAACCCCAAGCACAGGTATGGATATATAAGTGAGTGGTATAGTGTGAGAAGGGCAGTTTGCGGCACGTAGTATCATATCTTGGAGAGGATCCCCACTGTTTTGGATACTTTTTTGGTTATGTGTTGGATATGGGTGCTGAAGTTCAGGTTGTTGTCGAGGTATTAAGTCTGAACAAACACATACAGAGTCTGTTTGGATAGAATTTTCAGAGGGACATGAAAAATTGATTTTAGGTGTAATATACCGTCCCCCAAACTTAGATAGGGACCAAGGGAGACTACTATGGGAGGAAATTGTTAAGGCCACAAGGCACGATAATGTAGTAATTCTACGAGACTTTAACTTTAGTCATATTGATTGGAATTTCTTGACTGGGAATTTAGAATCAAACGACTTCCTAGAATTAGTTCAGGATTGTTTTTTGAAGCAGTTTGTGACAGAGCCTACAAGGGGAAATAACCTGCTTGACTTAGTTCTGGCAAACAATGAATCCCTTGTTAATAATTTAGAAATTTCAGAGGAACTTGGTGCTAGCGACCACAAATCAATTACATTTAGTATTGAGTGGAAGTATGATAGTAGGGATAACTCAGTAACAGTTCCAGATTTTCGCTTAGCAGATTACGATGGGCTTAGAGAACACTTATCATCTGTAGACAGGAGTAACGAAGAGAGCTATCAGTATGACAGCTTTCTTAACGCAATACATGCTGCCAAAATTATATTTATCCCATATAAGGAAATTAGATCGAATAGAAATGACCCGAAATGGATGAATAATGGGTTCAAATATCTTTTAGGACAGAAGAAAGGAATTTATAGGCGTATCAAAAGAGGTGAGGGTCATTTTATGGATCAGTATATTGACATTAAGAGGGTCGTTAAAAAGGGGATAAGAAAAGCTAAACAGGACTATGAAATTAAAGTTGCTAGAGATTCGAAAACTAACCCAAAAAGTTTTTTCCAGGCTTATAGAACAAAAGTTAGAAATAAGATAGGTCCCGTTAAAAATAACTCTGAGCATCTCACTGACAAGGAGAATGAAATGTGCTCTATTCTTAATAATTATTTTCTCTCGGTTTTCACTCAGGAAGACACTGACAATATCCCAGAAATTAATTTTTATAGAGGGCTTGAAGATGATAAATTATGCAGTATCACAATCACTAGCGAAATGGTTATCAAACAGATAGACCGGTTAAAGCAAAATAAATCCCCGAGCCCTGATGAACTTTTTTCAAGGATTCTTAAAGAGTGTAAAGTGGAACTCTGTGAACCTTTAACTAATATTTTTAATTTATCTCTTCAAACAGGTGTAGTGTCTGATATGTGGAAGAAGGTTAATGTAATTCCTATTTTTAAAGCAGGGGACAAGTCGTTACCGTCAAATTACCGCCCAATAAGCCTGACCTCAATTGTAGGCAAATTACTAGAGTCAGTTATAGCTGATAATATAAGAAGCCATCTCGATAGGCATAATTTAATTAATGATACTCAACATGGTTTCACCAGGGGCCGTTCCTGCCTAACTAATTTATTAACCTTCTTCAGCAAAGCTTTTGAGGCCGTTGATCAGGATAAAGAATTCGATATTGTTTATTTAGATTTTAGTAAGGCTTTTGATAGAGGACCTCATCAGAGACTTTTGTAGAAAGTGGCTGCTCATGGCACTGGGGGAAAAATGCTGTCATGGATCGAGTCATGGCTCACTAATAGGAAGCAGAGAGTGTGCATAAATGGGGTTAAGTCTGAGTGGGGATCTGTAACAAGTGGCGTTCCGCAGGGATCAGTTTTAGGCCCATTGTTGTTTATTATATATATATATAAACGACCTTGACGAGGGAATTATTAGTGACATAAGCAAATTTGCTGATGACACGAAGACAGGTAGGATAATCAATTCAGACGTTGATGTCTCACAGCTTCAGGAGGATTTAGAAAAACTCAATTCGTGGTCAGAAAAGTGGCAGATGCGGTTCAGTGTAGATAAATGTAAAGTTCTAAAGCTCAGAAATGCCCATAACCCTAGCACCTACCAGCTTAATAATGTTGAACTTAGCTGTATAGAATGCGAGAACGATTTGGGGGTTATGGTAAGCAGCAACCTTAAACCAAGACAGCAATGTCTAAGCGTGCGTAATAAGGCAAATAGATTGCTGGGATATATATCAAGAAGTGTAAGCAACAGAAGTCCAGCGGTTATACTTCAGCTTTATACATCATTAGTAAGGCCTCACCTAGATTATGCAGCTCAGTTCTGGTCTCCATATTACAGAATGGACATAAATTTGTTAGAAAACATTCAGCGTAGAATGACTAAATTAATACATAGCATTAGAAATCTTCCTTATAAAGAAAGATTGAAGACCCTTAAATTACATTCACTTGTTAGACGAAGAATGAGGGAAGACATGATCGAAGTGTATAAATGGAAGATGGGTATTAATAAGGGGGATATTAGCAAGGTCTTGAGGATATCTCTCCAGGAGAGAACCCGCAGTAATGGATTCAAATTGGACAAGTTTAGATTTAGAAGGGATGTAGGAAAGTATTGGTTTGGAAATAGGGTAGTTGATGAGTGGAACAGTCTACCTAGATGGGTTATTGAGGCTAAAACCTTGGGTAGTTTCAAATATAGGTTGGATAAATACATGAGTAAGAGGGGTTGGATTTGAGTGGGAGTTGCATATGAGAGTGGATAGAGTTATCAGAGCTTACTTCTTGGGTTGCATTGAAAATTGGGCTGGGCAAATGTTTTGTTAGTGGGAGGGATTGTAAAGAACCTGCCAAGTATGGGCCAAGAGGCCTGCTGCAGTGTTCCTACTTTCTTATGTTCTTATGCAACATCACAGTCACTAGTGAAATGGTTGTGAAGCAGATAGACCGACTGAAGCAAAATAAGTCGCCGGGTCCTTGAGGTTACCTGGAGGTTATTCCAGGGATCAACGCCCACGTGGCCCGGTCCATGACCAGGCCTCCCGATGGATCAGGGCCTAATCAACTTGGCTGTTACTGCTGGCCGCACGCAGTCCAACGTACGAGCCACAGCCCGGCTGATCCGGCACTGACTTTAGGTATCTGTCCAGCTCTCTCTTGAAGGTAGCCAGGGGTTTATTGGCAATTCCCCTAATGCTTGATGGGAGGCTGTTGAACAGTCTTGGGCCCCGGACACTTATGGTGTTTTCCCTTAGTGTACCAATGGCGCCCCTACTTTTTATTGGGGGCATTTTGCATCGCCTGCCCAGTCTTTTACTTTCGTAGGGAGTGATTTCTGTGTGCAGATTTGAGACAATTCCTTCCAGGATTTTCCAAGTGTAGATTATAATATATCTCTCCCTCCTGCGTTCCAACGAGTACAAGTCAAGTGCTTCCAAGCGTTCCCAGTAGTTAAGGTGCTTGACAGAGCTTATATGTGCAGTAAAGGATCTCTGTACACTCTCTAGATCTGCGATTTCACCTGCTTTGAATGGAGATGTTAATGTACAGCAGTATTCCAGCCTAGAGAGAACAAGTGATTTGAAAAGGATCATCATTGGCTTGGCATCTCTCGTTTTGAACGTTCTCGTTATCCATCCTATCATTTTCTTTGCACGTGCGATCGTGGCACTGTTGTGATCCTTGAAAGTGAGATCCTCAGACATTACTACTCCCAGGTCCCTTACATTATTTTTCTGCTCTATTGTATGGCCCGAGTCTGTAGTATACTCTGTTCTAGTTATTATCTCCTCCAGTTTTCCATAACAGAGTAGTTGGAATTTGTCCTCATTGAACATCATATTGTTTACCGTTGCCCACTGAAAAACTTTGTTTATATCTTCTTGGAGGTTAACCGCGTCCTCAGCAGATGACAGCCTCATGCAGATCCTAGTATCATCCGCAAAGGATGATACGGTGCTGTGATGCATATCTCTGTCTATGTCTGATATGAGGATAAGGAATAAGATGGGGGCGAGTACTGTGCCTTGTGGAACAGAGCTCTTCACTATGGCAGCCTCCGATTTAACTCTGTTGACCACTACTCTTTGTGTTCAATTTGTTAGGAAGTTGAAGATCCATCTCCCCACTTTCCCAGTTATTCCTTTAGCACGTATTTTATGGGCTATTACGCCATGATCGCATTTGTCAAATGCTTTTGCAAAGTCTGTGTATATTACATTTGCATTCTGATTTTCTTCCAGTTCATCCAAGGCCATGTCATAGTGATCCAGTAGTTGTGAGAGGCAGGAGCGACCTGCCCTGAACCCATGTTGCCCTGGATTGTGCAGATTTTGGGAATCCAGGTGATTTGCAATCCTGCTTCTTAGCACTCTTTCAAAGATTTTTATGATGTGAGACGTCAGAGCTATTGGTCTATAGTTCTTCACTAATGCTTTGCTGCCACCTTTATGGAGTGGGGCTATATCCGTTGATTTAAGTGACTGTGGAATTTCACCCATGTCCAAGCTCCTCCTCCATAGTGTACTTAGGGCACGCGAGAGGGGTTTCTTGCAGTTCTTAATGAAAACAGAGTTCCACGAGTCTGGGCCTTGGGCTGAGTGCCTGGGCACGTTGTCAATGGCTTTTTCGAAATCTATCGGAGTTAGGGCAATGTCGGAAATCTGGCATACATTTATGGAGTTTTGAGGCTCATTCATGAAGAAATCATTTGGGTCGTCGATCCTCAGACCGATTAGTGGTTCACTAAACACAGAGTCGTACTGGGATTTCAATATTTCACTCATTTCCTTGTTGTCATCTGTGCAAGTCCCATCCTGTCTGAGTAAGGGCCCGATACAAGATGTGGTATTTGCCTTGTTTTTGGCATATGAAAAGAAATATTTTGAATTTCTTTCATTTTCACTAATAGCTTTATAAGCTCCTCCATTCTCTCCTGGTTCCTGTAAGAGTCATTTAACTTAAGTTCGATAGTTTCCACTTCCCTGGTCAGTGCCTCCTTTCGTGTATCAGATATTCTAGCACTCCTGAGGAGCTCAGTGACTCTTCGTCATCTTCTGTAGAGGGAGCGTCTTTCTCTCTCCAGTTTACTCCTGCTCTTCTTCTTTCTTAGGGGGATATGCCTAGAACATGCTTCAGCTGCCAGGAAGTTGATCCTTTCAAGGCACTGGTTTGGATCCATGTCATTTAAGATATCTTCCCAACATGTTTCGTTTAGGACATGGTTTACCTGGTCCCAGTTGAGTTCTTTTGT
>NC_069430.1:15209327-15222912 GCF_026875155.1 Cherax quadricarinatus | reverse complement strand
GTCTCCAGGACGTTGTCCGTCTCCTGTTCTTCTCGTTGATTGACAGGTGACCCTCACTGTCATCCAAGCTGAAAAGATAGACAGATTACTCACTGCTTAAATAATCATTCTCCATGGCAAGTACGATACTCAAAAGACGTGGTGATTATTACAACAGTCAACCCAGAGCAAGACTGAAAGGACTAAGTTTATTATTGGTCAAAAGTGAAGCTTTTAACCAATAAATCCACTAGAATACAAGGCAGGCATGTACTTACAGTAGTGTTGGGAGCTGTGAGTCGAGTGATTTACTGTTTGACCAGAGCCCCACACGTCACCTTTCGGATGGGGGGGGGAAGAGGGAGGGGAAGGGATAGTGGGAGCTAGACTGACCCTACCTTAACAAGCAGCCGGCAGACAAACTATCACTTTCAGAGAGGGGGAAAAAAGGCGGGAAAAACGGGAGCTTGAATTACCCTACCTTAACTAGTAGCCGGCAATGAAACTATTGTTACTATATTGCTACTCCTATCTATTGAACTTTTCCCTCACATGAATATTTAAAGGGAATCAGAAGATTCATTCACACGTCGCCATATGAATATTAATATAACAATTCCTTCAACAAAATAGTAAATTAGGACATAGCTCAAATCTAATTCAAATTTTTCATTAAGATACACCAACGGTTGAAGCTAAACTGAAGAGGCATTTTCTTGTTATCTCAGAGAAACCTAGGAGGTGCTATGAAAAAGTTCCTGAACTTGAAACTTTTCTGGAACTTTTCTTTCCTAACAGTGTCTAGTGCAGCCTGTGATTCTGCTTGAATCTCCTCCACACTGTTAAAGCGCCACCCCTTGAGTGCTATTTTTATGATTGGGAAAAGAAAGAAGCCACATTGGGTTACATTTGGGAAGTGTGCGGGACGTCCATCATGTTGTTTTTGGTCAGCAAACGATGGTCTTTCTGGTCTTGACTCAGCAAGCAGGACACAAATTTTGCAGCTACTTACCTCCTGTTCAAATTATCATTCTAAATACTTTGACACGACCCATAATAAATTCCCACAACACTTGCAATAATATCCTTGATACTCTGACGACGATCTTAAAGATTCGCCTTTCTCACTATTTCAGTATTGCTGTCTGATTTTGACGGTGATGGACGACCAGTGTTTTTCATCCTTCACTGACGTTTGTTTTACTTTCAGTTGAGAAAACTATTTAAAACACTGTGTCCGACCCATTGCTTCATCGCCGAATTTTGACTAACTTCCCACGAAGCAGGCCAAAGTAGCGCGGGATCGATCCCCGGCCATGCCAAAGTTTGTTAATGCTTCGATGCCACTTGTTTCGTGGTTGATATATACTGCTTGTGAAAGCTGATGTTTAAACGGGAGTAGATTGTAAAATCAGATCTGAGTTTACCACGGCGGCCACGTATGTCCTCGCATCATGAAACACGACCAGTCCTGTTGGGTGCATGATGTTTGTAGGATTGTGTGGTCCAGTGATTACAGTGTTGCCAACTTTGATGAGCTTCCCACGAGGCGGGCCAAAGTAGCACGGGATCGATCCCCGACCATGCAGCAGTCTGTTAATATCTGTCAATCTAACTAGGTAAAACTTGTGATTTTGACATAAATAACAACCCTCTTCTTGCCAAATAAGGCAAGCGAAAATTTGTGTTTGCAATAATTTCGCAAAAACCATTCTGAAACTAACGAAAAAATATATTTAGTTGGATTAGGCTAAATTAAATTGTGCTTGTTATAATAAGATTAGGTAAGTTTTCTAAGGTTCTTTTGGTACAAAATTATTAATTTTTACATTACTATAAATAAAAAAAACATATCTTTAAACGTGTAAAATAAAATTTTAGAAAGGACTTATTTTAAATGAGTTCTTGCTAATTGACCAATTTTACCTATTCGGGAACACATGCACACACACACACACACAGCAACCACCCAGACCACAGTTTTAGAAAAGAGGTTCAAGGTTTGGTATACAAATGCAGACGAAATAACAAATAAATGTGAGGAGTGGCATGAAAGACTCAAGAAGACATCCCCTGACATAATAGCACTCACAAAAACGAAATCATCAGAATGATAACAGATGAAATCTTTCCACTTGGATATCAAATTCTCAGGAAAGTTAGAGTGAGCAGAGGGGGAGAAGGAGTCGCAGTGCCCATTAAAAACCGGTGGGGATTCGAGGAAATGGAAGGAATGGATGGAATGGGCGAAAGTGACTACATAGTAGGAACAATTCAGTCTGAGGGCCATAAGGTGATAATTGCAGTAATGTACAACCCACCACAGAAATGCAGGAGGCCAAGAGAAGAATGCGACAAGAGCAACAAAGCAATGGTAGACACACTAGCCGAGGTGGCCAGAAGAGCTCACATGGGGAGAGCAAAGTTACTAGTTATGGGTGATTTTAATCACAAAAAGATTGGCTGGGAAAGCCTGGAGCCCCATGGGGGTCCCCAAACATAGAGCCAAGATGATGGATGTGATACTGGAAAACCTCATGCATCAACATGTTAGAGGCACTACCAGAGAGAGAGGTGAGGACGATCCAGCAAGACTGGACCTAGTATTCACTTTGAGTAGTTCGGACATCAAGGATATCACGTATGAAAGGCCCTTGGGAGCTAGTGATCATGTGGTTCTGCACTTTGATTAGATAGTTGAGCTACAAGTGGAGAGGGTAGCAGGAATAGGACGGGAAAATCAAACTACAAAAGGGAGGACTACACAGGCATGAGGAACTTCCTGCAAGAGGTTGAGTGGGAGAGAGAATTGGCAGGGAAAACCAGTAACAGAAATGATGCATTATGTGACAACAAAATGCAAGGAGGCAGAGGAGAGGTTTGTTCCCAAAGGAAACAGAAACAATGAGATGACCAGAACGAGTCCTTGGTTCACTCAAAGGTGTAGGGAGGCGAAAACTACATGTGCTACATGTTGATACACTGGCTGCAGTGGCCAGAAGAGCTCATGCATGCAGGGCAAAGCTCCTGATCATGGGCGACTTTAACCACAAGGAGATCAACTGGGAGAACTTGGAGCCACATGGGGGCCAAGATACATGGAGGGCTAAGATGATGGAGGTGGTACTGGAAAACTTCATGTACCAACACGTAAGGGACACTACAAGAGAGAGAGGAGAGGATGAGCCAGCAAGACTGGACTTAGTATTCACCTTGAGCAGTGCAGATATTGAGGAAATCACATATGAAAGACCCCTTGGGGCCAGCGATCATGTGGTTTTGAGCTTCGAATACACAGTAGAGCTACAAGTGGAGGGGGAAGTAGGAAGGCCAGGCCAAATGAAACCAAGCTACAGGAAAGGGGACTACACGGGAATGAGGAACTTCCTGAACGAGGTTCAGTGGAACAGAGAACTGGCAGGGAAGCCAGTTAATGAGATGATGGAATATGTAGCAACAATGTGCAAGGAGGCTGAGGAGAGGTTTGTACCCAAGGGAAACAGGAATAATGAAAAAGCCAGGATGAGCCCATGGTTCACCCAAAGGTGCAAGGAGGCAAAAACCAAGTGTGCTAGGGAATGGAAGAAATATAGAAGGCAAAGGACCCAGGAGAATATGGAGAGCAGAAATTAATATGCACAGATAAGAAGGGAGGCCCAACGACAATATGAAAACGACATAGCAGCGAAAGCCAAATCTGATCCGAAGCTGTTATACAGCCACATCAGGAGGAAAACAACAGTCAAGGACCAGGTAATCAGGCTAAGGAAGGAAGGAGGAGAGACAACAAGAAATGACCGGGAAGTATGTGAGGAACTCAACAAGAGATTCAAAGAAGTGTTCATAGAGGAGACAGAAGGGGCTCCAGAGGGACGGAGAGGTGTGGCACATCACCAGGTGCTGGACACGGTACACACAACCGAGGAAGAAGTGAAGAGGCTTCTGAGTGAGCTAGATACCTCAAAGGCAATGGGGCCAGATAACATCTCTCCATGGGTCCTGAGAGAGGGAGCAGAGGCACTATGTGTACCCCTAACAACAATATTCAATACATATATCGAAACAGGGAGATTGCCTGAGGCATGGAAGACTGCAAATGTAGTCCCAATCTTTAAAAAAAGAGACAGACACGAAGCACTAAACTACAGACCAGTGTCACTGACATGTATAGTATGCAAAGTTATGGAGAAGATTGTCAGAAGAGTGGTGGAACACCTAGAAAGGAATGATCTCATCAACAGCACCCAACATGGTTTCAGGGACTGGAAATCCTGTGTCACAAACCTACTGGAGTTCTATGACAAGGTGACAGCAGTAAGACAAGAGAGAGAGGGGTGGGTGGATTGCATTTTCTTGGACTGCAAGAAGGCGTTTGACACAGTACCACACAAGAAATTAGTGCAAAAACTGGAGGACCAAGCAGGGATAACAGGGAAGGCACTACAATGGATAAGGGAATATTTGTCAGGAAGACAGCAGCGAGTAATGGTACGTGGTGAGGTGTCAGAGTGGGCACCTGTGACCATCGGGGTCCCACAGGGGTCAGTCCTAGGACCAGTGCTGTTTCTGGTATTTGTGAACGACATGACAGAAGGAATAAACTCTGAGGTGTCCCTGTTTGCAGATGATTTTGAAGTTGATGAGAAGAATTCATTCGATCGAAGACCAGGCAGAACTACAAAGGGATCTGGACAGGCTGCAGACATGGTCCAGCAATTGGCTCCTGGAGTTCAATCCCACCAAGTGCAAAATCATGAAGATTGGGGAAAGGCAAAGAAGACCGCAGACGGAGTACAGTCTAGAGGGCCAAAAGACTACAAACCTCACTCAAGGAAAAAGATCTTGGGGTGACTATAACACCAGGCACATCTCCTGAAGTGCACATCAACCAAATAACTGCTGCAGCATATGGGCGCCTGGTAAACCTCAGAACAGCATTCCGACATCTTAATAAGGAATCGTTCAGGACCCTGTACACCGTGTACGTTAGGCCCATATTGGAGTATGCGGCACCAGTTTGGAACCCACACCTAGCCAAGCATGTAAAGAAACTAGAGAAAGTGCATAGGTTTGCAACAAGACTACTCCCAGAGCTAAGAGGTATGTCCTACGAGGAGAGGTTAAGGGAAATCAACCTGACGACACTGGAGGACAGGAGAGATAGGGGGGACATGATAACGACTTACAAAATGCTGAGAGGAATTGACAAGGTTGACAAAGACAGGATGTTCCAGAGACTGGACACAGCAACAAGGGGATACAGTTGGAAGCTGAAGACACAGATGAATCACAAGGATGTTAGGAAGTATTTCTTCAGGCACATAGTAGTCAGGAAGTGAAATAGTTTGGGAAGAGATGTAGTGGAGGCAGGATCCATACATAGCTTTAAGCAGAGATACGATAAAGCTCATGGTTCAGGGAGTGACCTAGTGGCGACCAGTGAAGAGTTGGGGTCAGGAGCTTGGACTCGACCCCTGCAACCTCAATTAGGTGAGTACAACTAGGTGAGTACACACACACACACGGTGGGTGCAGACGTGGGTACACAAGGCTCCGAGAACCTTCGTGTTTTTGAGGCGTGCAATAACCCCTAGCAGTAATCAGTGGTAGTGACAAAGTCGGTGAACAAACCTACGAGTGATAACTATAGTTATTAGTTGAAAAAATTCGAGGGGAAACCTAAATTCAGTATTTTCTTTTAAAAGTGCCAACCGTTGTGGTTTTTTATAGGCCCTGTTGACAAATAAAACAAAAAAAAATAAAAAATATTTAAATTTATCAAAATTAAATTTTTAAAATAAATTTCCCTAATTAAAATTAAAAATTAAAAAGAAAAAAAAAAAAAAAAAAAATAAAAAAAAATAAATAAAAAAAAGGGTTTTAATTAAAATAAAATTAAAAATATAAGATTTGAAAAATAAAAAAAAATAAAAGGGGGTTTCAAAATATTTAAAAAATCCTAAAACAAAAATTAAAATAAAACGATATATAAAACCCCAAAAAAAACCCTTAAAAATATTTATTTATTCATTTTCAATTAGTCTCCGATCACTGTTAGATATGGCCTCACCCCTGAACCCATTACCAAAATTAGATAGAAATAGCTAAGAAGTGAAAGGGAGTAAAGGGGTAGTGAGGATAACGTCAGACATTTAAAACGACAACAAGCTAAATTTTAAAAACCTAGCTACTTTCTAATTTAAAATAAAAAAAAGGTTAAATATTGGAAAGCTTGTTTTCTGGTATCTCCCGGTATTTATTAGTAGTATGAATACTTGAAGGGGGGGCACACACACACCACACACACACACACCACACACACATACACACACACACACCCACACATAACAACACACACACATACACAAAACCCACACAAAACACACACACACAAAACCCCCACACACAATACAACACACACACATTACACACACACCCACACACTACACATACACACACCATACAACACACAAAAAACACACACACAACACACCACAACACACACATACACATACCCACACACACAACACACACACACACAACACACACCACAGGAAAAAGCACTTGTAAGCTGTAGTACACCGCCCACCTACGCAGGATTTCCACCGCCCCTGTGAACTGACCTCGAACCTTGCCCCTCTCCCCCTTTTTCCTATCCAGGTAAGACCTATCTCTACCTTTCTCATCTTTACCTGTATCTCTCTCTTCTACCTATCACCCTCTACCTATTCCTTTTCTCTTCCCCCCCATCTCTCCCCTCTAACTCTCTTCCCTTAACACCTTCCCCCCTAACATTCCCCCCCCAAACATCTCTCCCCCCCCATTATCTCTCCCCCCCCCCTTTCCCCCATCTTTTCCCCCCCTCCCCCCCTCCCTTCCCCCTCCCCCTCTCTCCCCTCTTGCTCTTCCACCCCCCCCTTTTCCCCTTCTCCCCCTCTCTCCCCCCTTTTGCCTTCTCTCCTCTCTCCTCTCTCTCTCTTGCTCTCTCTTTTCCCCCTTTCCCTTCTAACTTCCCCCCCCCCCTTACCCTTCCCTTCACTCTCCCTCCCCCCCCCCCTCTCACTTTCCCTCTCTTTTCTCCCCTTTCCCTCTCTCCCCCCTCTCTCCCCTCTCCTCTTGTTTCCTCTCTTCCCCATTTTCCCTTCTAACTCCCCCCTCCTACCCCCCCCCCTCACTCTCCCCCCCTCTTTTCTCACTCTCACTCTCTTTTTTTTTTTCCTTCTCACAACCCCCCTCTCTACCTTCCCTTTCTCTTCTCTCTCTCTCTCTCTCTCTCTCTCCTCTCCCTCCCCTCTCTCTCCCCCCCTTTCCCTTCACCTTTCCCCCTCTCTCTCCCTTTCTACCTTTTTTCCCCTTTCCTCTCTTCTTCAAAAAAAAAAAAAAAAAAAAAAAAAAAAAAATGGGGGGGATCGCAGGAACCAAGGATCAATGAGAATGGTCGGTATGGAGGAGTGGAGGAGGGCATGGAAAAAGGGATGAAAAAAAGGGAGAGAAAATTAGGAGAGCTTTCGAAAAATGGAGAAAGACTCTCGTGAAAGGGAAAAAAGGGTTGGAAAAGGAGCAAAAAATTGGGAGGAAAAGTCGAAATGCAGTAAAAATTTGGGCCCTAGAATTTGAGATAAATGGGGCTAAAGCGATTTACAGCGGCAGTGACCAGAGAAGACCGCATGTGAAGCTGCGAGGCCGAACAGGAAGGGAAGGGAAATTTTAATTATCTAAGGTCATATCACCTGCCAAGGAGACCCAAAGGGGTGAAAGGGGGAAGAAAAAATGGTTGCAGATGGAGAGGGGATAGGTCGAATGCTGGGCACAACCCGGCTATCAAGAGCCCCTGGGAAAAAACAAAGGGGGAAACTAAAAAAACAGGCAGGATCCCCGAGTCCAGAGGGGGGGCAATGGAGGAAAAAAGGGCAAAAAAACATGTTTACCAGGGCTTTAGGAGAGGGGAAAGGACACACACTGAAAGGGAGCAGGAAAAAGAAAGAAGATTGAGAAAAACTCCGGGAAAAGGGGAAGAATGGACGAGATTGTAAATTTTTAGAAATAGGGGGGTACTGAAGGGGAGAAACCGACCAATCAAGCGATTCTCAGGACCCCGGGGGGGGGAACAGGATCCTCCCAAGAGAAAAACCACGATTGAAATACTCGAAAAGACAAAGGGTGTTCCTAACAGAGCAGAACAAAAACAGAACGACAGCAGCGAGGGGGGACAAAAACGGGCTAGGGAAAAAAACAAGGATGAACCAGCAGAGGGCAGTAACAAACAACAGCAAGGGCAAGCACACACACAATTTCTAGAACCAACAACCTATCACACCCCTCCCAACACACAACAATCCTACCCACACCTCCCCCCAACACCCAGCATAGAATCCCCCGTAGCCCCCAGGCCCCCCCTCACAGGCCCCCCCAAACCCCATGTTGAAAGGAAACGAAGATGGTACACAAACCTGTGGGAAAAACAAAAAAATGGGAGGGGGTGGCATGAAAAATCAAAGAAGCATCCTGGGCATCATGCTTCAAGAAACCAAGCTTACATATGATAAAGATCCTCTTTTCCAAGGGATACCAAAACCTGAGGAAAAAAGAGGGAAAGGGGGGGTGAGGGTGGGGTTGCTGATAAAAATCGAGGAATTTTGATACTGGAGAAGGGGACAGCGGAGAAAAAAGTGATTTCATAGCGGAAAACTTCATCTGGGGGTCCCCCGGTGGTAAAGCAGTGATGTATAAAACCCCCACAGAAAAAGGAGGGCAAGGCAAGAGTACGACGAGGCAATGAGCGAGGTTGATCAGGCTAGAGTGGCCAGAAGAGCTCATGCACGCAGGGCAAAGTTTGATCATGGGTGACTTTAACCCCAAGGAGATCATTGGGAGAACTTGGACCCACATGGGGCCCAAAATAATGGAGGGCTAAGATTATGGAGAGGTATGGAAAACTTATTGCCAACCTAAGGGCATACAAAGAGAGAGGAGAGGAGAACCAGCAAGGCTGGGCTTAGTTTCACCTTAGGTGCAGATATCGAGGACATCACATACGAAAAAACCCCTTGGGGGATGACCATGTGGTTTTAAACTTCGAATACACGTAACTACAAGTGGAGGGAGAAGCAGGAAGGCCCCACGAATGAAGCCAAAATACAAGAAAGGGGAAAACAGGAATGAGGGAAATACCTGAACAGGGTTCAGTGGGACAGAGGAACTGCAGGGAACCCGTTAATGAGAGATGGAATATGTGCAACAAAATGCAAGGGGGCTGAGGAAGGTTTTTTACCCCAAGGTAAAAGGAATAAGAAAAAGCCAGGAAGGGGCCCAAGGGTTTTCCCAAAGGGAGGGAGGCAAAACCCAAGTGTGCTGGGGAAAGGAAGAAAATAGAAGGCAAAGACCCAGGGGAATAAAGACCCGTCGTAAACCAAAACATATGAAGTAAGAAGGGAGGCCCCCAAAAACAATTGAAAATGACATACGCGAAAGCCCCAAAACTGACCCCCAAAACTGTTTTTTACACCACATCAGGGGGAAAACAAAGTCAAGCACCCGGGAATCAGGTAAGGGAAGGAAGAGGAAGCAACAAGAAAAGACCCTGAAGTAGTGAAGAACTCAACAAAAATTTAAAGAAGTGTTCACAAGAGCAGAAGGGGCTCCAGAAAGACGGGGAGGGGGCACCCACAAGGCTGGACAATGCACACCACCGAGGAAGTTTTGAAGAGGGTTCTGATGAGCGATACCTCAAAGGCAATGGGGGGAGATAAATCTCCCCATGGGGATTGAGAGAGGGGGGAGAGGGGTTTTGTGTACCTAAAACAACAATATTCAAAACATCTATCGAAACAGGGAGTTTGCCTGAGGCATGGAAGACAGCAAATGTAGTCCCAATTTTTAAAAAAAGGAGACAGACATGAAGCATTAAACTACAGACCAGTGCCCACTGACATGTATAGTATGCAAAATCATGGAGAAGATTATCAGGAGAAGAGTGGTGGAACACCTAGAAAGGAACGATCTCATCAACAGCAGCCAACATGTTTCAGGGACGGGAAATCCTGTGTCACAAACCTACTGGAGTTCTGTGACATGGTGACAGCAGTAAGACAAGAGAGAGAGTGGTGGGTGGATTGCATTTTCTTGGACTGTAAGAAGGCGTTTGACACAGTTCCACACAAGAGATTGGTGCAAAAACTGGAGGACCAAGCAGGGATAACAGGGAAGGCACTACAATGGATCAGGGAATACTTGTCAGGAAGACAGCAGCGAGTCATGGTACGTGGCGAGGTGTCAGAGTGGACACCTGTGACCAGCGGGGTCCCGCAGGGGTCAGTCCTAGGACCAGTGCTGTTTCTGGTATTTGTGAACGACATGACGGAAGGAATAGACTCTGAGGTGTCCCTGTTTGCAGATGATGTGAAGTTGATGAGAAGAATTCACTCGATCGAAGACCAGGCAGAACTACAAATGGATCTGGACAGGCTGCAGACCTGGTCCAGCAATTGGCTCCTGGAGTTCAATCCCACCAAGTGCAAAGTCATGAAGATTGGGGAAGGGCAAAGAAGACCGCAGACGGAGTACAGTCTAGGGGGTCAGAGACTACAAACCTCACTCAAGGAAAAAGATCTTGGGGTGAGTATAACACCAGGCACATCTCCTGAAGCGCACATCAACCAAATAACTGCTGGAGCATATGGGCGCCTGGCAAACCTCAGAACAGCATTCCGACATCTTAATAAGGAATCATTCAGGACCCTGTACACCGTGTACGTTAGGCCCATATTGGAGTATGCGGCACCAGTTTGGAACCCACACCTAGCCAAGCACGTGAAGAAACTAAGAAAGTGCAAAGGTTTGCAACAAGACTAGTCCCAAAGCTAAGAGGTATGTCCTACGAGGAGAGGTTAAGGGAAATCAACCTGACGACACTGGAGGACAGGAGAGATAGGGGGGACATGATAACGACATACAAAATACTGAGAGGAATTGACAAGGTGGACAAAGACAGGATGTTCCAGAGATTGGACACAGTAACAAGGGGACACAGTTGGAAGCTGAAGACACTGATGAATCACAGGGATGTTAGGAAGTATTTCTTCAGCCACAGAGTAGTCAGTAAGTGGAATAGTTTGGGAAGCGATGTAGTGGAGGCAGGATCCATACATAGCTTTAAAACAGAGGTATGATAAAGCTCACGGCTCAGGGAGAGTGACCTAGTAGCGATCAGTGAAGAGGCGGGGCCAGGAGCTCGGACTCGACCCCCGCAACCTCAACTAGGTGAGTACACACAACACACACACACACACACACACACACACACAAACACACACACACACACAGGAGCTATGACTCGACCCCTGCAACCACAAAAAGGTGAGTACAAATAGGTGAGTACACACACACACACACACACACACACACACATATATATATATATATATATATATATATATATAATATATAATATATATATATATATATATATATATATATATATATATATATATATATATGTCGTGCCGAATAGGCAGAACCTGCGATCTTTGCTTAAATAGCAACGTTCATCTTGCCATGTAAGACAAGCGAAAATTTGTGTATTCAATAATTTCGCCAAAATCATTCTGAACCTAACGAAAAAAATATATTTCAGTGTTTGTTTAGTATTAAATTATTGTAAACAAATCTAAAATATATTTAGTTGGGTTAGGCTAAAATAAATTGCGCTTGTTATAATAAGGTTAGGTAAGTTTTCTAAGATTCTTTTGGTGCAAAATTAAAGATTTTTACATTAACATTAATGAAAAAAATATATCTTTAAAAGTATAAGAGAAAATTTTAGAAAGGACTTAATTTTAAATGAGTTCTTGCTAATTGACCAGTTTTACATATTCGGCACGACATATATATATTTTATATATATATATATATATATATATATATATATATATAAAATATATATATATATTATATATATATATATATATATATACATATATAAATATATATATATATATATATATATATATATATATATATATATATATATATATATATATATATATATATATATATAATGTATTTTATATATGTTTGGTAGTAGGTTGATAGACAGCAACCACCCAGGGAGGTACTACCGTCCTGCCAAGTGAGTGTAAAACGAAAACCTGTGATTGTTTTACATGATGGTAGCATTCCTGATGTCTTTTGTCTGTCTCATAAATATGCAAGATTACAGGTACGTCTTGCTACTTCTACTTACACTTAGCTCACACTACACATACATGTACACATTTATTTATACACACTCATCTGAGTTTTCTTTGATTTTATCTTAATAGTTCTTGGTCTTGTTACTTTTCCTTTTATATCCATGGGGAAGTGGAATAAGAATCTTTCCTTTGTAAGCCATGCGTGTTGTAAATGTCAACTAAAATGCCGGGAACAATCGGCTAGTAACCCCTTTTCCTGTAATAATTACTAAAAAGAATAAGAAGAAGAAAATTGTCAAAGTGGGAAGTCGAATGTGCGTGGATGTTGTGTGAATGATAAGAAAGAGATGATTGTGGATGTTATGAATGAGAAGAAGCTCTATGTCCTGGCTCTAAGTGAAACAAAGCTGAAGGGGGTGGGAGAGTTTCAATGGAGAGGAATAAATGGGATTAGTTCAGGGGTTTCAAATAGAGTTAGAACTAAAGAAGGAGTACAATAATGTTGAAGGAAAAAGCTATGGCAGGGAAAAGAGGGACTATAAATGTATTAATTCAAGGATTATGTGGAGTAAAATAAAGATTGGATGTGAAAAGTTGGTTATAATAAGCGTGTATGCACCTGGAGAAGAGAGAAGTGTAGAGGAGAGAGAGAGATTTGGGAAATGTTGAGTGAATGCGTGGGGAGTTTTGAATCAAGTGTGAGAGTAATGGTGGTTTGGGGATTTCAAAAGCTAAAGTGGGTGAAAATTTTTAGAGGGAGTAGTAGGTAAATCTGGGGTGCCAGGGTAAATGTAAATGGGGAGCCTTTAATTGAGCTATGTGTAGAAAGAGAATTTGGTAATAAGTAATACATATTTTATGAAAAAGAGGATAAATAAATATACAAGGTATGATTTTAGCATTAATGAAAGTATTTTGTTAGATTATGTATTGGTGGATAAAAGTTGATGGGTAGGCTCCAGGATGTACATGTTTTATAGATGGGCAACTGATATATCGGATCATTATTTAGTTGTACCTACAGTTAGAGTAAGAGGTAGATGGGGAAAAAAGGAAGGTGGCAACAACAAGTAAGAGGGAGGTGAAAGTGTATAAACTAAGGGAGAGGAAGTTCGGGTGAAATATAAGCGACTATTGGCAGAAAGGTGGGCTAGTGCAAAGATGAGTAGTGGGGGGGTTGAAGAGGGTTAGAATAGTTTTAAAAATGCAGTATTAGAATGTGGGACAGAAGTTTGTGGTTATAGGAGGGTGGGGGCAGGAGAAAGAGGAGTGATTGGTGGAATGATGAAGTAAAGGGTGTGATAAAAGAGAAAAAGGTAGCTTAGAGAGTTTTTACAAAGCAGAAGTATTATAAGAAGAGCAGAGTATATGGAGAGTAAAGAAAGGTAAAGAGAGTTGTGAGAGAGTGCAAAAGT
>NC_069430.1:15159327-15204327 GCF_026875155.1 Cherax quadricarinatus | reverse complement strand
AAAGAGCTGGGGTAGCCTAGTGACCCCCCCCCCCTTTTTTTTTTCTGACGGGTACGCACTTTAAAAAAAACCACACGTGTCCCCCGTAATTATTATTAAAAAAAAATTTTAGCAATAATTAATAAAAATTGAGTGAGAAAAAAAAATCCTATAACTTCAAAAAGTAAAGTCGTAGTGGGGGAGATCGGGCCGGGAGGAAAAACCGGTGAAACAACAACAAAAAACAAATAGCGGGGCCGGGGAGAGTACCGGTAAAACCAAGAACAAAAAACCAAATATCGGGGCCGGGAGAGTCCCAAGTGAACCAAGAACAAAAACAAATAGCCGGGCCGGGAGAGTAACCGGTAAAAACCAAAAACCCAATAACAAAAATCGGGGGCCGGGAGAGTACCTTAAACCCAAAGAAAAATAACAAAAGTTTGTCCGGGGAAAGAGTCCCGGGGAAAACCCCAAGAAAATAACAAACCCCCGGGGGGCCGGGAGAGTACCAGTAAACCCAAACAACAATAACAAATAGTGTTAAACGTACCCCCCCCCTCTTTTTCAAAGAACAAACAATTTAAAAAACCCCAACAACACACAAAAAACAAGTGTACACAATTAATATTAATAGTATAAAAAGTGTATAATAAAAAGGGAAATTTAAATTGTGAAAATTTTTTTTTATAATTTTAAAAAAGGGGTAGCGGTAGCCTATGTGGGGCACGCACACCCACACAAAACCCAAACAAAACACCCCCAACCCACACCCCCCACCCCAAAACCCCACACACCCACACACCCCCAACACCCCCACACAAAACCCCACCCCCCACACACCCACACACCCCACACCACCAGGATTTGGGACTCGCCCCCCCGAAAACCTTTAAAACTAGGTGAGTACACCCACACACACCCCACCCACCCACACCCACCCACCCCCCACACACTCACACAAAACCCATCCACAAAACACACACACACACACACACACACACACACAACAACACACCCCCACACACACCCCAAAACACATCACACACACACACACACACACACACCATAACACAACACCACACACACACACACACAAAACACACACACACACCCCAACACACAAAAAACCCCCCACACACATTGCCAGACTCACCCAAACACCCCCCCCCCCCTCCCCCACCGAAAATCTCATCCTTCACCTGATCCCTCCCCTCCCCCTTTCACCCCCCCCCCTCCCCCCCTCTCCCCCCTTCCCCCCCCTTCTCCCTCCCCCACCCCAAACCACTTGTTTTCACCCCTCCTTTTCCCCTCCCCTTCCCCCATACTCCCCCACATAGCCACGGGTTTCCTCCTCTACCCCCCCCCCCCCACCCCCTCTGCCCAAACCCCAATACTAACCAAACATACAGTTTACATAGGTTTCCCCATTTTGGGGCAATCAGGATAAAAAAAAAAGGGGTTGCCAGAAAGCAACAAAAAAAACCAAAGGGGACAGGGGGAAAAAAACCCGCAAAAAGAAGTTTGGGCAAAAAGCTCAAAAAAAAGGGAACATAAATGGGAAAAAAAAACAAGAAGAACTTAGCAGGGAGAATGGAAGAGAGGAAAAGACATGGAAAGCGGGAAAAGGTGGGAGGTGCAAGCCCAAAGCAGCAGAGGGCCCGGATTTCAGATTTTTTGAAAGGGAACCCAAAAATCTGAAACAGGCCTAAAGAACTAAAAAAACATTTTGGGTTGACAACAAGACTTTTACCCCCCATCACAAATAAAGGGGGCTGTGGGAAAGAAGACAAAACTGCCTGTAAAGGGCCCAAACATGGAGACTGAGAAAGAAAAGAGCTAAGCTATATTGGAGGCCCTAAAAAAGACCACAGAGAGCCCAGGGGAAAACCGAGAAGGGGAAAAAGACAGGCCCCCTGACCCCAAAATACATTTGCCGTGAAACTGAAGAAAAGGAAAAACTGCAATTTGGGGGAAATCAAATTGAATTTTAGGGGGTTTCACAGGGAAATCAGGGGGGCATAAAGGGGGGAGGTCAGGGCCCCTTTTGTATGGGCCCAGGGAAATTGAAGGGGAAAAAAAGGGAAACCAAAAAAACAAGGGGGAAAAAAAATAATTGAAAGCAAACATGAAAGCAATAGGAAAAAAGAAAGACATGACCCAGCTGGAAAATTTTTTGGAGAATAGGGGGGTTTGTAAAAAAAAAGAACCCGGCCAGTGAAAGTGACCTTCAAGGGGAAGCGACTCGGGAAAAGAAACCCCCGCAGGGAAAGGGACGATTAAGGGGCAAGCCAGCATACGGGAAAGGGGTATCTCGGGCCCGCGACAGAAACAAGCAGAAAGGAAGAAAAAAAAGAGAGATGGTACCCAAAAGGGGAAAGGAGGAAAGAAAAAAGGGGATGGGGGAAGACAGACAGGAGATCCCAAGACACAGGAAGATCCCAAAAACAGCATCCCCACCCCAAAATTCCCCAAGGAACCTCTCAACCCGGCAACCCCAGTGCAACCAAACACCCCTAAAACCCAAAAAACCCATGCCCCCATCCAAAGCCCCCACCCACTGTTTAAAAAACTTTTACCCCCACAGCAACCACCCATATTTTCCAATTTAGGTCCCCCCACTTTCCCCCAAACCCCCAAAACACCTCCCCCGAAACCCAAAAACTTAGAAAAGAAGTTTTTAAGGTGTGGTATACAAATGCAGAAGGAATAAAAAAAATAAGTAAGAGGATTGGGAAAGAAAAAAATCAAGGGGAAAATCCCCAAAACATAATACAATTTACAGAAACAAAACTCACCAAATAAAAAAACAGATTCAATCTTTCCATCCGGATATCAAATCCTCAGGGAAAAACAGAGGGAGGGGGGGGGAGGAGGAGTTCACTCTCATTAAAAAACCAGTGGGGGTTTTTAGAAAATGGAAGGAATGGGTGGCCCCGGGCAAACGGACTACTTAAGGGAAAAATCCAGTCAGAGGGACATAAAGGTGATAATTGCTTTAAAGTACAACCCACCACAGAACTGCAGGAGGCCAAGAGAAGAATACGATGAGAGCAACAGAGCAATGGTCGACACACTAGCCGAGGTGGCCAGGAGAGCACACATGGGAGGAGCAAAGTTACTAGTTATGGGTGGTTTCAATCACAAGGAGATTGACTGGGAAAACCGGGAGCCCCATGGGGTCCCAAAACATGGAGAGCCAAGATGATGGATGTGGTACTGCAAAACCTCATGCATCAACATGTTAGAGACACTACCAGAGAGAGAGGAGAGGATGAACCAGCAAGACTGGACCTTGTATTCACCTTGAGTAGTTCTGACATCGAGGATATGTATGAAAGGCCCCTGGGAGCTAGTGATCATGTGGTTCTGTGCTTCGACTACATAGTTGAGCTCCAAGTGGAGAGAGCAGCAGGAATAGGGTGGGAAAAACCAAACTACAAAAGGGGGAACTACTCAGGCATGAGGAACTTCTTTCAAGACATTCAGTGGGAGAGGGAACTGACAGGAAAACCAGTACAAGAAATGATGGACTATGTGGCAACAAAATGCAAGGAGGCAGAGGAGAGGTTTGTTCCCAAGGGAAACAGAAATAATGGGAAGAACAGAATGAGTCCTTGGTTCACTCAAAGGTGTAGGGAGGCAAAAACTAGGTGTACTAGAGAATGGAAAAGGTACAGAAGACAGAGAACTCAGGAAAATAAAGAAATCAGCCGAAGAGCCAGAAACGAATATGCACAGATAAGAAGGGAGGCTCAGCGGCAATACGAGAATGACATAGCATCGAAAGTCAAGACTGACCCGAAAGCTGTTGTACAGCCACATCAGGAGGAAAACAACAGTCAAGGACCAGGTAATCAGACTGAGGAAGGGTGATGGAGAATTCACAAGAAACGACCGGGAGGTATGTCAGGAGCTCAACACAAGATTTAAAGAAGTATTTACAGTGGAAACCAGTAGGACTCCAGGAAATCAGAGCAGGGGGGTGCACCAGCAAGTGCTGGATGAGGTACATATAACCAAGGAGGAGGTGAAGAAGCTGCTATGCGAACTTGACACCTCAAAGGCGGTGGGACCAGACAACATCTCTCCGTGGGTCCTTATAGAGGGAGCAGACACTGTGTGTACCATTAACGAAGATCTTCAACACATCATTTGAAACTGGGCAACTCCCTGAGGGATGGAAGATGGCAAATGTAGTCCCAATTTTTAAAAAGGGAGACAGACATGAGGCACTAAACTACAGACCTGTATCACTAACGTGTATAGTATGGAAGGTCATGGAGAAGATCATCAGGAGGAGAGTGGTGGAGCACCTGGAAAGAAACAAGTGTATAATTGACAACCAGCATGGTTTCAGGGAGGGAAAATCCTGTGTCACAAACCTATTAGAGTTTTATGACAAGGTGACAGAAGTAAGACAAGAGAGAGAGGGGTGGATCGACTGCATTTTTTTGGACTGCAAGAAGGCCTTCGACACAGTTCCTCACAAGAGGTTACTGCAAAAGCTAGAGGATCAGGCACACATAACAGGAAAGGCACTGCAATGGATAAGAGAATACCTTACTGGGAGGCAACAACGAGTCATGGTACGTGATGAGGTGTCAAAGTGGGTGCCTGTGACAAGCGGGGTTCCACAGGGGTCAGTCCTAGGACCTGTGCTGTTCTTGGTATATATGAATGACATAACGAAAGGGATAGACTCAGAAGTGTCCTTGTTTGCGGACGATGTGAAGTTAATGAGAAGAATCAAATCGGATGAGGATCAGGCAGGACTACAAAGAGACCTGGACAGGCTACAAGCCTGGTCCAGCAACTGGCTCCTTGAGTTTACCCCCTCCAAATGCAAAGTCATGAAGATTGGGGAAGGGCAAAGAAGACCGCAGACACAATATAGTTTAGATGGCCAAAGTTTGCAAACCTCACTCATGGAAAAAGATCTGGGGGTGAGTATAACACCGAGCATATCTCCTGAGGCGCACATCAATCAGATAACTGCTGCAGCATACGGGCGCCTGGCAAACCTACGGATAGCGTTCCGATACCTCAGTAAGGATTCGTTTAAGACTCTGTATACCATCTACGTCAGGCCCATACTGGAGTATGCAGCACCAGTTTGGAATCCACACCTAGTCAAGCACGTCAAGAAATTAGAGAAAGTGCAAAGGTTTGCAACAAGACTAGTCCCAGAGCTACGGGGATTGTCCTATGAAGAAAGGTTGAGGGAAATCGGCCTGATGACACTGGAGGACAGGAGGGCCAGGGGAGACATGATAACGACATATAAAATACTGCGCGGAATAGACGAGGTGGACAAAGACGGGATGTTCCAGAGAAGGGACACAGACACAAGAGGTCACAATTGGAAGTTGAAGACTCAGATGAATCAAAAGGATGTTAGGAAGTATTTCTTCAGTCATAGAGTAGTCATGCCATGGAATAGCCTAGAAAGTGATGTAGTGGAGGCAGGAACCATACATAGTTTTAAGGCGAGGTATGATAGAGCTCATGGGGCAGGGAGAGAGAGGACCTAGTAGCAATCAGCGAAGAGGCGGGGCCAGGAGCTGTGAATCGACCCCTGCAACCACAAATAGGTGAGTACAAATAGGTGAGTACACACACACACACACACACACATGCATACACACACACACACACACACAGATGTAAATAGCATGCTATAAATATCTAACATAGAAAGAACTCGTAGCAATGGCTTTAAACTGGAAAAATTCAGATTCAGGAAGGATATAGGAAAGCACTGGTTTGGTAATAGAGTTGTGGATGAGTGAAACAAACTCCCCAAGTACCATCATAGACGCTAAAACGTTGCATAGTTTTAAAAATAGGTTGGATAAATACATGAGTGGGTGTGGGTGGGTGTGAGTCGGACCTGACTAGCTTGTGCTACTAGGTCAGGTGCACTGCTCCCCCCTTAAGTGACGTGTCTGACTTCACTAGGTCAAGGCATTGGCTTAAGCCGGTGAGAGAATTGGAGCTGCCTCCCATAGGCCAGTAGGCCTGCTGCAGTGTTCCTTCTTTATTATGTTCTTATGTACAAGAAACTGCACCGGATCTAGGACTGACCCTTGTGGAACTGCACTTGACACATGGGCCCACTCTGAAACCTCGTCTCGTACCAAGACACGTTGTTTCATTCCTGTCAGGTATTCTTTGATCCATTACAGTACTTTCCCTCCTATTCCTGACTGCTCCTATAGCTTTTCAACCAGTTTCTTATGTGGTACTGTGTCGAAGCCTTCTTATAGTTCGAGAAGATGCAGTCTGCCTATCCCTCTCTTTCTTGTCTTTTTTCTGTCACCTTGTCATACAACTCCAATAGGTCTGTGATGCAGGATTTTCCTTCCCTGAAGCCGTGCTGGTTGTCGTGTATGAGCCCTTTCCTTTCTAGGTGCTCTACTACTCTTCTCCTGATAATCTTCTCTGTAACTACATACTACACATATCAATGACACTCACCTGTAATTTAGTGCAGCCTGTCTACCTGTCACCTTTCTTAAAAATCGGGACTACACCTCAGGCAATTGCCCTGTTTTTATAGATTTATTGAAGATTGTTGTTAGTGGCACACGCAATGCATCTGCTTCCTCTCTCTAGTCCCAAGGAGAGAGATTATCTGGTCCCATCGCCTTCTAGGTATCTAGTTTCCCTAGCAGTTTCTTCACCTCCTCCTCGGTTATGTGCACGGTCCAGAACTTCAGTGACCCCGCCCTTCATTACTGGAAAGCCTCTTGCCCAGTAAATAACTCCCAGAATCTTTATGAGGCTTAAAATATTTCTGGTCTTTCCCCTGTGTTTGTGTTTTCCCTTTTTCCTTCCCCGCTTGTTTCCCTGGCATTGACTTTTTTTTCCCCCTGACGGGGGAAGTATAAAACTTTGTGTTTTTTTGGCGTGTGCGCGCGCGCGCGTGATTTGAGTGAGAAACATTAACCGTTCCTCATTACTTCAAGCCTTTGCGCCGCCCCATACTCATTAACCTCCCCCCCACACCAACTGTGCCCGCCCCCCCACCATCATTAACTTCCCCCCACCCAGCTGTGCGCCGCCCCATCATTTAAATAACTCTCCCCCCCATCCCAACTGGGGGACGCTCCCACACCCAATTAACTCTCCCGCCCCCCCACCAGTGACCCCCCCCACACTACTATTAACTCCCCCAACCCACACCGCTGTCGCCGCCCCACACTTTTAACTCTCCCCCCCCAGCTGTGACGCCCCCACATCACTTTTAAACTTCTCCCACACCACCGTGAGCCCCCACACTACTCATTAACCCCCACCCACACCGCGGGACCCCGCCCACCCCTTTTTAAACTTTTCCCCCACCAAAACCGGACGCCACCCTCGTTTTGACGCCCCCCACTACCTTGACCCCACCCACACGTCTGTGACGCCAAACAACCAACTGTGATCCCCCAAACCCCCCTGTGACCCCACCCAACCACCGTGACGCCACCCACCCCACCTTGATTCCCCACACCACCTGTTTTGTCACCCACACCACCTGTTTTACTGGAGTTTACGGAGGAGTTCCGGGGGGTCAACGCCCCGCGGCCCCGGGTTTTGGACCAGGCCTCCTGGTGGTCAAGCCTGATAAACCGGGCTGTTGCTGCTGGCTGCACGAAAACCCAACAACGACCCAACCCCGGCTGATCGGAACTGTTTAGGTGCTTGTCCAGGCCGCTTGGATGCCGGGGGTCTTTTGGAAATCCCCGTTATGTGTGCTGGGGGCTTTTTAAACACTCGGGCCCCGAATTATTGTATGGTCTTTTAAAAGGCTAGTGACACCCCCTTTTCATTGGGGGGGGTGCATGTCTTCCTTCTTTTGCTTCAAATGGAGTTTTTCGTGTGCAATTCGGTACTAGTCCCTCTGGGATTTCCGGTGATATAACTGTTTTCCCCTCCTGCGTCCGGGGAAAACAGGTTTAGGAACCTCAAGCGTCCCAAATAATTGAGGTTTTTTTTCCCCCGTTATGCGCGCCGGAAATTTTTTTGACATTTTCTGGTCCAATTTCCCCGCCTTAAAAAGGGTGCTTTTAGTGTGCAGCAATATGCCTAGATAGAAAAATGACCTGAAGATTTCTCAGGGGCTTGGCCTCCCATTTTGAAGGTTTCATTATCCATCCTGCCATTTTTCTGCAAATGCGATTGATAAAATGTTATGGTCCTTAAAGGGGATCCTCCACTTTAAAACTCCCGGGTTTTTTTGGTTGGTGTTTCGCTCTATTTTTGTGGCCAGTTTTGTTTTTTACTTATGAGTTTAAAAATTTCCCTAAAGTTTACAATATTAGTAATTGAAATTTCTCTCGTTGAATTTCCCATATTTTTTTTGAGCCCACTGAAAGTTTGGTTGATGTCTGCCGGAGCTTTGCAGTTCTGCAATGGAAGACCGCTGCAGATTCGGGTGTCATTGAAAAGGAAAGACAGGGTTGCTGTGGCTGACATCCTTGTCTATGTCGGAAATTAAGGATGGGAAAAAGATGGGGAGCAAAAGTCCCTTTTGGGGAACAGAGCTTTTCCCGTACTGCCTCGGCTTTACTCTGTTGCAATACTCTTTTTCTGTTAGTGAGGAAATTAAAATCCATCGCCCGACTTTCTGTTTTCCTTTAGCAGCATTTTGTGCGCATTACGCCAGGTCACATTGTCGAAGGCTTTTGCAAAGTCGTTTATTACATCGCATTTTTTTGTTTTTAAGTGCATTTGGGACCTTGTCGTAGTGCCCAAATATTTGGACAGACAGGAGCGCCCTTTTTTCAAAACCCCATGTTGCCCTGGGTTTTTGTACTGATGGGTTTCTAATGGGGGGTGATTTTGTTTTGGGCCCCTTTAAAAGATTTTTATGATAGGGGGTGTTATGCTATTGGTCTGTAGTTTTTTTGCTGTTGTTTTTACTGCCCCCTTTGTGGAGTGGGGCATCTGTTGTTTTTAGTAACTGGGAGACCCCCGTGCCCCATGCTCCCTCCCTTTGGATGGAAAAAAGTCGTGAGGGGTTTTTGCAGTTTTTTGATCACAGAGTCACGATCTCCCCGGGGGAGATGCTGGGCTGCATTTATCGCCTGTTCGAAGTCATTTGGGTCAGGAAAAATGGGGAAGGGCGGTTTAATCAAATTTTGTGGCCCCTTATAAAAAAACATTTGATCTTCGCCTCAGTCTGGTTAGCGGTTGCAAAAAACTGAGTCATATTGGGACTTGAGTGCTACTCATTTCTTGCTGTACGTGTAGGACCCATCTTGTTTAAGTGGGGGCCCCCAATAGGGCGTTGTTCTCGTTTTTGTTTTGGGCATAGGGAAGAAAATTTTGGGGTTTCTTTCGATTTCATTTATGGCTTTTAGTTTTTCCCCGCGATTCCTGACCCTAAAGGATTCTTTTGCTTAATTTCGATGCTTGCTTTTCTCTGCCCAGTTTTCCCCAGCATTTCAGATATATTGACCCTTTTGCCGTTTTGTTTTCTTTTCCGTCCCCCTGAAAAGGGAGCGCCTGTTCTTTTTTTTTTAAAACCTCCTCCTTTTTTTTAGGGGAAAAACCCTTGTGCTACATCGAGGTGCCCCGATTTTAATTGTTTAGGATAATTTGGGGGTCTGTGTTGCAGATTCTTCCCAGCTTAACGTTAGGATTGGTTTCTTGGTCCCACTTTATGTTTTGATTAAAATTGAATTTGGTAAAATGCTCCCTCGTGACAAATTCATTATGTGGGTTTGGGGCTCCGCGCAAACAGACTGAACCTAAATTTATGTTTGCTGAGTATTTTTGTTTTTTATGGTGATATTTCTTATCAATCTCTTGTTAGGAAGTGAGGTCTGTGTATTCCCCTTCTAGTAGGTTTTTTTGGGGTTTAAATTGAATTTTGTGGAGATTTAAAAGTCGCGTGGTGTGGTTTTTTAGACTGCTCCTGGTGTTATTTTAAACAATATTATTTGCTATATTCCCCTTTTTAGGTCCCTTTAAAGTTAAACCCCCAGGAGCAAGTTTTTGGGGGTGCAGGAGCTGGAAGATTTTCCAGACAGTGGTAATTTTTTTAAAGTTTTCCCTAAATTGTGGGATGTTGCATCCGGGGTTTGTAGACTACACATGACTACGTTTTTTCTGACCTTTATGCTAAAATTCCATACTCATTGGGCTTTACATTCTGTGCAAAAAGGACTCTGCTGTACGGGCCAAACCCCCCCCCTTTTGCCTTTTACTCTGTCACATCTTTTGGGGTTTGAAACTGGGGTCCATATTTTTTTCCAAAGGGATCTTTTGTGGTCTCTTGAAACCCGCAAACATTCCCCTTTCCCCTTTTGAAAGCGTCCACGATGAAGGTTTTTTGTTGTTTTTTTTGGGGGGCTTTAGACCCGTATATTTGCAAAGAAGAATGTTTCGGATGGTGGTATTGTTGGTAAGGGGGGGGGGATTTTTTTCCCGGCATTAGTATTTTACTTTTGGGTTTGGGTGGAGGCCATCGACTGTGTTCCACTCCAGGAATGACTGGTTTTGGTTTCGATTTCTCCCATTTCCTGCAGTTTTTTTCTTCTGGCACAAAAAAAACTCTCCCTCTTGGTGGCTGTGGGCTACCCAGGTTTTCCCTGGCCGGATGTTTTGTATCTTTTTGTCCCTTTAGATGGTTGCCTGGCAAATTAAGTTATAGACACACGTCTTTCCTGTATGAGGGTTTACAAGTTCAGGTGAAAAGCTTACGGGAAAGGGAGTTTGCATTTTCCTGTTTGTCATATGGCATGGCATTTCCTTAGGGGGTCAAGTTGCCCCGTCCCATCCGTTTTTCCAGATTTCCCATGCCAGCAGATACGAGTGCATGTATGTGCACAGGCTTGGTTTCCGTTTTTGCCTTGGGTTTCTGTGACTTATTCCTGTTGGTGCAGTTTCCCGTCTTACTTCTATCCTCCTAGCCCACAATGGAGCTCCACCTTTTTTTTGGTATATAATCCTCACTTTTGCTAGTGGAGTCCTCTGTTTGCTATTTCCTGCGTATTCTAGTTTGCAATATTGGTTTTATCTTTTTTTGACTACACTTTTTTCCCCTTTACAGCCCCTTCCCTATGGGGTCATTTATATGTTTTCCTTCCTGCGTATAATCCCGATCTGGACAATTTTCTCAGCTTCACCATTACTTTCTCCCAGGCGCATCTCCAGTTTCCCCATTTCGTTTCCAGGACAGCATCTCCAGCTTCACCATATGCCCTCCCGGGACAGCACCTCCCTTCACCATTACTGTCTCCCAGACAGCACCCCCAGCTCACCATTATGTCTCCCAGGACAGCACTATCGCCCCACATTTTACTGATACCAGGACATCCTCACCTTACAGTTTGTTGCTACAGGGCCCAGTATCAAGGACACTGTACTTCCGACTTTTATGTCCCATCGTGTAGAAAGTTCCCAGGTTTTCTATGAAGCACTTTGATGTTGCCTCTTTAATCCCCTTTAATGATTTTAGTCCCAGTTATCTCTTGGGAAAATTTACAACCAACACAAATTCCCTGTTTTATATGCTTTAGCTTGTTCTGATATCTGCACAAGGGGCGTGACACCAATTTCCACAGAATGACTTATGCTGTGGAAGCCCGTTTGTTTGACTACCACAGACTACCACAGCTTCTTTAAATTTTGAATTGTTGTTTTACTGCAATTTACTAGCAACCTCTTGAATATTATTATAACCTGCTGGGTGGTGACAACGAAACGTTTGAAACCAGTCCAGGGTTCGGGACATCAAGGGTTCGACAGTCAAGGTTCGGACCAGTCATGGGGTTGGGACCAGTCAAGGTTCGGTTCCAGTCTATCTGATTGATCGTGGGTCCACTTATTTAACCATCGGGTCGTGTTTGAGCTAACACTGAAGGATCTACTGGAATTATCTCCCTGAGTAATATGTGATTGATTGAACAAAAGATACTTGCGTGTTGAAGAGCCGGTGACTGCGGGCCTCCTACAATGACAACGGTCGGCCCCACCCTGTTTATCAACCCTTTGTATCCCCTCTCTATTTTTTTCCGTCCACCACATAAATGCTATATTATCACTATAGTGATGGTGCAAATTTTGGAGGAAGGGGCTTTTTCTGTAGTATAATTGCTTCTGTGTGAAATTTGCGACCGCTGTAACTACAGGTTAATGAAATTCACAGTAACGTTCGTTTTCAGAAAAGAAAATAATAAGTCACTCCACTCCACAAGTCCCAATAATACTGGTTAGTTGCTACACAACACTGTATTCTGCTATTCACTGGTATCACTAGATTATTGCGAGTACATAGCAGGCCAGAAGATTATAAAACGGGCTGACCTGTGTAAGTTTCTGGCGACTCGGGCCCACCTGCCTTTAGGCATATACTTCATTTACTATTCACCTGTTTTCAAATGCACTTTAGCCTTATTCATCAATATACCTAGGAGCCACTGTAGTAACACTAACCTATGTATATCAAGCTTTCGGGAGACTTCTTCCTTGCACAAAGTTCATTTTATTATTTCCACACGGACAGGCCTATGATTCCCCTCTGGCAGTAAACTCTGTTAGGTAGTCACACAATTCCCTTTTTACTCAATATAATGTTTTCCGCCCAAGATTGTTCCAGGCGTAGAGGGTGTACGTATGGGAAATTGATGACACAATTAAAGTTCTAGCACAAAGGCGACCGTGAAACACCAGAAAACCGGAGCACAACGAGGCACGCTGACACTGTTTTAAAGATGTCACCCACACCCCCCTGTGATGACACCCACACCTGTGACGCCACCACACCACCAGTGATGCCACCCACACCAGGGACACCACCCACATCACTTGTGACGCCACCCCACTTGTGACACCACCCACACCACCAGGACGCCACCCACACCACCAGTGACGCCCCCCACACCACCAATGACGCCACCCACACCAATGACGTCCACACCACCATGACACCACCCACATCACTTGTGACCCGCACAATCACAAGACACGAGTTGCTAAGTCAGTAAAGATCTTTGTAAATCACTTGTTGTCTCTAGGCTGGAATATTGCTGTACTTTAACATCTCCATTAAAAGGCAGGTGAAACTGCAGATCTAGATTGTGTAGGTACAGAGAACCTTTACTGCACATGTAAGCTCCATCAAAAACCTTAACTACTGGGAACGCTTGGAAGCACTTGACTTGTTTCGTTAAAACGCAGGCGAGAGAGAGAAATAATCTTCAACTGGAAGATCCTGGAGTGACTGGTCCCTAATCTACACACAGAAATCACTCCCTACGAAAGCAAAATACTTGGCAGGCGATGCAACAATATCCCAGTGAAAAGTAGGAGCGTCATTAGTACACTAAGAGAAAACACCATAAGTTCCGGGGCCCAAGACTGTTCAACAGCCCCCACCAGCCATAAGGAAAAATTTTAACAGAAACCCCCTGGCTACCTTCAAGAGGGAGCTGGACAGATAAAGGGTCCCGGAAACGGCAGGGCTGTGCCTCGTGCGTTCGATTACGTGCGGCCAGCAGAAATAGCTTAGTTGATCAGGCATTGATCCACCGGGAGGCCTGGTCATGGAGTTATCAGCACCAGGCTGGAACCCACACCTGGTCAAGCAGTAAAGAAGTTAGAGAAAGTACAAAGGTTTGCAAAAGGCTAGTCCCAGAGCTCAGGGGAATGTCGTACGAGGAAAGGTTGAGGGAAATCGGACTGACGACAATGGAGGACAGAAGGGTCAGGGGAGACATGATAAGGGACATACAAGATACTGCGGGGAATAGACAAGGTGGACAGAGATAGGATGTTCCAGAGAGGGGACACAGAAACAAGGGGTCACAACTGGAAGCTAAAAGACTCAGACGAGTCACAGGGACGTTAGGAAGTATTTCTTCATCATAGAGTTGTCACCAAGTAGAATAGCCTAGAAAAGTGAAGTAGTGGAGGCAGGAACCATACATAGTTTTAAGAAGAGGTATGACAAAGCTCAGGAAGAAAATGAGGGAGAGGACCTAGTAGCGATCAGTGAAGAGGCGGGGCCAGGAGCTGAGTCTCGACCCCTCCCACCACAATTAGGTGAGTACACACCACACACACACACACCCCTAACAACAATATTCAATACTCTATCGAAACAGGGAGATTGCCTGAGGCATGGAAACAGCAAATGTAGTCCCAATCTTTAAAAAAGGAGACAGAATGAAGCACTAAACTACAGACCAGTGTCACTGACATGTATAGTATGCAAATCATGGAAAATTATCAGGAGAAGATGGTGGAACACCTTTAGAAAGGAACGATCTCATCAACAGCAGCCAACATGGTTTCAGGGACGGGAATCCTGTGTCACAAACCTAGGAGTTCTATGAAAATGGTGACAAGCAGTAAGACAAGAGAGAGAGGGGTGGGTGGATTGCATTTCTTGGACTGCAAGAAGGCGTTTGACACAGTTCCACCAAAGTTTGGGTCCCAAAAACTGGAGGATCAAGCAGGATAACAGGGAAGGCACTACAATGGATCAGGGAATACTTGTCAGGAAGAAAGCAGCGAGTCATGGTACGTGGCGAGGTGTCAGAGTGGCCACCTGTGACCAGCGGGGTCCCACAGGGGTCAGTCCTAGGACCATGCGTTTCTGGTATTTGGAACGACATGGGCGGAAGGAATAGACTCTGAAGTGTCCCTGTTTGCAGATGACGTGAAGTTGATGAGAAGAATTCACTCGATCGAGACCAGCAGAACTACAAAGGGATCTGGACAGGCTGCAGAACCTGGTCCAGCAATTGGCTCCTGGAGTTCAATCCCCCCAAGTGCAAAGTCATGAAGATTGGGGAAGTGCAAAGAAGACCGCAGACGGAGTACAGTCTAGGGGTCAGAGACTACAAAAACCCCATTCAAGGAAAAAGATCTTGGGGGAGTATAACACCAGACACATCTCCTGAAGCGCACATCAACCAAATAACTGCTGCAGATATGGGCGCCTAGCAAACCTCAGAACAGCATTCCGACTCTTAATAAGGAATCATTCAGGAACCCTGTACACCGTGTACTTTAGGCCCAAATTGGGTATGCGGCACCAGTTTGGAACCCACACCTAGCCAAGCACGTAAAGAAACTAGAGAAAATGCAAAGGTTTGCAATAAATAGTCCAGAGCTAAGAGGTATGTCCTACGAGGAGAGGTTTAAGGGAAATCACCTGACGACACTGGAGGACAGGAGAGATAGGGGGGACATGATAACGACATACAAAATACTGAGAGGAATTGACAAGGTGGACAAAGACAGGATGTTCCAGAGATTGAACAGTAACAAAGGGGGCACAGTGGAAGCTGAAGACACAGATGAATCACAGGGGTGTTAGGAAGTATTTCTTCAGCCACAGAGTAGTCAGTAAGTGGAATAGTTTGGGAAGCGATGTAGTGGAGGCAGGATCCATAACATAGCTTAAAACAAGGTAAAGATAAAGCTCACGGCTCAGGGAGAGTGACCTAGTAGCGATCAGTGAAGAGGCGGGGCCAGGAGCTCGGAATCGACCCCCGCACCTCAACTAGGTGAGTACAACTAGGTGAGTACACACACACACACACACACACACACACACACAGAAGGGTCAGGGAGACATGATAACGACATACAAGATATTGCGGGGAATAGACAAGGTGGACGAGATAGGATGTTCCAGAGAGAGGACACAGGACAAGGGTCACAACGAAGCTAAGACTCAGACGAGTCAAGGGGCGTTAGGAAGATTTCTTCAGTCATGAGTTGTCAGCAAGTGGAATGGCCTAGGGAAGTGAATAGTGGAGCAGAAACATACATAGTTTTAAGAAGAGGGAGACAAAGCTCAGAAGCAAGAGAGAGATCCAGTAGCGTCAGTGAAGAGCGGGCCAGGGCTGAGTCTCGCCCCTTGCAACCCCAATTAGGTGAGTAGGTGAGTACACACACCCCACACACACACACACACTCACACCAACCCACAAACACTTACACACACAAACTCACGCACAGGCCTAGTGCTAATCAACAGTGCCTGGACAAAATGGTAACAACTAACACACACCCACAGAAGCCCACAGTAACCCACACATCCCCTCTGCATGAACCCCCCCACAGTAACCCTCATACCGAAATCCCCCCCAAACTCAAACCCCCCCACAGAAACTCAGTAACCCACACCATTGTACCCTCTCCCCATCCCCCTCACCACAAACCCACCTCACAGTAACCCACGCAAGTCACACACGTACCCCATCCCAACTCCCTCACCCAACCCCTCCTATTGTAAAACCCCCATAGCCCTCTTCCCCATCCCTCACCAACCCCATCCCTAAACCCCCTAGGCCTCTGCCCCCAACCCCCAAAAACAGACCCACTCCCCCAAACCCAACCCCAAAGGCCCTGCTTCCCCTACCACTCTCTCCCAGCCCATTATTGAAAGAAGTTCAAGGTTTGGTAACCGAGCGCGGATGGAATAACGAATAAATGTGAGGAGTGGCACGAAAGAATCAAGGAGTTGTCCCCAGACATCGTAGCGGTTACAGAAACGAAACTCACTGGGATAATAACATGCAATCTTCCCACCCAGAAAATCAGTCCTGAGGGAAAGATAGAAGGAACAGGGGGGAGGAGGGGTTGCACTACTAATAAAAAACCGGTGGGGTTATCAAGAAATGGAAGGTATGGACGAGATTGGAGAAAGGGATTACATAGTAGGTACAGTTCAGTCAAGGGAACACAAGGTAGTCATTGCAGTTATGTAACCCACCACAGAACTGCAGGGGGCCAAAAAGAGGAATATGATGAATGCAACAGAGCAATGGTGGACACTCCAGCTGAGGTGGCAAGAAGGGCCCACTCAAGTAGAGCGAAGTTATTGGTCATGGGCGACTTCAATCACAGGGAGATTGATTGGGAAAACCTGGAGCCACATGGGGGTCCCGAAACATGGAGAGCCAAGATGATGAATGTGGTGCTAGCAAATCTCATGTACCAACATGTTAGGGATACTACCAGAGAGAGAGGGGAGGATGAACCAGCAAGACTGGACTTTTTGTTCACGCTGAGTTGCTCAGACATTGAGCACATCACATAGAAAGGCCCCTTGGAGTAGTGACCACGTAGTTATAGCTTTGAATACATCGTGGAGCTAAAAGTGGAGAGGGAAACAGGAGTAGAAAAAAAAAACTAAAAATAAAAAGGGGGGACTACACAGGAAAAGAGGACCTTCCTGCAGGAGGTTCAGTGAGAACAGGAGGGTTGTAGGAAAATCAGCAGGGAGGCAAAAACTAAGTGCTCTAGAGAATGGAAAAAAATACAGAAGGGAAAGGACTCAGGAGTATAAAGAGATTAGTCGACGAGCCAAAAAACGAGTATGCACAGATAGAAGGAAGGCGCAGCAGCGTTGAAAATGAAATAGCATCGAAAGTCAAATCTGACCCGAAACTACTCTACAGCCAATCAGGAGGAAGACAACAGTCAAGGACCAGGTAATCAGGTGAGGGAAAAAAGGTGGGGAGCTCACGAGAAACGACCAGGAAGTATGTGAGGAGCTCAACATGAGATTTCAGGAAGTATTTACAGTGGGGGTGAAGGGAACTGGGGAAAACAAAACACTGGCATACAGCAACAAGGATTATACCAACCCAAATGTTGGATGAATTACACACAATTGAGGAGGAGGTGGGGAAAAGCTCCTAAGTGACCTTTATACCCCAAAGGCGGGAGACAGGACATCTCTCCATGGGTCCTATGAGAGAGGGCAGGGACATACAGTGCCCTAACCAAAACCTTCAACACTTCCCTTGAAAAATGGGCAACTACCTGAAGTATGGAATTGCAAATTTTAGTCCCCATCTTTAAGAAGGGAAACTGAAATGAAGCACTAAATATAGATCAGTGTCACTGACGTGTATAGTATGCAAAGTCTTGGAAAGATTATCAGGAAGAGAGTGGTGGACACCCGGATGGAAAAAAAGATTATAAACGACAGCCAGCACGGATTCCCTGGAAGGCAAATCCTGTGTCACAAACCTACTAGAGTTTTATGATAAGTTAACTGAAGTAAGAAAAAGAGAGGGAGGGGTGGGTTGATTGCATTTTCTTGGCTGCAAGAAACCTTCGACACAGTTTTCCCCACAAGAGATTAGTACAGAAGCTATAGGGAACAGGGAGGTATAACAGGAAAAGGGGACTGCAATGGATCAGAGAATACCTAACAGGAGGCAACAGCGAGTATGGTCCGTGATGAGGTATCACAGTGGGCGCCAGTGACGAGCGGGCCCCACAGGGGTCAGTCCTGGGACCAGTGCTATTCTTTGGGATATGTGAACGACATGACGGAAGGGATAGACTCAGAAGTGTCCCTGTTTGCAGATGACGTTGAAGTTTAAAGAGGAGAATTAATAGACGCCCCAGACAGGTCTGCAAAGAACTTGGAACAGGGGGATCAAGCCTGATCAACCAGGCTGTTGCTGCTGGCTGCACGCAAAAAACAACGAGCCACAGCCCGGCTGATCCGGAACTGACTTTAGGTGCTTGTCCAGTGCCAGCTTGAAGACTGCCAGGGGTCTGTTGGTAATCCCGTTATGTGTGCTGGGAGGCAGTTGAACAGTCTCGGGCCCCTGACACTTATTGTATGGTCTCTTAACGTGCTAGTGACACCCCTGCTTTTCATTGGGGGGATGGTGCATCGTCTTCCAAGTCTTTTGCTTTCGTAATGAGTGATTTTCGTGTGCAAGTTCGGTACTAGTCCCTCTAGGATTTTCCAGGTGTATATAATCATGTATCTCTCCCTCCTGCGTCCAGGGAATACAGGTTTAGGAACCTCAAGCGCTCCAATAATTGAGGTGTTTTATCTCCGTTATGCGCGCCGTGAAAGTTCTCTGTACATTTTCTAGGTCGGCAATTTCACCTGCCTTGAAAGGTGCTGTTAGTGTGCAGCAATATTCCAGCCTAGATAGAACAAGTGACCTGAAGAGTGTCATCATGGGCTTGGCCTCCCTAGTTTTGAAGGTTCTCATTATCCATCCTGTCATTTTTCTAGCAGATGCGATTGATACAATGTTATGGTCCTTGAAGGTGAGATCCTCCGACATGATCACTCCCAGGTCTTTGACGTTGGTGTTTCGCTCTATTTTGTGGCCAGAATTTGTTTTGTACTCTGATGAAGATTTAATTTCCTCAAGTTTACAATATCTGAGTAATTGAAATTTCTCATCGTTGAACTTCATATTGTTTTCTGCAGCCCACTGAAAGATTTGGTTGATGTCTGCCTGGAGCTTTGCAGTGTCTGCAATGGAAGACACTGTCATGCAGATTCGGGTGTCATCTGCAAAGGAAGACACGGTGCTGTGGCTGACATCCTTGTCTATGTCGGATATAAGGATGAGGAACAAGATGGGAGCGAGTACTGTGCCTTGTGGAACAGAGCTTTTCACCGTAGCTGCCTCGGACTTTACTCTGTTGACGACTACTCTCTGTGTTCTGTTAGTGAGGAAATTATAGATCCATCGACCGACTTTTCCTGTTATTCCTTTAGCACGCATTTTGTGCGCTATTACGCCATGGTCACACTTGTCGAAGGCTTTTGCAAAGTCTGTATATATTACATCTGCATTCTTTTTGTCTTCTAGTGCATTTAGGACCTTGTCGTAGTGGTCCAATAGTTGAGACAGACAGGAGCGACCTGTTCTAAACCCATGTTGCCCTGGGTTGTGTAACTGATGGGTTTCTAGATGGGTGGTGATCTTGCTTCTTAGGACCCTTTCAAAGATTTTTATGATATGGGATGTTAGTGCTATTGGGTCTGTAGTTCTTTGCTGTTGCTTTACTGCCCCCTTTGTGGAGTGGGGCTATGTCTGTTGTTTTTAGTAACTGTGGGACGACCCCCGTGTCCATGCTCCCTCTCCATAGGATGGTAAAAGCTCGTGATAGGGGCTTCTTGCAGTTCTTGATGAACACAGAGTTCCACGAGTCTGGCCCTGGGGCAGAGTGCATGGGCATGTCATTTATCGCCTGTTCGAAGTCATTTGGCGTCAGGATAACATCGGATAGGCTTGTGTTAATCAAATTTTGTGGCTCTCTCATAAAAAATTCATTTTGATCTTCGACTCTCAGTCTGGTTAGCGGCTTGCTAAAAAACTGAGTCATATGGGACTTGAGTAGCTCACCATTTCCTTGCTGTCATCTGTGTAGGACCCATCTTGTTTAAGTAGGGGCCCAATACATGGACGTTGTTCTCGATTTTGATTTGGCATAGGAGAAGAAATACTTTGGGTTTCTTTCGATTTCATTTATGGCTTTTAGTTCTTCCCGCGATTCCTGACTCCTAAAGGATTCTTTTAGCTTAAGTTCGATGCTTGCTATTTCTCTGACCAGTGTCTCCCTACGCATTTCAGATATATTGACCTCTTTTAGCGCTCTGTTATTCTTTTCCGTCGCCTGTAAAGGGAGCGCCTGTCTCTTTCTGTTTTACTCTACTCCTCCTTTTTCTTAGAGGAATAAGCCTTGTGCATACATCGAGTGCCACCGAGTTAATCTGTTCTAGGCATAAGTTGGGGTCTGTGTTGCTTAGTATATCTTCCCAGCTTATATCGGTTGAGGACTTGGTTTACTTGGTCCCACTTTATGTTTTTGTTATTGAAGTTGAATTTGGTGAATGCTCCTCGTGACTAATCTCATTATGTCGGTCTGGGGCTCCGCGCATACATGACTGAACCTCAATTATGTTGTGATCTGAGTATATTGTTTTTGATATGGTGATATTTCTTATCAGATCATCATTGTTAGTGAAGATGAGGTCTAGTGTATTCTCCAGTCTAGTAGGCTCTATTATTTGCTGGTTTAAATTGAATTTTGTGCAGAGATTTAAAAAGCTCGCGTGAGTGTGAGTTTTCATCAGAGCTGCCTCCTGTGTTATTACTGCAACAATATTATTTGCTATATTCCTCCATTTTAGGTGCCTTAAGTTGAAATCCCCCAGGAGCAAGATGTTGGGTGCAGGAGCTGGAAGATTTTCCAGACAGTGGTCAATTTTTAACAGCTGTTCCTGGAATTGCTGGGATGTTGCATCCGGAGGCTTGTAGACTATCACAATGACTACGTTTTGGTTCTCGACCTTTACTGCTAAAACTTCCACTACATCATTTGAGGCATTTAGCAGTTCTGTGCAAACAAGTGACTCTGCAATGTACAGGCCAACCCCCCCCTTTTGCCTGTATCACTCTGTCACATCTGTATAGGTTGTAACCTGGGATCCCTATTTCTTTGTCCAAGTGATCCTTTATGTGGGTCTCAGTGAAAGCCGCGAACATTGCCTTTGCCTCTGCAAGCAGTCCACGGATGAAAGGTATTTTGTTGTTTGTTGCTGGCTTTAGACCCTGTATATTTGCAAAGAAGAATGTTATCGGACTGGTGGTATTGTTGGTACTGGGGGGGGATTTTTTCCCGGCATTAGTATCTGTATTTTGTTGGTTTGGAGTGGAGGCCATCGACTGTGGTTCCACTCCAGGAATGACTGGATTTGGTGTACGGGTTTCTGCCATTTCCTGCCAGTTTTTTTTTCCTTCCTGGCACTAAAAAACTCTCCCTCTTGAGTGGCTGTGGCTACCCAGGTTTTCCCATGGCCCCGGATGTTTTGTATCTTTTTGTCCCCTTTAGATGGTATGCCTGGCAATTTAAGTTATAGCACAGTCTTTCCTGTACTGAAGAGGTACACAGTTCAGGGTGAAAAAGCTTACAGGAAGGGAGTTTGCATTTTCCTGTTGTCATATGGGGCATGGCATTTCCTAGGGTGGTCATAGTTGCACGTCCCATCCGTTTTTCCAGATTTTCCCCTGCCAGCAGATACCGAGTGCATAGTATGTGCACAGGCTTGGTTTCCGTTTTCCTTGGGTTTCTGTGACTGTATTCCCTGTTGGTGCATGTTTTCCCTGTCTTACTTCTATCCTCCCTAGCACCAACAAGGGAGCTCCCACCTTTTTGGTTTTTGGTAATATATCCTCACTATTGCTAGTGGAGTCCTTTTGTTTGCTATTTCCTGCGGTATTTCTAGTTTGCAATATTGGTTTTATCTTATCTTTGACTACACTTGTTTCCCTACTATGGCTCCTGTCCCCTAGGGGGTCATTTATATGTATTCCTTCCTGCGTATAATTCCCGACTACCTGGACAAAATCTCCAGCTTCACCATTACTGTCTCCCAGGCCCAGCATCTCCAGCTTCCCCATTTCTGTCTCCCAGGACAGCATCTCCAGTTTCACCATTACTGTCTCCCAGGACAGCACCTCCAGCTTCACCTTTACTGTCTCCCAGACAGCACCCCCCAGTTTCCCACCATTACTGTCCCCCCAGGACAGCATTTATCAGCCCCACATTTACTGACTCCCAAAGACATCACCTCCAGCCTTACAGTTTGTGACTACATGGCCAGTATCAAGGACAGTATCATTCAGCCCGGACTTTTATGTTCCCATCTGTTGTAAAAGCTTCCAGGTTTTCTATGAAAGCAGCTTTGATGTTGACCTTTTTTAAAAACCCTTAGGGATTTTAGTCCCCAGATTTATCTCATTTGGGCATACCCAAAAAACACTTCCCTGTTTTTATACTGCTTGTAGCTAGTTCTTGGATATCTGCACAAGGGGCGTGGACACCAATTTCCACAGAAAATAAACAATTTATGCATGTGGAAGCCCGTTTGTTTGACTGACCACAAAACAAACACACAGCTTCATAAATATTTGAATGGTTTGATTTACTGCAATTCTACTAGCAAACCTCTTGAATATTATATTAATAACCTGCTAGGTGGTGCACAACGAAACCGTTTGAAACCAGTCCAGGGTTTGGACCAGTCAAGGGTTCGGACCAGTCAAGGGTTCGGACCAGTCAAAGGGTTCGGACCAGTCAAGGGTTTGGTCCAGTCTATCTGATCTGATCAGTGGGTCACTTATTTAAACCAACTGGTCGGTGATTTGAGCTAACACATGGGAAAGGGTCTACTGGAAATTATCTACCTGAGTAATATGTGGGTTTGATTGATACAAAAGTATAACTTGCGTGTTGAAGAGCCGGTGACTGCTGGCACTCCTACAATGACGAACGGTCGAGCCTCCACCCTTGTTTATCAATCGCTGTATCTAGCTTCTCTATTTTTTTCCGTCTCCACCACAATAAAAAGCTATATTATCACTAATTGACTGGGCAAATTTTGGGGAAGGGCGCTTTTTCTGTAGTAAATAATTGCTTCTCGTGTGTAATTGCGACGGGTAACACAGGTATATAAAAATTTACAGTAAGTCTCGTATTTCAAGAAAAAGAAACAATGAAAAATAACATCCCTCCACTAAGTACCATTTAACCTGGTTTTGTTGCTACTAACAACCTGTATTTCTGCTTTTCACTTGGTATCACTAGATTATATGCGAGTTTCACTAGGCAGGCCAGGAAGATTATTTAAAAAAAGCACCTGTGGTAAAATTTCCCGGCGACTTCTGGCACCTGCCTCTATAGGCTTATCAAATCATTACAAATTCACCTGTTTTCAATGACACTTTAGCCTTTATCATCAAAATACTAGGGAGCCACTGTAGTATAACACTATACACTATGTAACTCAATGCTTTCAGGGGGACTTCTTTCCTCTGCACAAAGTTAATTATTATTATTTTTCCCCACGGGACAGGCCTATGATTCCCCTCTGGCAGTAAACTCTGTTAGGTAGTGCACACAATTCTCCTTTTTTTACTCAGTATATAATGTTTTCCGCCCAAGATTGGTTCCAGGCGCTAGAGGGATGTATCGTATAGGATTGATGACACAAATTAAAGTTCTAGCACGTAAGAGCGACCGTGAAAACACCAGAAAACCGGGAGCACAACGAGGCACGCTGACACTGTATTAAGATGTCACCCACACCACCTGTGATGACACCCACACCTGTGACGCCACCCACACCACCAGTGATGCCACCCACACCAGTGACACCACCCACATCACTTGTGACGCCACCCACACTTGTGACACCACCCACACCACCAGTGACGCCACCCACACCACCAGTGACGCCACCCACACCACCAGTGACGCCACCCACACCACCAATGACGCCATCCACACCACCTATGACACCACCCACATCACTTGTGACGCCGCACACATCACAAGACACGAGTTGCTAAGTCAGTGATGATCCTTTGTAAATCACTTGTTGTCCCTAGGCTGGAATATTGCTGTACATTAACATCTCCATTCAAGGCAGGTGAAACTGCAGATCTAGATTGTGTAGGTACAGAGAACCTTTACTGCACATGTAAGCTCCATCAAGCACCTTAACTACTGGGAACGCTTGGAAGCACTTGACTTGTTCTCGTTGAAACGCAGGCGAGAGAGAGAAATAATCTTCAACTGGAAGATCCTGGAGTGACTGGTCCCTAATCTACACACAGAAATCACTCCCTACGAAAGCAAAATACTTGGCAGGCGATGCAACATATCCCAGTGAAAAGTAGGAGCGTCATTAGTACACTAAGAGAAAACACCATAAGTGTCCGGGGCCCAAGACTGTTCAACAGCCTCCCACCAGCCATAAGGAAAATTAACAGTAGACCCCTGGCTACCTTCAAGAGGGAGCTGGACAGATCAAGTCCCGGATCGGCAGGGCTGTGCCTCGTGCGTTCGATTACGTGCGGCCAGCAGAAATAGCTTAGTTGATCAGGCATTGATCCACCGGGAGGCCTGGTCATGGAGTATGCAGCACCAGGCTGGAACCCACACCTGGTCAAGCACGTCAAGAAGTTAGAGAAAGTACAAAGGTTTGCAACAAGGCTAGTCCCAGAGCTCAGGGGAATGTCGTACGAGGAAAGGTTGAGGGAAATCGGACTGACGACAATGGAGGACAGAAGGGTCAGGGGAGACATGATAACGACATACAAGATACTGCGGGGAATAGACAAGGTGGACAGAGATAGGATGTTCCAGAGAGGGGACACAGAAACAAGGGGTCACAACTGGAAGCTGAAGACTCAGACGAGTCACAGGGACGTTAGGAAGTATTTCTTCAGTCATAGAGTTGTCACCAAGTAGAATAGCCTAGCAAGTGAAGTAGTGGAGGCAGGAACCATACATAGTTTTAAGAAGAGGTATGACAAAGCTCAGGAAGCAATGAGGGAGAGGACCTAGTAGCGATCAGTGAAGAGGCGGGGCCAGGAGCTGAGTCTCGACCCCTGCAACCACAATTAGGTGAGTACACACACACACACACACACCCCTAACAACAATATTCAATACATCTATCGAAACAGGGAGATTGCCTGAGGCATGGAAGACAGCAAATGTAGTCCCAATCTTTAAAAAAGGAGACAGACATGAAGCACTAAACTACAGACCAGTGTCACTGACATGTATAGTATGCAAAATCATGGAGATTATCAGGAGAAGAGTGGTGGAACACCTAGAAAGGAACGATCTCATCAACAGCAGCCAACATGGTTTCAGGGACGGGAAATCCTGTGTCACAAACCTACTAGAGTTCTATGACATGGTGACAGCAGTAAGACAAGAGAGAGAGGGGTGGGTGGATTGCATTTTCTTGGACTGCAAGAAGGCGTTTGACACAGTTCCACACAAGAGATTGGTGCAAAAACTGGAGGATCAAGCAGGGATAACAGGGAAGGCACTACAATGGATCAGGGAATACTTGTCAGGAAGACAGCAGCGAGTCATGGTACGTGGCGAGGTGTCAGAGTGGCCACCTGTGACCAGCGGGGTCCCACAGGGGTCAGTCCTAGGACCAGTGCTGTTTCTGGTATTTGTGAACGACATGACGGAAGGAATAGACTCTGAAGTGTCCCTGTTTGCAGATGACGTGAAGTTGATGAGAAGAATTCACTCGATCGAAGACCAGGCAGAACTACAAAGGGATCTGGACAGGCTGCAGACCTGGTCCAGCAATTGGCTCCTGGAGTTCAATCCCACCAAGTGCAAAGTCATGAAGATTGGGGAAGTGCAAAGAAGACCGCAGACGGAGTACAGTCTAGGGGGTCAGAGACTACAAACTCATTCAAGGAAAAAGATCTTGGGGTGAGTATAACACCAGCACATCTCCTGAAGCGCACATCAACCAAATAACTGCTGCAGCATATGGGCGCCTAGCAATACCTCAGAAACAGCATTCCGACATCTTAATAAGGAATCATTCAGGACCCTGTACACCGTGTACGTTAGGCCCATATTGGAGTATGCGGCACCAGTTTGGAACCCACACCTAGCCAAGCACGTAAAGAAACTAGAGAAGTGCAAAGGTTTGCATAAGACTAGTCCCAGAGCTAAGAGGTATGTCCTACGAGGAGAGGTTAAGGGAAATCAACCTGACGACACTGGAGGACAGGAGAGATAGGGGGGACATGATAACGACATACAAAATACTGAGAGGAATTGACAAGGTGGACAAAGACAGGATGTTCCGAGATTGGACACAGTAACAAGGGGACACAGCTGGAAGCTGAAGACACAGATGAATCACAGGGATGTTAGGAAGTATTTCTTCAGCCACAGAGTAGTCAGTAAGTGGAATAGTTTGGGAAGCGATGTAGTGGAGGCAGGATCCATACATAGCTTTAAGCAGAGGTATGATAAAGCTCACGGCTCAGGGAGAGTGACCTAGTAGCGATCAGTGAAGAGGCGGGGCCGAGCTCGGACTCGACCCCCGCAACCTCAACTAGGTGAGTACAACTAGGTGAGTACACACACACACACACACACACACACACACACAGAAGGGTCAGGGGAGACATGATAACGACATACAAGATATTGCGGGGAATAGACAAGGTGGACAGAGATAGGATGTTCCCAGAGAGAGGACACAGGACAAGGGGTCACAACGGAAGCTGAAGACTCAGACGAGTCAGAGGGACGTTAGGAAGTATTTCTTCAGTCATAGAGTTGTCAGCAAGTGGAATAGCCTAGCAAGTGAAGTAGTGGAGGCAGGAACCATACATAGTTTTAAGAAGAGGTATGACAAAGCTCAGGAAGCAGAGAGAGAGGATCCAGTAGCGATCAGTGAAGAGGCGGGGCCAGGAGCTGAGTCTCGACCCCTGCAACCACAATTAGGTGAGTAGGTGAGTACACACACACACACACACACACACACACACAAACACACACACACACGCACACACACTATACACACACAAACTCACGCAACAGGCCTAGTGTCTAATCAACATGTGCCTAGGACAAAATGGTAACTAACTAACACACACCCACAGAAGCCCACAGTAACCCACACATCCCCCTCTGCATGAACCCCACCCTCACAGTAACCCTCAGTAACCCAACATCCCCCACAGCTCAACCCCACCCCCACAGAAACCTCAGTAACCCACACAATGTACCCTCTCCCCCCCATCCCCCTCACCACAAACCCCACCCTCACAGTAACCCACAGCAAGTCACACACTGTACCCTCAATCCCCAACTCCCTCACCACAACCCCCTCCCCTATTGTAACCCCCCATAGGCCCTCTTCCTCCATCCCCCTCACCACTACCCCTACTCCCACTGAAACCCCCCATAGGCCCTCTGCCCCCACACCCCACACAACAGACCCCACTCCCACACCAACCCCCAATAGGCCCCTGCTTCCCCTAACCCACCTCTCTCCCCAGCCCACAGTTATTGAAAAGAAGTTCAAGGTTTGGTACACGAGCGCGGATGGAATAACGAATAAATGTGAGGAGTGGCACGAAAGAATCAAGGAGTTGTCCCCAGACATCGTAGCGGTTACAGAAACGAAACTCACTGGGATAATAACATGCAATCTTCCCACCCAGATATCAGATCCTGAGGAACGATAGAAGGAACAGGGGGGGAGGAGGGGTTGCACTACTAATAAAAAACCGGTGGGGTTATCAAGAAATGGAAGGTATGGACGAGATTGGAGAAAGGGATTACATAGTAGGTACAGTTCAGCCCAAGGGAACACAAGGTAGTCATTGCAGTTATGTATAACCCACCACAGAACTGCAGGAGGCCAAGAGAGGAATATGATGAATGCAACAGAGCAATGGTGGACACTCCAGCTGAGGTGGCAAGAAGGGCCCACTCAAGTAGAGCGAAGTTATTGGTCATGGGCGACTTCAATCACAGGGAGATTGATTGGGAAAACCTGGAGCCACATGGGGGTCCCGAAACATGGAGAGCCAAGATGATGAATGTGGTGCTAGCAAATCTCATGCACCAACATGTTAGGGATACTACCAGAGAGAGAGGGGAGGATGAACCAGCAAGACTGGACCTTGTGTTCACGCTGAGTTGCTCAGACATTGAGCACATCACATATGAAAGGCCCCTTGGAGCTAGTGACCACGTAGTTATGAGCTTTGAATACATCGTGGAGCTAAAAGTGGAGAGGGTAACAGGAGTAGAAAAGAAAAAGCTAAACTATATAAGGGGGGACTACACAGGAATGAGGACCTTCCTGCAGGAGGTTCAGTGAGAACAGGAGTTGGTAGGAAAATCAGCAGGGAGGCAAAAACTAAGTGCTCTAGAGAATGGAAAAAGTACAGAAGGCAAAGGACTCAGGAGTATAAAGAGATTAGTCGACGAGCCAGAAACGAGTATGCACAGATAAGAAGGAAGGCGCAGCAGCAGTATGAAAATGAAATAGCATCGAAAGTCAAATCTGACCCGAAACTACTCTACAGCCACATCAGGAGGAAGACAACAGTCAAGGACCAGGTAATCAGGCTGAGGAAAGAAGGTGGGGAGCTCACGAGAAACGACCAGGAAGTATGTGAGGAGCTCAACATGAGATTTCAGGAAGTATTTACAGTGGAGGCTGAAGGGACACTGGGAAGACAAAACACTGGCATACAGCAACAAGGGATATACCAACAAGTGTTGGATGAATTACACACAATTGAGGAGGAGGTGGAAAAGCTCCTAAGTGACCTTTATACCTCAAAGGCGGTGAGACAGGACATCTCTCCATGGGTCCTATGAGAGAGGGCAGGGACACTACATGTGCCACTAACCAAAACCTTCAACACTTCCCTTGAAACTGGGCAACTACCTGAAGTATGGAATATTGCAAATGTAGTCCCCATCTTTAAGAAGGGAAACTGAAATGAAGCACTAAATTATAGATCAGTGTCACTGACGTGTATAGTATGCAAAGTCTTGGAAAAGATTATCAGGAAGAGAGTGGTGGAGCACCTGGAGTGGAACAAGATTATAAACGACAGCCAGCACGGATTCATGGAAGGCAAATCCTGTGTCACAAACCTACTAGAGTTTTATGATAAGGTAACTGAAGTAAGAAATGAGAGGGAGGGGTGGGTTGATTGCATTTTCTTGGGCTGCAAGAACCTTCGACACAGTTCCTCACAAGAGATTAGTACAGAAGCTATAGGAACAGGCAGGTATAACAGGAAGGGCACTGCAATGGATCAGAGAATACCTAACAGGGAGGCAACAGCGAGTCATGGTCCGTGATGAGGTATCACAGTGGGCGCCAGTGACGAGCGGGGCCCCACAGGGGTCAGTCCTGGGACCAGTGCTATTCTTGGTATATGTGAACGACATGACGGAAGGGATAGACTCAGAAGTGTCCCTGTTTGCAGATGACGTGAAGTTAATGAGGAGAATTAAATCAGACGCCGACCAGACAGGTCTGCAAAGAGACTTGGACAGGCTGGATGTGTGGTCCAGAAACTGGCTCCTAGAATTTAACCCCGCCAAATGCAAAGTCATGAAGATTGGGGGAGGGCCCAAAAAAGACTGCAGACAGATTTTAGGCTAGGTGGCCAAGGCTGCAAACCTCACTCAAGGAGAAAGACCTAGGAGTGAGTATAATACCGAGTACTTCGCCAGAAGCACACATTAACCAGATAACTGCTGCGGGATATGGGCGCTTGGCAAACCTGAGAATAGCGTTCCGGTACCTCAGTAAGGGAATCGTTTTAAGACTTTATACACTGTGAACGTCAGGCCCATACGGAGTACGCAGCAACCCGTTTGGAACCCAAAACCTGGTCAAACACGTCAAGAAATTAGAGAAAGTGCAAAAGGGTTTTCAACAAGGCTAGTTCCAGAGCTAAGGGGAATGTCCTATGAAGACAGGTTAAGGGAAATCGGTCTGACAACACTGGAGGACAGGAGGGTTAGGCGAGACATGATAACGACATACAAAATACTGCATGGAATAGACAAGGTGGACAGAGACAGGATGTTCCAGAGATGGGACACAGAAACAAGGGGTCACAATTGGAAGCTGAAGACTCAGATGAGTCAAAGGGATGTTAGGAAGTATTTCTTCAGTCATAGAGTAGTTAGGAAGTGGAATAGTCTGGCAAAAGATGCAGTGGAGGCAGGAACTATACATAGTTTTAAGACGAGGTATGATAAAGCTCATGGAGCAGGGGGAGAGAGGACCTAGTAGCGGTCGGTGAGGAGGCGGGGCCAGGAGCTGAGTCTCGACCCCTTCAACCACAATTAGATGAATTACGTGAGTACACACACACTCACACACGCATGGAATGGAACAAGATTATGAACGATAACCAGCCCTGATTCATGGAAGGCAAATCCTGTGTCACAAACCTTCTGGACTTCTATGACAAAGTTACAGAAGTGCGACACGAGAGAGAGGGGTGGGTTGATTACATTTTCTTGGACTGCAAGAAGGCCTTCGACACAGTTCCTCACAAGAGATTAGTACAGAAACTAGAGGATCAGGCGCTTATAACAGGAAGGGCACTGTAATGGATCAGAGAATACCTGACAGGAAGGCAACAACGAGTCATGGTACGGGATAAGGTATCACAGTGGGCACCTGTGACGAGCGGGGTCCCACAGGGGTCGGTCCTAGGACCAGTGTTATTTCAGGTATATGTGAATGACATGATGGAAGGGATAGACACAGAGGTATCCCTGTTTGCAGATGATGAGATGTTAATGAGGATAATTAAATCAGATGAGGACCAGGCAGGATTTCAAAGAGACCTGGACAGGCTGGATGTGTGGTCCAGCAACTGGCTTCTTGAATTCAACCCTGCCAAGTGCAAAGTCATGAAGATTGGAGAAGGGTAAAGAAGACCGCAGACAGAGTATAGACTAGGAGGCCAAGGACTGCAAACCTCGTTCAAGGAGAAAGATCTTTGGGTGACCATAACACCGAGCATGTCTGCAGAGGCACACATCAACCAGATAACTGCTGCAGCATACGGGCGCCTGGCAAACCTGAGAATAGCTTTCAGATACCTTAGTAAGGAATCGTTCAAGACACTGTAAACTGTGTACATGAGGCCCATACTGGAGTATCCAGCTTCAGTTTAGAACCCACACCTGGGCAAACACGTCAGGAAATTGGAGAAAGTGCTAAGGTTTACATCAAGGCTAGTTCCGGAGCTCAGGGGAATGTCCTACGATGAAAGGTTGAGGGAAATCGGACTGACGACATTGGAGGACAAGCTGGTCAGGGGAGACATGATAACGACATACAAAATACTTCGTGGAATAGATAAGGTAGACAGAGACAGGTTGTGCCAGAGAGGGGACACAGAAACATGGGGTCACAATTGGAAGCTGAAGACTCAGAAGAGTCATAGAGATGTTAGGAAGTATTTCTTCAGTCACAGAGTCGTCAGGAAGTAGAATAGCCTAGCAAGTGATGTAGTGGAGGCAGGAACCATACATAGCTTTAAGACGAGGTATAACAAAACTCTGGAAGCAGAGGGAAAGTGGACCTAGTAACGACCAGTGAAGAGGCGGGGCCAGGAGCTGTGTCTCGACCCCTGCAACCACAATTAGTTGAGTACAATTAGGTGAGTACATATATACAAATACTCACACACACACACACACACACACACACACACACACACACACACATGCACGCACACGACCAGTGAAGAGGTGGGGCCAGGAGCTAGGAATCGACCTCTGCATCCTCAACTAGGTGAGTACAACTAGGTGAGGACAACTAGGTGAGTACACACACACACACACACACACACACACACACACACACACACACACACACACAACAAACGACCACACCAAAGTGCATAACTTTTACATTTTGTTGTGACTAAAAAATAAAAGAAGAAATGGCTTGCCAGAGAGAAGGACGGAAATCCAAGGGACTGAAGCATGAGTCGGGGAAGGAAAACTTGGTAGCAGAGCTCATGAAAAGGAGTCAAGAGTGGGGAAGGAAGCTAGAAGTGCTTAGCAATAAAATGGAGAAAATGATGGCTGCAGAGAGCAGGAAATAGGAACTACATCCCACAATAGCAGAGACTTGGTTTCAGAACTTAGAGGAGGAACTGAAAAAGCTCAAACAGTGTAAGGAACCAATGAGCAGTACTGACATGACATAAGGAACCACTACATCAGTCACATGCGAGAGGACTGAAAGGAACGAAGGAGTTAAGCTGTATGCAGAGGCCCTATCAAACCAAATTGGGGCCCGCTAAAAGGCGAGAAGTATGCCAGTAACAGTTGAAGGGATTGAAGGAAATGATGGAGTAAAGCCATACGCAGAGACCCTATCAGACCACCACGGAGTCCAGGAAAAGATAAGGAGCACTCCAGTAACAAATGAGGGAACTGAAGGAAATGAAAATAGCTAAGCTGTATGCAAAGGCCTTAACAGACCACAGCAGTGACCAAGAAAAGCCGAGGAGGGAAAATGACAGGCCATTGTGTACAGGGACAACAGATGCAGAGGGGATTGAAGAAAGGAAAGCTGCAATGAAGGTAATTTAATCGAATCAGGTGATACAAAGGAAAATGCAGTTGTGGGGATGAAAGGAAATGGTTAATCTTTGTTCAAGGGCTCTAGGACGTCGAAGAGGAAACTTACGAAGCAAGGCAGCAGGGGAAGAAAAAAGTGATTGAAAGTATCATGAAAGCAATAAGAGAGGATGACATGACCAAGTTGTCAAATTTTCTGAGAATAGGGGCGTTCCCAAGGGGACAAAACAGGCCAGTCAAAGTGATTTTCAAGTCAGAAATGGCACAAAACCGGATCTTGCAGGAAAAAGCATGACTAAGGGACATATTCAAGTACTAGTGGGTGTATCTCAACCGTAACAGAACATGAAAAGACAGACAGAAACTGAAGGAAAGCATACAAAAATGCAAGGAGGAAAGAAGTAAGGATGGAGATGGGCAGGAGAACCCAGACTCAGGAGGAAGAGCAAATACAACCTCCCTCAGAACCACCTACAGATGGTCCTCAACCTTGACAATCACACTGCAACCAAGCAAACTAACCCAAAACCCACATGTCATACCCACAGCCCCTACCCCTACCACAAATTCCACCTTCGCAGGAACCCCTGTAGTACCATGTAGGTCTCTTGCTTCCCCAATCCAACATACCCCCCAGACCACAGTATTAGAAAGGAAGTTGAAGGTTTGGTATACAAATGTGGACAGAATACCAGATAAATGTGAGGAGTGGCATAAAAGAATGAAGATGTCCCCAGACATCAGCGCTCACTGAAACGAAACTCACAGGGATGATAACGAATGCAATCTTTCCATCTGGATTTCAGATCCTGAGAAAAGATAGAGGAAGCAGAGAGGGGGGAGGAGTTGTATTGTTCATCAAAAACCGGTGGGGATTGGAGGAAATGAAAGGAATGGGCAAAATGGGCGAAAGGGGCTACATATTAGGAACAATTCAGTCTGGGGGCCCTAACGTGGTCAGGAAGGTCTACAAATTTAAATATGAGTCCGTCGTGCTAGAAGCTGTCAAATGCTTTGTGTATAACCCTAGTTGCAATTTGGGCAAGGTTGCCCTGTTTCCTCAAGCTGTCCACAACATCGAAGATATTTATAGCATGTTTGGTCTATCTGTGGGTCCTGAATCTATACTGTTTTTTAGTGAAGAAATGATTGTATCCCAAGTAGTAGTTTAATCTGTTGGAAGTGATTTCTCAAGGAGTTTACCAGTGACTTCAAGTAATGAGATAGGTCTTTAGTTCTCCGGTTTATGTTTGTCTTTACTGGGTTTTGTAATTAATATCATACTTGCTGTCTTAAGAGCCACTGGAAAGTGTCCCGAGGCCAAGATGACATTAAAGATACCAGAGACATTTTGCAATTTCTAGGTAAGAACTTTACTTGTTTCACTGTTATACCTGAGAGGTCAGGGGCTTCATTACTCATTCTGCCTATAACTTGACTCATCTCTGTGTGATTGGTTTTGTAAGGGGGTGCTCATCTTCAAGAGTAGATGAATCAATCAAAGGTATTGGTTGGAGGTCAGCTCGGGTGTCGTTTCTCCATTCGTTGACTCACTAGTAATGGTTATTATTAAATTTTCTACTGTTATTGTGTTAGAGAATTTTCTCCCACACATCACCAATCAGATTGACTCGGTCTTGTGGGTCATCAAGTTTGATATCAACTTCCTCATCATCGTCATCGGTGAAGGAATGTATTAGATAATGGGCAGCCTTGTGCTTTGCCCCTAGAAGCTGGTGGATCTTGCTCCAGAATGACGTTTGTATTGATTAGCGTGAAGAACAAGATATTTCCATAATTCAGTTTTGTGTTGTGTGATCAGGGTAATTAAGTCTTTTCTCAACCTCTGTAGTACAGCCCTTTTGAGCTGTCTCGTTTGATGGTGACTTCTACACTCTGCTTAATAATTTTTTATGCAGTCCCTAATTTGCCTGGTTGGTTTATATTGCTGATTGATCGTTGATGTATTTAATTGGCGACTTGCATGAGTGTCCTCTATGATTCTTTCGTGGAAGGAACTGATTGCCTCTTTAATTGCAGTTGAAGGCTTGTTCTCAAGCGAAACAGTAAGGTCATTGCATAGGTAGTCCTGGGGTCAAATCTTGGAGTTTTTAGGTTGTGTTTCGGAGGAGTTGGTATTCTAAATGGCGAAGCTTGTAGCGTTATTATAACAGAGATGTGGTCTGTTCCTAAGTTTCCACCAGGGATGACTCTGCAATGGTATAAGTCGCAATCTTTGTTGGTTAAGACTATATTAGGTGTCCCCGGATGAGAGCCTACATATGACTTAAAGAATGGGCTTTGGAATAATAGATTTCTTGCTGTCATTATATTAAATAGTTGTTTTCCCTTTAAGTTACCCAGAGGATGGTCGGCGCGGCAGTTGAAGAGTGCGGGGCGATGGGCATTAAAATCTCCTGCCAGGATTGTTGGAACATTTCTATTCAGTATCTGGTGTAGATTAATGGACTCTATACCTGGAGTTTACCTGGAGAGAGTTTCGGGGGTCAACGCCCCCGCGGCCCGGTCTGTGACCAGGCCTCCTGGTGGATCAGCGCCTGATCAACCAGGCTGTTGCTGCTGGCTGCACGCAAACCAACGTACGAGCCACAGCCCGGCTGATCAGGAACTGACTTTAGGTGCTTGTCCAGTGCCAGCTTGAAGACTGCCAGGGGTCTGTTGGTAATCCCCCTTATGTGTGCTGGGAGGCAGTTGAACAGTCTCGGGCCCCTGACACTTATTGTATGGTCTCTTAACGTGCTAGTGACACCCCTGCTTTTCATTGGGGGGATGGTGCATCGTCTGCCAAGTCTTTTGCTTTCGTAGTGAGTGATTTTCGTGTGCAAGTTCGGTACTAGTCCCTCTAGGATTTTCCAGGTGTATATAATCATGTATCTCTCCCTCCTGCGTTCCAGGGAATACAGGTTTAGAAACCTCAAGCGCTCCCAGTAATTGAGGTGTTTTATCTCCGTTATGCGCGCCGTGAAAGTTCTCTGTACATTTTCTAGGTCGGCTGTCTTGGAGGAAAATGTCCAATTCCAACTATTAACTGACTATATGAGGTCGTCAGTTCTATTGTTATAATGCTGTCTTCGTCAATATGAATGTTACGAAACGCATATCCTAGTTTCATTAGGACGACCACACCACTAAAGGGCCCTCTCGATTTCTCGACAGCAGAGTAACCACGTATCTTTATATGTTGGTCTGCTCTCGCAGCTGTCTCATTCAGAAGGATGATGTCAAGGTTGTGATTGTGTAGTTCAACTTCATGAAGATAGTGGTTGTTAAAGAAATGTTGAATATTAATTTGTAAAATTGTAATCCCCATTATTTCGAGAAGTTTGCGTTTTTGCTGCGTACAAAGAGTTGGTGTCTGAGATTATAGCTACAAGGTGTGTGCATGCTCTCCCTACTCATCAAGGGGAGGAGTGTAGTCCTGAATGGTTTTCTGTGTACCGGCTATTTCTTCTTCCTCACTTCTGCTGGTGATATTAAATGATGCGTCAGATTCATCATTTGACAACTGTGGCAAGTCATTCACAGAATCAGTCGACATATTCACAACACTTACTTTAGGAAACAGTGGGAGCTCTATGTGGAATTGTGAAAGTCCACTTGGGTTATCACTGGAAACTACTTGTACTTTTGGGTCAGCTTCTACAGCGGTAGATTGTACATCAGTGTCTGGTGCAAGTTCAGACACTGGTCTGAACTCACTGGTCTGAGTTGTTTCAACTGGGTCTTCCATTACGGCTGGGCCTTGGTTGTGTGATGATGTTTGACTATGTATGGTTGAGGAGGAGGGCTCATGCTTCCTGTCGTGAGGGGACTGGTTCATTACTGAGTTAACATTATTTGGGATGATTAAGGGCCTGGCTCCATTAGCTACTAACAAATCATTTAAAATAGAGGAGCAGAGCTTAACATTGCTATCTGCTATCTCCTTGGCTAACATGAATTTTAATGTACCTCTCATAACATAACCTCTGAGGACCAGGGGGACATAGGGATCGATGATGGTCCTTGGGCTTGGTGTATGTTGGGGTTAGGGATAGTGTGGGGAGCTGCAGGAGGGGAAGAATTCCAAACATTATAATTGGTAGAGGTAGCAGTAGGAATCCCACCAGATCCAGGTAGATTAGGGAAGGAGTCCTGGGACAATTTTGGAGTAGTTTTCTTGATGTTTGCCTGTATCTTAGCATCCAGAATTTGCTGGATTGTAGATTTCCTAGCAGGGCAGCGAGGGAAGACAGCATGATGTTTCCCTTTACAAAGAGCATACTTGGGATTGTTTCTGTTAGGACAGTCCCTGAAAACATGCTCACCAGAGCAGATACAGCAAATCGTTTTTTTGGCTGCTGCATTTGTTTGTGCTATGACCAAACTCATAATACTTAAAACATTGTGTGACACTGACAAATCTTTCCATGGAGATTTGGCCTGGTTTACACCTATTTACAATGCATTTCATACCATTTTGACATATAATTTTGGCTCCTTCCGGTGTCTCGAGGATTAATTTTAATATTTGCGGGACTCTTGAACATTTGGTAAATTTATATGCCTTAAGAACCTTCAACAAGTTCTTCGGCAGTGCAGTCTCTCATGAAACTGTTGATTCATGCGACAGTACGTTGTGCTTGGTAGCTATCAAGTGGAATGGGGATGATACACAGATTATTTAATATTTCAAGAACATCATTCTTGAGGAATTAGAGCATCTCCTCTTCAGAGAAGAGTAGAAGTACTGCATTAGAGTGAGTTTGGAATACATTCACATTTGCAACAGTGGAATTGGTACAAATACAGTCAAATATTTCCTTCTTGGACTTCTGGTTGTCAGGGACACGAATTCTTATTCTTATTTTCGGCATGATGTCCAGTAAGATACAGTTGACACACATGATATGCTGTAAAAAGAAAAACTTTCCTATGTGTCATTCCCAAACAACTCTACTTCAGCTGACTTATGAAGGTCAGCCCCTAAGATAGCCAGGCCTCGAGTAGTGAGGAGGACGGCCCAAGACAATGATCGATCAGAGTTTAAATTACCACACGGGCCACTGGATAGTCTCCTTGCCTTGTTTTAAATCGCCAGAGATGAAGTTGCCGAAAAACAAGACAGGATAGGTAGGACAGCAGTGTAAGTAGTGTGTGTGTGGTTAGGCCAGTGTATTTGTTGGGGAACTCTGGAGTTAGGATGGGGTAGGAGGAGGTGGTGGGGTGGAGAGTAGGGAACTAGCAAGCTAGTCACCGCCTTATACTCTTGAAGTAATGGAGCTCGAAGTGACAGCGAGCAAGTTTTCCTCTCAGTTCTGATCAAACTAGAACTCAGGATAACCCAAAAAATGTAACTTTGGGTCTTAAGTGTTCAGAGTGAAAATACGGACAACTTCTCGCTGAAAGTTGAGAACTCAAATGAGTCAAAGGGATGTTAGGAAGTATTTCTTCAGTCACAGAGTTGTCAGGAAGTATAACAATCTGGAGAGTGATGTTGTGGAGGCAGGATCCATACATACCTTTAAAAATCGGTATGATAAAGTTCATGGAGCAGGGAGAGAGTGGACCTAGTAGAGACCGGTAATGAGGCGAGAACAGGAGCTGTGATTCGACCCCTGTAAACACAGTTAGGTGAACACAATTAGATGAGTACACACAGACACACAACTTACTGTTAGGACAGTCGTAAGCAACGTTGATGTACTCATTAGATGTAACTTGTAGAGTGTTACTATCTGTGAGGTTCACTAGTAAGTCTTGTTCGTTGGTGAAGCAGTCCCACACTTGTACAGTCTGCTGCCCGTCACCCCGACGCACCACCACAGTTAACAACTCACCTGGGGAGGCTGGTCATTATTTGCCAGGAAAAAAAGAGAAAATATTGTTATGCTTTATTTAATATATATATACAAGGAATTCGCAAGAGCAGGCGAAATATACACAAACACTGATCTCTGGCTGAAGGAGACTCGAACCTACGAACCTTGGAACAAGGTATGCAGTGCTTTACCAATCTACCCACACTGGACAATACCTTGGAGTCCAGCTTGCGCTAGACTTTGATCCAAGGCAGCCAGCTTTCAGGGAGAAGGCTTACAGCTTTTCATCTCATCCCCTGCATGCATCAGCTTTACTAGAGATATTAACACATGCAAAGGAAATTTCGCAAGAGCAGACTTGTCGGAAATATATACAAATCACTGATTCTCTGGCTGAGGAGACTCGAAACCTGATCCCGAACCTTGAAACAAGGTTGCAGTGCTTTACCAATCTACCCTCACCTTTTGGCAATACCCTTGGAAGTCCTAGCTTGACTTTAGACTATACGAGCAAGGCAGACCAGCCTTTTCTAGGTGAAGAGGCTTACAGCTTTCAATCTATCCAGCGCTGAAGACATTATCTCCTTCATTATGTTGTGCAAACCGTGTAGGATCAATCCAACAGTGAGATAATAAAAAGACTCTACTACAAAACTTTCCCTTGATGCTGATGCAAATACTTGCCCTAACAGGTTAAATTTACTAGCCATCCACTCGCGATAAGAAGCTCATTCATCGTCGTCTGTATGTCGATTATGGAAGCCTCATCAGCTGATCGCGACCACTTCTATGAAAACGCCTCAGGACTGACAGTTCACCATCTTCCTTCATCACTTTTTTGCTGGAGCCACTGAAACGTTTCAATGTTTACGTTCAATCGGCTGGACAAGCTCGTCACTTCTTTATCGACTGAGGATCTCAAGACCTCTATCGAGGAACAAAATACCTGGGCGTCGATTGAACATATCACCAAAATCCCCAACGCCTCTACAATGATCAAGCTAACCTTCTCCAACATCGATATGGCTACTAGAGCACTGTCTGATGGCCTAGCTATCTCCTACTATCATATCCATCCAAGTCACATAGAACCCGAACGTTTCGCCCACATCTCGCCATGCTGGACCTGCTACTCCTATCACCACTCAACGCCTGACTGTCCTCTGAAAGGGAAGAAGTACTGCACAAACTGCGGTAAAGACGCCATGACTTCAAGGAATGTTCTACTACCACTACCTCTCCTACCTACCTCAACTGCAAGGGTATTCACCACACCCTTGCAGCAAAATGCCCTCTACGTAAAGAAGTCCTGTCTAAGAAAATCATTGAAGAAACCAAGAACAACCCTAAATCGTCAACATACGCCGCCATTGCAAAAATTCACTCAGATACCACCGAACTCCTTCAAGCTACACAACAATCATCTCCACCCAGCCAGTCCCTCTCTGCTTTTCCTGACGCTGCTCCATCCAAGGTGCTATACTGTATGATGTATGCACACCTCACTAATGCTGCAAACCCTGGCTCATTCAACACAACACTCAATGAACTGTTTCGCCTTAACAACATGCCAAACTTCAACTTTCCAGACTCGCCACCATCACAAGACCTCCTCAAGGTAATTCCAGACATAGTTAACTTCACCTCAGCCCCTGGTCCTACTCGTATCTCTGACCAGGACTCTACTCCAGAACCAACACCACCGTCTACTGCCACCTTTCACCACCCACCACCAGCCCAACAAACCACAACCGACCAACACTCCCTGCTTCCTCTCAACACAGTCACAGAAGACGAAATAGAGCCAGAACATTATGAACAACCCTCTGACGACGACGAAGTAGTAGTCGAAGAAGTAACCGAAGAAACCACAGGCAACCGTTACCTAAGCCAAGCCTTTAATGGGTCTCTAACCTTCTACACCACCCCCAACCTCCCAACCGAAATGAGCGCAGCTAATATGCTCCACTTAATGAAAGAAGGAGCTGTTAAGAAACACTGCACCAAACCTCACCAAATCCTTTTTGAAAACGCACTATCTTACCTCGTGACGAATCTGAACTGCTCCAACCTCAGAATGCAACTATTCCACATGTCCAAGAGAGACTTCAAAAGACTCAAGAGTGGCTCCATCACCAGCGAAGTGTAGACAAACACACAACACACTTCCGCAACACATAACTTGAGCCTCCCGACACCTGACGTCCACACCAGCTCTTCACCTCAGCCTGAAGCATATCAGCCAGCGAGCACTGTCTGCAGTCTGCTCTCTCCTCCTTGTCCTCAACATGCCCTTGCTACACTGCCTCGCAGTGCCACGCAGCTGGGTTTAGCCCTGGCTCTTTTATCTACAACTCAAGACCTTCCTCTCACTGACTATTCTTCGTCTGTCCACACTTCCCTACTCACCCACCTGAGTCCCAACAGAAGAGCCTGCTATGTGTGTTCTCAATGTCTGTCCCACGATCGACTTAGCTGCTGGGTTAAGCCCTGGCTCTATTTCTACAACTAAGAACACTCCTCTCCAGCGCTGTTCTTCGCCTGTCCCGTCTTCCCTGCTCATCCCATTTGGGATCTTACCTGAACTTTCGTTCGTTCGTTCGTTACTTCTGGTTAGTGTGACTTTGTAAATGGTCCAAGTCGGACCGAAACGTCGTCGTAAGCTTCTCTCTTTTATGTGCAGGTTATTTGTGTATCGTTCCAGTCACAGTATTGTGCCTTTTTTTTTGTTATTTATGGACCCCGCAGTTAAGCGTCATATTCTCTCCAACTTTTTTAATGTTGAAGAATTGAGACACTTATGCAACACTTGGGAATCTTTATTGAAGAAACGTTTCGCCACACAGTGGCTTCATCAGTCCAATACAAAGTAGAAATGGGTAAGGAGTAAAATGGGTAAAGATTCCCAAGTGTTGCATAAGTGTCTCAATTCTTCAACTTGTCGGTTTTTTAATGTTCTTCCCTCTTTTAAACCCCTCTTTCGATCTTATGAGGCTGCTCTTATTGCTACCAGGCGTCGTAAGAATCAGCTTCGCTTCCTACATGACTGTCTTGCTGAACAAGTTCTGCCTCCTTCCTTCTCCCACTTCCTGAAAACCAACCCACTGGGCACTCCCTTTCCTGATCATGCCCATCTCCTACTTCAACAGCTCATTCTTTCTACTAAATCACAGGTTGAAGATGCCTTCTTTACTTTCCGTCAACGTCAACGTGCTCTCTTTGTGGCTCTACCACAAGATCTCTGTAACCTTCTCTCTACCATTGCCTTTGACACTGCTCGTCTGAATGCACAAATTCATTCTTCCAAACTACAGAATAAACTTCAACGTCTCATCTCAGCTAGCCCTTGGTCTAAATTCTCCCTTACTGACTGTGTTACTAACCTGTCTTCTGTCTCACTCTCTCAGTATGAGCTTGAACATCTTGGTTTTGGCCTTTCCTTTGCCACTTTGCCTACTCCTCGCGCTGGTATTGCCCTGATTAGCTCTTTTGATTCCTTTCGTCAATCTCGCTCCCATAATCTTCCTGACTTGTCCACTTTTTGTGGCGCTCTCCTTCCTGCTCTTGTTAGTCTTTTTTCTAAGAATCACCACCTTCCGTGCCGTTACCAACTTGCCCTTTCTTCTCTTAAATCCAACACTAACATTGTCATACTATCTTCTGACAAAGGTAATTCGGTAGTTATCCTTGATCGCGAGGATTACCTCCGTAAAGCTGATGTCTTGCTCTCTGACTCACGCACCTACACTCCTCTCGTTTCCAGCCCTCTTGATCGCATCAAGAGAACTTTCAACAAGAAACTAAGGACTCTCTCCGACCTCTGTTCTCCTGACTTTGACCTTGTTCAACGGTTTCGTGTCATCTGTCCCTCTCTGTCCTATTTCTATGGCCTCCCCAAAAATCATAAACCTGATATTCCTCTTCGTCCTATCATATCCTCTAGAGGTTCTGTTTCTTATTCTCTTGCTTCTTGGCTGGCCAAAACCCTCACTCCCTTTCTTGGTACTTTTTCTCTGCCCACTCCGTCACTCTCAAGACTTCATTGAAACGGGTTCGCTCTCTCCAACCTGTAAGATGCTTAGTCTTGACGTTGAGTCCCTCTTCATCAATGTCCCTCTTGATGATGTCCTTGATTTCATTAGAGAGAAGGCCCATGAAGGGTTTCTACATCTCCCTATACCTACTGATGTCTTTTTTGATCTTATCCGCCTCTGTGTGGACTCTAACTCCTTTTCCTTCCAAGGGAAATATTATTCTCAAACCTTCGGTGTTGCTATGGGCTCTCCTCTCTCTCCTGTCCTTGCTAATCTTTACATGGAATACTTCGAGACTGTTCTTCTTCCTACCCTCGATGTGCAACCTTCACTCTGGCTCCGCTATGTGGATGACATCTTCGCTCTGTGGCCTCATGACTCCAGTCTCTTCCAACCTTTTCTTGAAGCTCTTAATAATCTTGCCCCTTCCATTAAGTTTACAGCTGAATGGGAATCTAATTCCCTTTCTTCCTTTCCTTGATGTCCATGTCCACCCCTCAGATACAGGTTTTTCCTTTTCCGTTTACCAAAAACCTATGCACAGTGGGCATGTACATTCACTACTTTTCCTATCATGCTTCCCTGTCAAGAAAAAGTGTTTTTATTCCCTCTTTCTCCATGCCCTCCGCATCTGTGATCCTCAGGTTCCTTCCAGCAGAAATTTCCACTCTTCATAATTCGTTTTCCCGTCTTGGCTACCCTTCCCATTTCATAGACTCTGCCCTCTCACGTGCTAAACGTAATTTTTCTTCTTCCCAAACTCTCTACTCCTGGGAACTCTTCTATCCTCTGCCTTCCCTACATTTCCGGTCTTTCTAATCTCAACAATTCTCTCCGTCCCTTAGACATCAAGCTTACCTTCCGCCAGACTAACACTCTTCGCACTAATCTCGTTTCATACCTCTCCTCCTCTACAGATGTTCCTGGTGTCTACTCTATTTCTTGCTCCTCCTGTCCTCTTCAATATTTCGGAGAAAACTGGTCGGTCTCTTTCTGACAGACTTAGGGAAACACAAAAATAGTGTTAGGCTTGCCGACACTAACAATGCTCTTTTCTGTCACGTCAGAGATCATAGCCATCCTATTGACTGGTCTTCTGCTAAAACTGTCTTCCTACTTCCAACTCGAACAGTCGCCGTCTAGTTGAATCCTCTCTAATACACAACTTTCCTTGTATGAATCTTAGCCCTGGCTTAGTCTCTGTAGATGCCTTCCTCTCCCACTACATTGTAAAAATGCTCCAAACTTCAGAAAAACCCGTGACTTAACCTGACTCCTCATTTTTTCTTTTTCTTTTTCTTCTTCTTCCTCTTCCCCCTTCCTCTTTCCTTTTTCTCCTCTGGGTTGTCTTTCTTCTGTCTCGTGTTTCTGTTCCTTCTTCATTTATTTCACCACTTCCCCTTTCACGCACCTCTGTGCGCTTGCTCTCCCTCTGTGGGCACCTAGCTCTCTTGCAGTGCTCCCCTTCCTTTGTATTTGACTGGCTCGTCCTCTTTATTCCCCACTTCTACCACTACTACCTCTTCTACTACTACTACTACTACTACTACTGATGAAATTAAGACACATGTGCGGCGTCTGGGTGTTTTTGTTGTGGGCGTTTTGCCATCCAGTGGCTGGCTGGATGGTAAAACGTCTACGATGGGGATGCCCGGGTGTTGTGCATGTGTCTTAATTTCATCTTGTCGGTATTATATACCATTCTTGTACTACTACTACTACTACTACCACCACCTCTTCCTGCCTGTATATAGCCGTCTTGCTCCACTTCTGGTTAGTGTGACTTTGTAAATGGTCCAAGTCGGACCGAAACGTCGTCGTAAGCTTCTCTCTTTTATGTGCCAGTTATCTGTGTATCATTCCAGTCACAGTATTGTGCCTTTTTTGTTATTTCAGGAAAGACAATGCTATAACTAATATTGTCAGACACACCACCTAAAGGGGACAAGAAGATACAGAACATCCAGACCATGGGACAACCTGGGTACCCACAACCACTCCAGAGAGAGAGAGAGATTTTTAGCGCCAGGAAGGAAAGAATTTGGCAGGAAATGAGATAAATCGTATACCAACTCCTGTCATTTCTGGAGTGGAATCACAGTTGATGGCCTCCTCTCCAAAACAACAGATATTAGTGCTAGGGCAAAAAAAAAAAAAAAAAAAAAAAAAAAAAAAAAAAGACATCCTCCCCACCATACCACCAATACCACCAATCCGACGACATTCATCTTTGCAAATATACCGGGTCTGAAGCCGACAACGAACAACAAAATACCTTTCATCCATAGACTGCTTATGGAGTCAAACGCAATGATCGCGGTTTTCACAGAGACCCACATATAGAATCCCTTTGACAATGAAATATGGATAATGAGAACCTTTAAAACTGGGATGCCAAGCTCATGATGGCATTCTTCAGGATTTTCTATCTACTGGAATATTAAGCAGTAACA
>NC_069430.1:15108741-15158827 GCF_026875155.1 Cherax quadricarinatus | reverse complement strand
ACACAACACCAAAACCCCCACACCCCACACACAAAACACACCACAAAACACACACACACACACACACACACACAACACACACACACACACACACACACACACCACACACCACACACACACACACACATACACACACACACACACACACACACACACACCACACACCACACATGTCACCCACACCACCTGTGATGACACCCACACCTGTGACGCCACCCACACCACCATTGATGCCACCCACACCAGTGACACCACCCACATCACTTGTGACACCACCCACATCACTTGTTACGCCACCCACACTTGTGACACCACCCACACCACCAGTGACGCCACCCACACCACCAGTGACGCCACCCACACCACCAGTGACGCCACCCACACCACCTATGACACCACCCACATCACTTGTGACGCCGCACACATCACAAGACAAGAGTTGCTAAGTCAGTGATGATCCTTTGAAAATCACTTGTTGTCTCTAGGCTGGAATATTGCTGTACATTAACATCTCCATTCAAGGCAGGTGAAATTGCAGATCTAGATTGTGTAGGTACAGAGAACCTTTACTGCACATATAAGCTCCATCAAGCACCTTAACTACTGGGAACGCTTGGAAGCACTTGACTTGTTCTCGTTGAAACGCAGGCGAGAGAGAGAAATAATCTACAACTGGAAGATCCTGGAGTGACTGGTTCCTAATCTACACACAGAAATCACTCCCTACGAAAGCAAAATACTTGGCAGGCGATGCAACATATCCCAGTGAAAAGTAGGAGCGTCATTAGTACACTAAGAGAAAACACCATAAGTGTCCGGGGCCCAAGACTGTTCAACAGCCTCCCACCAGCCATAAGGAAAATTAACAGTAGACCCATGGCTGCCTTCAAGAGGGAGCTGGACAGATCAGGTCCCGGATAGGCGGGGCTGTGCCTCGTACGTTGGATTGCGTGCTGCCAGCAGTGGTAGCTTGGTTGATCGGGCATTGATCCACCGGGAGGCCTGGTCATGGAGTGTGCAGCACCAGTCTGGAGCCCACACCTGGTCAAGCACGTCGGGAGGTTAAAGAAGGTGCAGGGGTTTGCAACGGGGCTGGTCCCAGAGCTCAGGGGAATGTCGTACGGGGAAAGGTTGGGGGAAATCGGACTGACGACGGTGGAGGACAGAAGGGTCAGGGGAGACATGATGGCGACATACGGGATACTGCGGGGAGTAGACGAGGTGGACAGAGATAGGATGTTCCGGAGAGGGGACGCAGAGGCAGGGGGTCGCAGCTGGAGGCTGGGGACTCGGGCGGGTCGCGGCGACGTTGGGAGGTGTTTCTTCGGTCATAGAGTCGTCGGGAAGTGGGGTAGCCTGGCGGGTGAAGTGGTGGAGGCGGGAACCATACATGGTTTTGGGAGGAGGTATGACAGAGCTCAGGAAGCAATGAGGGAGAGGTATGATAAAGCTCATGGGGCAGGAAGAGAGAGGACCTAGTAGCAGTCAGTGAAGAGGCGGGGCCGGGAGCTGTGAATCGACCCCCTGCAACCACAAATAGGTGAGTACACACACACACACACACACACACCATACACACACACACACCCCACACACACACCCTACACACACACCCCAAACACACCCCACACACACACACACACACACACACACCCCACATACACACCCCACACACACACCCAACACACACACCCCACACACACACACACACCACATACACCATACACACACACACACCACCACACACACCCACACACACACACCCCACACACACACACCACATACACACCCCACCACACACCAACACACACACCCCACACACACACACACACACACACACACACACCGTACACACACACACACCCCACACACACACCCCACACACACACCACACACACAAACACCATACACACACACACACCCCACATACACACCCCACACACACACCCAACACACACACCCACGCACACACACACACACACACACACCCAACACACACCCCACACACACACACACACACACACACACACACACACACACACACACACACAACACACACACACTATACACACACAAACTCACACAACAGGCCTAGTCTCTAATCGACATGTGCCTAGGACAAAATGGTAACTAACACACGCACGCACGCACGCACGCACACACGCACACACGGTCTGGTTATACCTGCCCAACCGGTCATAACCATAACCATAATTTTTCAAGGGATGGCTGGGGAAGCCAGTGCAAGGCCTCGGTCAGATGACCAGAACCTCCAGCTGCGGCTGGTCATCACATGACTTAAGACCCGCGTCAAGAAACACTTGTCCTGCTACCTAACCTAACATACACACACCGCGTGGTTATACACGCTCACCCAAATGTCTAGACACACTTTCTCACACACTTGCAGAGAACACACTTGTCCTCAAACATTTATTAAGTTATACCATAAATTAAAGAATGATCCTAAACTTCACCTTAGGAAACAGACAAAGCAAATGTGGTAGTAATTATGAACAAGGTAGATTATAGTGGAACAATGAACATGTTACTAGAAGACGGTGGAACTTACGTCACTCTTGAAGAGGCACATTAAGGAGAGGAAGAGTATCGTCGACTCCTTCAACAATCCTACGGTACCATTCCTTCAACAATCCTACAGTACCATTCCTTCAACAATCCTACGGTACCATTTCCTTCAACAAATCCTACAGTAAACCATTCCTTCAACAATCCTACGGTACCATTCCTTCAACAATCCTACAGTACCATTCCTTCAACAATCCTACAGTACCATTCCTTCAACAATCCTACGGTACCATTCCTTCAACAATCCTACAGTACCATTCCTTCAACAATCCCACAATACCATTCCTTCAACAATCCCACAATACCATTCCTTCAACAATCCCACAATACCATTCCTTCAACAATCCTACAGTACCATTCCTTCAACAATCCTACAGTACCATTCCTTCAACAATCCACAATACCATTCCTTCAACAATCCCACAATACCATTCCTTCAACAATCCTACAGTACCATTCCTTCAACAATCCCACAATACCATTCCTCAACAATCCTACGTACCATTCCTTCACACATCCCACATACCATTCCTTCAACAATCCCACAATACCATTCCTTCCACAATCCCACAATACATTCCTTCAACAATCCTACAGTACCATTCCTTCAACAATCCACAGAACATCCTTCCACAATCCCACAATACTATCCTTCAACAATCCCACAATAACCATTCCTTCAACCAATCCACAATACCATTCCTTCAACAATCCTCAGTACCATTCCTTCAACAATCCTACAGTACCATTCCTTCAACAATCCTCAATACCATTCCTTCAACAATCCCAATACCATTCCTTCAACAATCTTACATACCATATCTTCAACATATCCCACAATACCATTCCTTCAAACAATCCCACAATACCATTCCTTCACAATCCCACAATACCATTCTATCAACAATCCTACAGTACCATTCCTTCAACAATCCTGCAGTACCATTCCTTCAACAATCCCACAATACCATTCCTTCAACAATCCTACAGTACCATACCTTCAACAATCCTACAGTACCATTCCTTCAACAATCCTACAGTACCATTCCTTCAACAATCCTACAGTACCATTCCTTCAACAATCCCACAATACCATTCCTTCAACAATCCTACAGTACCATTCCTTCAACAATCCCACAATACCATTCCTTCAACAATCCTACAGTACCATTCCTTCAACAATCCCACAATACCATTCCTTCAACAATCCCACAATACCATTCCTTCAACAATCCCACAATACCATTCCTTCAACAATCCCACAATACCATTCCTTCAACAATCCCACAATACCATTCCTTCAACAATCCCACAATACCATTCCTTCAACAATCCCACAATACCATTCCTTCAACAATCCCACAATACCATTCCTTCAACAATCCCACAATACCATTCCTTCAACAATCCTACAGTACCATTCCTTCAACAATCCCACAATACCATTCCTTCAACAATCCTACAGTACCATTCCTTCAACAATCCCACAATAACATTCCTTCAACAATCCCACAATACCATTCCTTCAACAATCCCACAATACCATTCCTTCAACAATCCACAATACCATTCCTTCAACAATCCCACAATACCATTCCTTCAACAATCCCACAATACCATTCCTTCAACAATCCTACAGTACCATTCCTTCAACAATCCTACAGTACCATTCCTTCAACAATCCCACAATACCATTCCTTCAACAATCCCACAATACCATTCCTTCAACAATCCCACAATACCATTCCTTCAACAATCCTACAGTACCATTCCTTCAACAATCCTACAGTACCATTCCTTCAACAATCCCACAATACCATTCCTTCAACAATCCCACAATACCATTCCTTCAACAATCTTACAGTACCATTCCTTCAACAATCCCACAATACCATTCCTTCAACAATCCCACAATACCATTCCTTCAACAATCCCACAATACCATTCCTTCAACAATCCTACAGTACCATTCCTTCAACAATCCTGCAGTACCATTCCTTCAACAATCCCACAATACCATTCCTTCAACAATCCTACAGTACCATACCTTCAACAATCCTACAGTACCATTCCTTCAACAATCCTACAGTACCATTCCTTCAACAATCCTACAGTACCATTCCTTCAACAATCCCACAATACCATTCCTTCAACAATCCTACAGTACCATTCCTTCAACAATCCCACAATACCATTCCTTCAACAATCCTACATACCATTCCTTCAACAATCCCACAATACCATTCCTTCAACAATCCCACAATACCATTCCTTCAACAATCCCACAATACCATTCCTTCAACAATCCCACAATACCATTCCTTCACAATCCCACAATACCATTCCTTCAACAATCCCACAATACCATTCCTTCAACAATCCCACAATACCATTCCTTCAACATCCCACAATACCATTCCTTCAACAATCCCACAATACCATTCCTTCAACAATCCCACAATACCATTCCTTCAACAATCCTACAGTACCATTCCTTCAACAATCCCACAATACCATTCCTTCAACAATCCTACAGTACCATTCCTTCAACAATCCCACAATAACATTCCTTCAACAATCCCACAATACCATTCCTTCAACAATCCCACAATACCATTCCTTCAACAATCCCACAATACCATTCCTTCAACAATCCCACAATACCATTCCTTCAACAATCCCACAATACCATTCCTTCAACAATCCCACAATACCATTCCTTCAACAATCCCACAATACCATTCCTTCAACAATCCCACAATACCATTCCTTCAACAATCCCACAATACCATTCCTTCAACAATCCCACAATACCATTCCTTCAACAATCCTACAGTACCATTCCTTCAACAATCCCACAATACCATTCCTTCAACAATCCACAGTACCATTCCTTCAACAATCCCACAATACCATTCCTTCAACAATCCCACAATACCATTCCTTCAACAATCCCACAATACCATTCCTTCAATAATCCCACAATACCATTCCTTCAACAATCCCACAATACCATTCCTTCAACAATCCCACAATACCATTCCTTCAACAATCCACAATACCATTCCTTCAACAATCCCACAATACCATTCCTTCAACAATCCTACATACCATTCCTTCAACAATCCCACAATACCATTCCTTCAACAATCCTACATACCATTCCTTCAACAATCCACAATACCATTCCTTCAACAATCCCACAATACCATTCCTTCAACAATCCCACAATACCATTCCTTCAACAATCCCACAATACCATTCCTTCAACAATCCCACAATACCATTCCTTCAACAATCCCACAATACCATTCCTTCAACAATCCTACATACCATTCCTTCAACAATCCCACAATACCATTCCTTCAACAATCCCTACAGTACCATTCCTTCAACAATCCCACAAAAACATTCCTTCAACAATCCACAATACATTCCTTCAACAATCCCACAATACCATTCCTTCAACAATCCCACAATACCATTCCTTCAACAATCCCACAATACCATTCCTTCAATAATCCCACAATACCATTCCTTCAACAATCCCACAATACCATTCCTTCAACAATCCCACAATACCATTCCTTCAACAATCCCACAATACCATTCCTTCAACAATCCCACAATACCATTCCTTCAACAATCCTACAGTACCATTCCTTCAACAATCCCACAATACCATTCCTTCAACAATCCTACAGTACCATTCCTTCAACAATCCCACAATACCATTCCTTCAACAATCCCACAATACCATTCCTTCAACAATCCCACAATACCATTCCTTCAACAATCCCACAATACCATTCCTTCAACAATCCCACAATACTATTTCCTCAACAAAGCCACAAGAAGCCTCCCCTCAGTAAGGGGTTCACAGGAAGCCTCCCCTCGGTAAGGGGAGTTCACTGGAAGCCTCCTTTCAAGGTTCACCGGAAGCCTCCTTTCAGGCTTCACCGGAAGCCTCCTTTCAGGCTTCACCGGAAGCCTCCTTTCAGGCTTCACCGGAAACCTTCTCTCAGGGTTCACCGGAAGCCTCTCAAGGTTCCCGGAAACCTCCTCTCAGACATCACCAGAAACCTCCTCTCAGGCATCACCGGAAACCTCCTCTGAGGGTTCACACGAAACCCCCTTTCAGGGTTCATCGGAAGCCTCCTCTCAGTGAGGGAGTTTCACAGGAAGCCACCATTGTATGGGAGCACAGAGGAGAGTCACGTGTCTCTGAACGAGGGGTTCCGGGAACGACCAGTAATGAGGGAACAAGCAGGAAGGCGCTAACGACTCAACAACTCTCAAGAGTCGTCCCTACTGGTCGTAACTACCAGGAAGGACTGTGGTCAGGGACTATCCTTGATACAGTGGCACTTGCAGGCACATGGGATAATAGTGAAAGTAGCGGTAATAGTAGTAGTAATGGTACTAATAGTAGTGGTACTAGTAGTGGTAATAGAAGTACTGGTACTAGTAGTAGTGGTACCAAAAGTAATGGTACTAGTAGTAGTGGTGCTAGAAGTAATGGTACTAGTAGTAGTGGTAATAGTAGCAGTAATACTATTAGTAATGGTACTAGTAGTAGTGGTGCTAGAATGGTACTGGTAGTAGTGGTACTTTTATTACAATTAGTAATGGTGCTACTATTAGTAATGGTGCTATTAGTAATAGTGCTACTATTACTATTAGTAATAGTGCTATTAGTAACAGTGCTACTATTACTATTAGTAATGATGCTATTAGTAATAATGCTACTGTTACTATTAGTAATGGTACTAATAGTAGTAATACTAGTAGTAATGGTCCTAGTAGTGGTACTAGTAGTAATGGTACTATCAGTGATGCTAATAGTAATGGTACTAGTAGTAGTGGTACCAGTACTAGTCCTAGTAGTAGTGGTACTAGTAGCAGTAGTGCTAGTAGTAATGGTATTAGTAGTAGTGGTGCTAGTAGTAGTGATGCTAGTGCTAGTAGTGGTACTAGTAGTAGTGGTACTAGTACTAGTGGTACAGTACTAATGGTACTAGCAAACCCTGGTCAGGAAACACTTGCCATCAGCAGGGGTTCCTTAACATAACCTTGTGGAACCCCACATGTTATCAGCAGGGGTTGCCTAACATAACCTTGTGGAACTCCATATATCATCGCAGGGGTTGCTTAACATAACCTTGTGGAACCCCACAAATCAGCAGGGGTTGCCCAACAAAACCTTGTGGAACCCCCAAATGTCATCAACAGAGGTTCTGACCCTGTATTATTGAAAATATATTTCCTGTCGCTCAGGTAAGACTTAAGTCAATCTACAGTTGCTGTACTCACAGCCTGAAGTTGCTTACTGAACAAGCAATGGTTGACTGAAGCGCACGTCTTGTGTCACACTTGAGTCACTCTACGTGTGAAATTCACTAACAACATCTGGGTTCTCATGTGATCTATTAAATTAAATTAATTAAGGATGCATCGGTTGAGGAAGATCTGGAACCAGACTGGTAAATATATAAGTTATTAAGGTACGTAACTGCTCAGTAATAAACTACTCTCTCCAGAATTTTCAGTATTACGCTGAGAATATTAAGAGGCTAATATCCGACTTATCTTTTTTTTTTCATGGCACTGGGAGTGACTCTGGCCGCCTTGAGGTCCTCTGACACAGTAATGGTGGTGATGGATATCATGTGATCTGTCGGGACTCTGGCAGTAATGCTGGCTGGTCAGGCGCATGTTTCGGTTTGAATTTAGTTCTTTCTGCGCAAATTCATAAGATACAGTTACCGTAGTAGGTTTTACAATGATTGGAGTCTATATCTAAGTTATTTGATGGGCCTGTATGATTACTGCCTTGTGTTGGTGGGCCTGACAGCTTGCTGAGTCATGTTGGTGGGCCTGACAGCTTGCTGAGTCATGTTGGTGGCCTGACAGCTTGCTGAGTCATGTTGGTGGGCCTGACAGCTTGCTGAGTCATGTTGGTGGGCCTGACAGCTTGCTGAGTCATGTTGGTGCGCCTGATAGCTTGCTGAGTCATGTTGGTGGGCCTGACAGCTTGCTGAGTCATGTTGGTGCGCCTGATAGCTTCCTGAGTCATGTTGGTGGGCCTGACAGCTTGCTGAGTCATGTTGGTGCGCCTGATAGCTTGCTGAGTCATGTTGGTGAGCCTGACAGCTTGCTGAGTCATGTTGGTGGGCCTGACAGCTTGCTGAGTCGTGTTGGTGGGCCTGACAGCTTGCTGAGTCATGTTGGTGCGCCTGATAGCTTGCTGAGTCGTGTTGGTGGGCCTGACAGCTTGCTGATTCATGTTGGTGGACCTGACAGCTTGCTGAGTCGTGTTGGTGGACCTGACAGCTTGCTGAGTCGTGTTGGTGGGCCTGACAGCTTGCTGAGTCGTGTTGGTGGGCCTGACAGCTTGCTGAGTTATGTTGGTGGGCCTGACAGCTTGCTGAGTCATGTTGGTGGACCTGACAGCTTGCTGAGTCGTGTTGGTGGACCTGACAGCTTGCTGAGTCGTGTTGGTGGGCCTGACAGCTTGCTGAGTTATGTTGGTGGGCCTGACAGCTTGCTGAGTCATGTTGGTGGACCTGACAGCTTGCTGAGTCGTGTTGGTGGGCCTGATAGCTTTCTGAGTAGTGTTGGTGAACCTGATAACTTGCTGAGTATTGTTGGTGGGTCTGATAGCTTGCTGAGTAGTGTTGGTGGGTCTGATAGCTTGCTGAGTAGTGTTGGTGGGTCTGATAGCTTGCTGAGTAGTATTGGTGGGCCTGACAGCTTGCTGAGCAGTGTTGGTGGGTCTGAGAGCTTACTGAGTAGTGTTGGTGAACCTGACAGCTTGCTGAGTAGTGTTGGTGGGTCTGATAGCTTGCTGAGTAGTGTTGGTTGTTCTGATAGCTTGCTGAGTAGTATTGGTGGGCCTGACAGCTTGCTGAGCAGTGTTGGTGGGTCTGATAGCTTGCTGAGTAGTGTTGTTGGTGGACCTGACAGCTTGCTGAGTAGTGTTGGTGGGTCTGATAGCTTGCTGAGTAGTGTTGTTGGGTCTGATAACTTGCTGAGTAGTGTTGTTGGGTCTGATAGCTTGTTGAGTAGTGTTGTTGGGTCTGATAGCTTGCTGAGTAGTGTTGGTGGGTCTGATAGCTTGCTGAGTAGTGTTGGTGGGTCTGATAGCTTGCTGAGTAGTGTTGGTGGGTCTGATAGCTTGCTGAGTAGTGTTGGTCGGTCTGATAGCTTGCTGAGTAGTCTTAGTGGGTCTGATAGCTTGCTGAGCAGTGTTGGTGGGTCTGATAGCTAGCTGAGTAGTGTTGGTGGGTCTGATAGCTTGCTGAGTAGTGTTTGTGGGTCTGATAGCTTGTTGAGTAGAGTTGGTGGGTCTGATACCTTGCTGAGTAGTGTTGGTGGGTCTGATAGCTTGCTGAGCAGTGTTGGTGGGTCTGATAGCTTGTGAGCAGTGTTGGTGGGTCTGATAGCTTGCTGAGTAGTGTTGGTGGGTCTAATACCTTGCTGAGTAGTGTTGGTGGGTCTGATAGCTTGCTGAGCAGTGTTGGTGGGTCTGATAGCTTGCTGAGCAGTGTTGGTGGGTCTGATAGCTTGCTGAGTAGTGTTGGTGGGTCTGATACCTTGCTGAGTAGTGTTGGTGGGTCTGATAGCTTGCTGAGTAGTGTTGGTGGGTCTGATAGCTTGCTGAGCAGTGTTGGTGGGTCTGATAGCTTGCTGAGCAGTGTTGGTGGGTCTGATAGCTTGCTGAGCAGTGTTGGTGGGTCTGATAGCTTGCTGAGTAGTGTAGAAGCAAGAGTTGTATACTTGTATTAATTGAAACATTTTGTGGCTGTAGTTGCTTCCTGGTGCACCTGGTTGCCAGTACCTAGCACCATGGTTGCATACCTAGCACCCTGTTGCAGTACCTAGCACTGGTTGCAGTACCTGCACCATGGTTGCCGTACTAGCACCATGGTTGCAGTACCAGCACATGGTTGCCAGTACCTAGCACCATGGTTGCCAGTACCTAGCACCATGGTTGCCAGTACCTAGCACCATGGTTGCCAGTACCTAGCACCATGGTTGCCAGTACCTAGCCCATGGTTGCCGTACCTAGCACATTGGTGCCAGTACTGCACCATGGTTGCCAGTACATAGCACCATGGTTGCAGTACCTGACATGGTTGCAGTACCTAGCACCAGGTTGCCGTACTACACCTGGTTGCCAGTAATGACACATGGTTGCCAGTACCTAGCACCTGGTTGCCAGTACCTAGCACCATGGTTGCCAGTACCTAGCACCATGGTTGCCAGTACCTAGCACCATGGTTGCCAGTACCTAGCACCATGGTTGCCAGTACCTAGCACCATGGTTGCCAGTACCTAGCACCATGGTTGCCAGTACCTAGCACCATGGTTGCCAGTACCTAACACCATGGTTGCCAGTACCTAGCACCATGGTTGCCAGTACCTAGCACCATGGTTGCCGTACCTAGCACCATGGTTGCCAGTACCTAGCACCATGGTTGCCAGTACCTAGCACCATGGTTGCCAGTACCTAGCACCATGGTTGCCAGTACCTAGCACCATGGTTGCCAGTACCTAGCACCATGGTTGCCAGTACCCTAGCACCATGGTTGCCCAGTACCTAGCACCCTGGTTGCCAGTACCTAGCACCATGGTTGCCAGTACCTAGCACCATGGTTGCAGTACCTAGCACCATGGTTGCCAGTACCTAGCACCATGGTTGCCAGTACCTAGCACCATGGTTGCCACGTACCTAGCACCATGGTTGCCAGTACCTAGCACCATGGTTGCCAGTACCTAGCACCATGGTTGCCAGTACCTAGCACCATGGTTGCGTACAGCACCAGGTTGCGTACCTAGCACCATGGTTGCCAGTACCTAGCACCATGGTTGCCAGTACCTAGCACCATGGTTGCCAGTACCTAGCACCATGGTTGCCAGTACCTAGCACCATGGTTGCCAGTACCTAGCACCATGGTTGCCAGTACCTAGCACCATGGTTGCCAGTACCTAGCACCATGGTTGCCTAGTACCTAGCACCATGGTTGCCAGTACCTAGCACCATGGTTGCCAGTACCTAGCACCATGGTTGCCAGTACCTAGCACCATGGTTGCCAGTACCTAGCACCATGGTTGCCAGTACCTAGCACCATGGTTGCCAGTACCTAGCACCATGGTTGCCAGTACCTAGCACCATGGTTGCCAGTACCTACACCATGGTTGCCAGTACCTAGCACCATGGTTGCCAGTACCTAGCACCATGGTTGCCAGTACCTAGCACCATGGTTGCCAGTACCTAGCACCATGGTTGCCAGTACCTAGCACCATGGTTGCCAGTACCTAGCACCATGGTTGCCAGTACCTAGCACCATGGTTGCCAGTACCTAGCACCATGGTTGCCAGTACCTAGCACCATGGTTGCCAGTACCTAGCACCATGGTTGCCCAGTACCTAGCACCATGGTTGCCAGTACCTAGCACCATGGTTGCCAGTACCTAGCACCATGGTTGCCAGTACCTAGCACCATGGTTGCCGTACCTAGCACCATGGTTGCCAGTACCTAGCACCATGGTTGCCAGTACCTAGCACCATGGTTGCCAGTACCTAGCACCATGGTTGCCAGTACCTAGCACCATGGTTGCCAGTACCTAGCACCATGGTTGCCAGTACCTAGCACCATGGTTGCCCGTACCTAGCACCATGGTTGCCAGTACCTAGCACCATGGTTGCCAGTACCTAGCACCATGGTTGCCAGTACCTAGCACCATGGTTGCCAGTACCTAGCACCATGGTTGCCAGTACCTAGCACCATGGTTGCCAGTACCTAGCACCATGGTTGCCCGTACCTAGCACCATGGTTGCCAGTACCTAGCACCATGGTTGCCAGTACCTAGCACCATGGTTTTCCAGTACCTAGCACCATGGTTGCCAGTACCTAGCACCATGGTTGCCAGTACCTAGCACCATGGTTGCCAGTACCTAGCACCATGGTTGCCAGTACCTAGCACCATGGTTGCCAGTACCTAGCACCATGGTTGCCAGTACCTAGCACCATGGTTGCCAGTACCTAGCACCATGGTTGCCGTACAGCCGGTTGCCAGTACCTAGCACCATGGTTGCCAGTACCTAGCACCATGGTTGCCCGTACCTAGCACCATGGTTGCCAGTACCTAGCACCATGGTTGCCCAGTACCTAGCACCATGGTTGCCAGTACCTAGCACCATGGTTGCCCGTACCTAGCACCATGGTTGCCAGTACCTAGCACCATGGTTGCCAGTACCTAGCACCATGGTTGCCAGTACCTAGCACCATGGTTGCCAGTACCTAGCACCATGGTTGCCCGTACCTAGCACCATGGTTGCCAAATACCTAGCACCATGGTTGCCAGTACCTAGCACCATGGTTGCCAGTACCTAGCACCATGGTTGCCAGTACCTAGCACCATGGTTGCCAGTACCTAGCACCATGGTTGCCAGTACCTAGCACCATGGTTGCCAGTACCTAGCACCATGGTTGCCGTACCTAGCACCATGGTTGCCAGTACCTAGCACCATGGTTGCCAGTACCTAGCACCATGGTTGCCAGTACCTAGCACCATGGTTGCCAGTACCTAGCACCATGGTTGCCAGTACCTAGCACCATGGTTGCCAGTACCTAGCACCATGGTTGCCAGTACCTAGCACCATGGTTGCCAGTACCTAGCACCATGGTTGCCAGTACCTAGCACCATGGTTGCCAGTACCTAGCACCATGGTTGCCAGTACCTAGCACCATGGTTGCCAGTACCTAGCACCATGGTTGCCAGTACCTAGCACCATGGTTGCCAGTACCTAGCACCATGGTTGCCAGTACCTAGCACCATGGTTGCCAGTACCTACACCATGTTGCCAGTACCTAGCACCATGGTTGCCAGTACCTAGCACCATGGTTGCCAGTACCTAGCACCATGGTTGCCAGTACCTAGCACCAGGTTGCCATACCTAGCACCATGGTTGCCAGTACCTAGCACCATGGTTGCCAGTACCTAGCACCATGGTTGCCAGTACCTAGCACCATGGTTGCCAGTACCTAGCACCATTGTTGCCAGTACCTAGCACCATGGTTGCCAGTACCTAGCACCATGGTTGCCAGTACCTAGCACCATGGTTGCCAGTACCTAGCACCATGGTTGCCAGTACCTAGCACCATGGTTGCCAGTACCTAGCACCATGGTTGCCAGTACCTAGCACCATGGTTGCCAGTACCTAGCACCATGGTTGCCAGTACCTAGCACCATGGTTGCCAGTACCTAGCACCATGGTTGCCAGTACCTAGCACCATGGTTGCCAGTACCTAGCACCATGGTTGCCCCGTACCTAGCACCATGGTTGCCAGTACCTAGCACCATGGTTGCCAGTACCTAGCACCATGGTTGCCAGTACCTAGCACCATGGTTGCCAGTACCTAGCACCATGGTTGCCAGTACCTAGCACCATGGTTGCCAGTACCTAGCACCATGGTTGCCAGTACCTAGCACCATGGTTGCCAGTACCTAGCACCATGGGTTGCCCAGTACCTAGCACCATGGTTGCCAGTACCTAGCACCATGGTTGCCAGTACCTAGCACCATGGTTGCCAGTACCTAGCACCATGGTTGCCAGTACCTAGCACCATGGTTGCCAGTACCTAGCACCATGGTTGCCAGTACCTAGCACCATGGTTGCCAGTACCTAGCACCATGGTTGCCAGTACTAGCACATGGTTGCCAGTACCTAGCACCATGGTTGCCAGTACCTAGCACCATGGTGTCCAGTACCTAGCACCATGGTTGCCAGTACCTAGCACCATGGTTGCCAGTACCTAGCCACTGCATGGTTGCCGTACCTAGCACCATGGTTGCCAGTACCTAGCACCATGTTGCCAGTACCTTAGCACATGGTTGCCAGTACCTAGCACCATGGTTGCCAGTACTAGCACCATGGTTGCCAGTACCTAGCACCATGTGCCTGTACCTAGCCCATGGTTCCAGTACCTAGCACCATGGTTGCCAGTACCTAGCACATGGTTGCCAGTACCTAGCACCATGGTTGCCAGTACCTAGCACCATGTTGCCAGTACTGCACCATGGTTCAGTACCTAGCACATGGTTGCCAGTACCTAGCACCATGGTTGCCAGTACTAGCACCTTGTTCCAGTCCTAGCACCATGTTCCAGTACCTAGACCATGGTGCCAGTACCTAGCAACATGGTTGCCAGTACTAGCACATGGTTGCCAGTACTGCACCATGGTTGCAGTACCTAGCACCATGTTGCCGTACTACACCATGTTGCCCGTACCTAGCACCATGGTTGCAGTACCTAGCACCATGTTGCCAGTACTAGCACATGTTGCCAGTACTAGCACCATGGTTGCCCGTACTAGCCCTGTCTGCCAGTACTAGCACCATGGTTGCCAGTACTAGCACCATGGTTCGTACTAGCACTGGTTGCCAGTAGTAGCACATGGTTGACAGTTACCTAGCACATGGTTGCCGTACTAGGCACATGGTTGCCAGTACTAGACCATGGTTGCCAGTACTAGCACCATGTTGCCAGTACCTGCAACATGGTTGCGTACCTAGACCATGTTGCCAAGTACCCTAGTCACCATGGTTGCCAGTATAACATGTTCCAGTACTAGCCTTGTTTTGCCATAACTTAGCACCATTGGTTGCAGTACCACACCATGGTTGCCTGTACTAGGCACATGTTGCCGTACCTACACATGGTTGCCAGTACTACACCATGGGTTGATACTAGAGCCAGGTTTCCGCAGTATAAAATGTGCCACTAGCCCATTAAGTTGCAGCATAGCACTGGTTCCAGTCCTAGCACCCTGTTGCAGTACCTAGCACCAAGTTGCCATGTACCTAGACCATCGTCAAGTGCTAGATGGTTGCTAGTTACCTCAACTCCATCTGTTGCATTCACTATGTCTCCATATGACTGATGACAGCCACTGTGTTGCCAACGTTTCACTCATGTTGCAGACTACCCAGTGGTTGCACAATGTCTACCATTTAGTCAATCTATGTCGGCTTCTCTTGAACAGTCAGATTCTAATTACTTAGTTCTTTACCTTGCGATCTTTTATCACAGATCTCCTGTCAATAATTCTACAATTAATACCATTGTCGAATTGCTGCCTGAACTTCACTATTTTACAACAGTTATGCACATAACTACCTGGTTTCAGTACGGGCTCAGCAATTAATTTATGTCAAGGTTGCTTCATTAATTAGTCATTGAAATAACTGATTTAGTTTCCATAGACTTGGTTTATTCCCATAGATCATTATTTCGTCGTTAGTAGCTGATATTGAAATCACCAAGTACTGTTACCTCACTGACTCACAAACCACGGAACGGGTGGAGTTTGAATCCATGTCAAGTGAGTCATAGAAGTTAGGATGATCCCACTCCAAGCGATTTTTTAATGGCAGGAAACGTAAACAGGAAATGGAAAGAAATAACCAATATATTCCACTACCTTGGAGCCTTGTTGGACTGGAGCCAGTGGCCTCCATCCCCTCCAGACCCATAACTACTGATGCCAACAACAAAATCCCCCCAATAACCACTGCAGTAAGCCTGTTGGCTAACCAGAACTCCTAAATCCTTTTGGCAATGAGTAATATTAAGACATTATTTGGTTTATATGTGGCATGGTTATTTCCTGTCCGATGTTTAGAACTTTGCATTTGTCTATATTAAACTGCATCTGCCACTTCTCCCGACCACTGCGTCAGTCTATTCAAATCTTCCTGGAGTGCTCTAGTGTCCTCATCAGAATGAATTCAACGGCCTATTTCGGTGTCATCGGTAAACTTGCTTATGTCGCTATTTATTCCCTTATCTATGTCGTTTTTATAAATTATGAACAACAAAGGGCCCAACACTGACCCTTGTGGAACACCACTCATGACGCGCCCCCTTTCTGATTTCTCCTCATTGATGCAAACTCTCTGCTGCCTCTCTTTCAACCACACCTCTACCCAGGAAAAAAAAATTCTCCTTTTTCCGTGTGCCTTAATTTTCCCCAATAACCTCTGGTGTGGAACTCTATCAAAAGCCTTACTGAAGTCCATATACACAATATCATATTCATTACCATGATCTACCTCCTCAAATACCTTGGTGAAAAAAGTTAGTAAATTCGTAAGACAGGAACGCCCCTTTGTAAAACCGTGTTGAGATTCATTATTCAATTTATGCCTTTCAAGATGGCTGCAAATTGCCTCGGCTATTATTGATTCCATAAATTTTCCCACTATGGGGGTAAGGCTTATTGGTCTATAGTTTAAAGCTAAGGACCTGTCACCTGCTTTGTAAATAGGTATTACATTTGACATTTTCCACTTATCAGGCACTATGCCAGTTTGTAGTGATATGCCGGTTTACTAAGTTCCTCTTTACATTCATTTAAAACCCTCGCAAGCAGTTCCTCAGGGCCTGGGGATTTGTTAAGTTTTAATTTCTCTATTTGTATAAGGACCATGTCACTAGTTACCCTAATCGTGCATAGTTTATTATCATCCTGTTCTATATAATTTATTATTTCTGGAATTTCGCTAGTATCTTCCTGCATAAAAACTGAGAGGAAATGAGAATTAAAAATTTCACACATTTCCTTCAGATATGACAAAGAAAAGGCAACAAAGGTAGAAGGGGGAAGGTTGGCAGGTATGTCAGAGTCGCTCATTTGCAGTTATTAAACACCACAATGTAGTTGAAGTTCTATTAATAAAGACCGAGAACCAAAACTTAGTCATTTTGGTTGTATATAAGATACTATATACAACAGTTCCAGGAACAGTTATTGAAAATTTATTACTGTCTGGAAAACCAATCCAGCCCCAGCCCTAAACATCTTGCTGCTGGTGATTTCAATCTAAGGCATATATAATGGAAGAATGTAGCAAATAATAATGTTACAGCAAAACAGTCCCTGGAGGCAACGCAGATGAGAAGTCACACACACACACACACACACACACACACACACACACACACACACACACACACACACACACACACACACACACACACACACACACACACACACACACACGACATACATACAGATGAGGAGGAGGTGAAGAAACTGCTAAGGGACATCGATACCTCAAAGGCAATGGGACCAGACAACATCTCCCCGTGGGTCCTTAGAGAGGGAGCAGATATGTTGTGCGTGCCACTTACCACAATCTTCAACACATCCCTGGAAACTGGGCAACTACCTGAGGTATGGAAGACGGCAAATGTAGTTCCCATTTTTAAAAAAGGAGACAGAAAAGAGGCACTAAACTATAGACCTGTGTCATTGACGTGTATAGTATGCAAAATTATGGAGAAGATTATCAGGAGGAGAGTGGTGGAGCACCTGGAACGGAACAGGAGTATAAATGCCAACCAGCACGGATTCACGGAAGGCAAATCCTGTGTCACAAACCTTCTGGAGTTTTATGATAAAATAACAGAAGTAAGACAAGAGAGAGAGGGGTGGGTTGATTGCATCTTCTTGGACTGCAAGAAGGCCTTTGACACAGTTCCTCACAAGAGATTAGTGCAGAAGCTAGAGCATCAGGCGCATATAACAGGAAGGGCACTGCAATGGATCAGAGAATACCTGACAGGGAGGCAACAACGAGTCATGGTACGTAATGATGTATCACAGTGGGCACCTGTGACGAGCGGGGTCCCACAGGGTCGGTCCTAGGACCAGTGCTATTTTTGGTATATGTGAACGACATGACGGAAGGGTTAGACTCAGAAGTGTCCCTGTTTGCAGATGATGTGAAGTTAATGAGGAGAATTAAATCTGATGAGGACCAGGCAGGACTTCAAAGAGACCTGGACAGACTGGACACCTGGTCCAGCAAATGTCTTCTCGAATTTAATCCTGCCAAATGCAAAGTCATGAAGATGGGGGAGGGGCACAGAAGACCACAGACAGAGTATAGGCTAGGTGGCCAAAGACTGCAAACCTCACTCAGGAGAAAGATCTTGGGGTGAGTATAACACCGAGCATGTCTCCGGAAGCACACATCAATCAGATAACTGCTGCAGCATATGGGCGCCTGGCAAACCTGAGAACAGCATTCCGATACCTTAGTAAGGAATCATTCAAGACACTGTACACCGTGTATGTCAGGCCCATACTGGAGTATGCAGCACCTGTTTGGAACCCGCACTTGATAAAGCACGTCAAGAAACTAGAGAAAGTACAAAGGTTTGCGACAAGGTTAGTTCCAGAGCTAAGGGGAATGTCCTATGAGGAAAGATTAAGGGAAATCGGCCTGACCACACTGGAGGACAGGAGGGTCAGGGAAGACATGATAACGACATATAAAATACTGCGTAGAATAGACAAGGTGGACAAAGACAGGATGTTCCAGGGAGGGGACACAGAAACAAGAGGCCACGATTGGAAGTTGAAGACACAAATGAGTCAGAGAGATAGTAGGAAGTATTTCTTCAGTCATAGAGTTGTAAGGCAGTGGAATAGCCTAGAAAATGACGTAGTGGAGGCAGGAAGCATACACAGTTTTAAGACGAGGTTTGATAAAGCTCATGGAGCGGGGAGAGAGAGGGCCTAGTAGCAACCGGTGAAGAGGCGGGGCCAGGAGCTAGGAATCGACCCCTGCAACCACAAATAGGTGAGTACAAATAGGTGAGTACACACACACACACACACACACACACACACAACACACACACACACACACACACACACACACACACACACGAGTTGCTGATTCTCTGCGATAAATACACCCTATGGCAACAGATAGTGGAGATGGCAAGACTGGAAAATATATTTAACCATATTTTCACAAGTAATGAGGACCTGGTAAGAAACATAACAATATAAAAAAACAACTGATTCGGATCACAATCTAATCAAAATCCAGAATTGTATGCACAGGGATCGTGACGAGCAGAATGCGTACAGCTACGAGGCTGCCTTCACTAATTCCACTTTCAACAAGACCATCAACTTGGATTAGGTAAATTATGTCCTAAATGGAACATGTTGAGAAGATATCTTAAATAACATGATCCCAAACCACTGCCTTGGAAGCATCATCTTCCTGGCAGCTGAAGTATGTTCAAGGTATATTAACCTAAGAAAAAAAGAAGTAAAATAGAGAGAGAGAGAGAGAGAGAGAGAGAGAGAGAGAGAGAGAGAGAGAGAGAGAGAGAGAGAGAGAGAGAGAGAGAGAGAGAGAGAGAGAGAAACGCTCCCTCTACAAGAGAAAGCCAAGAATCACTGAGCTCCTCAAGGAGCACTAACCAGGGAAGTGGAGAATATTGAGCTTAAATTATATGATTCGTAAAAAATCTAGGAAAGACAGGAGGAGTTAAAAGCTATCAGTGAAATCGAAAGAAATTCAAAATATTTCTTTCCATATGCCAAAAACTAGTCAAAAAAAGCCTCTAGTATTGGGACTAAACTCAGACATGATGTGAATTTACACAGACGACAACAAAGAAATGAGTATGAGATACTAAAGTCTCATTACGACTCTGCGTTTAGTGAGCCGTTAATCAGTCTAAAGATCGATAATCCAAATGATTTTTTCATGAATGAGCCTCAAAACCCTGTCAATGTTTCCAAATTTCTGATATAACCCTAACTCCACTAGACTTTAAGAAAGCCATTGAGAACATGCCCAGTGTACTTAGCCGCAGGTCGAGACTCGTGAACTCTGTGTTCATCAAGAATTGCAAAAAACCCCTTTCACGTGTCTTAAGTATGCTATGGAGAGGGAGCACAGACACGGGTGAAATCCCAGTCGCTAGAAACGACGGGTATAACCGCACTCCATAAAAATGGCAACAAAGCAATAGCAGAGAACTATAGACCAATAGCTCTAACGTCCCATACCATAAAAATATTTGAAAGAGTTCTAAGAAGGATAATGGCAAATCATTTGGATTCCCAACAATTGCATAGTCCAGGGCAACATGAGTTCAGAGCTGGTCGATCCTGTTTCCCGCATCTACTGGACCACTATGATATGGTCTTGAATGCACTGGAAGACAAACATAAGGCAGATGTAGTATACACAGATTTTGCAAAAGCCTTTGACATGTGCGATCATGGCGTAACAGCACATAAAATGCGTGCTAAAGGAATAACTATCAAAGTGGTCAGATGAATCTAAAACCTGTTAACCAATCGAACACAAAGAGTAGTGATAAACAAAGTCAAGTTGGAGGCTGTCATAGTGAAAAGCTCTGTTCCACAAGGCACAATACTTGCCCCCCATCCTGTTCCTTATCCTCATATCAGACACAGAGATGTAAACTATAGCACCGTGTGTCCGTGTCATCCTTTGCAGACGATACTAGGATCTGCATGAGAGTGTTATCCATTGAGGACACGGTAAATCTCCAAGAAGATATAAACCAAGTTTTCCAATAGGCAACAGAAAACAATATGATGTTCAATGAAGACACATTCCACTTACTCCGTTATGGAAAACTGGAGGAAATAATGGCAAGAACTTAGTATACTACAAACTCTAATCAGACAATAGAGCGGAAGAGTGTTAATGTCTGAGGATCTCACCTTCAAGGATCACAACAGTGCTACTATCACATCTGCGAGGAAAATGATTGAATGGACAATGAGAACTTTCAAAACAAGGGATGCCAAACCAATGATGATCCACTTTAAATCACTTGTTTTCTTTAGACTGGAGTACTGATGTACGCTAACAGCTCCATTCAAAGCAGGTGAAATCGCAGATCTAGAGAATGTAAAGAGAACCTTCGCTGCACACATAAGTATTGTCAAACACCTTGATAATTGGGAACGCTTGGAGTCACATGATTGGAACTCAGTGGAGTGCAGGCGAAAAGTGTTACAAAATACACGATATCTAATAAGCATAGTGATCTCCAGTGAATACTAGAAAGGACTGCCCTTCTAGCATCCAGCCTGTTACTGGGTTTTTGTAACAAGTAGTCAGTATCCTGGTCCAATTATCCATTAGAATTTAGTAAGATTCAATAGTGCTTCAGAATTACAACTGGTAGGCTACTAACTAAAGAAATTCAAATTTAATAAGTTTATTAATAACAATAAAGTTGTCTAGGCATACATTATCAAAGTAAATTAATGTAATCAATTGAATATAATATAGGATACAAGTTGGTACACTTCTCTGGTGTACAGTAGTATTGTGCTGAAGGTACATATCACATCTTTATGGCTTTTAAGTGCCGTCTGGTATATTGTTAACATTTAATAACATAATACAAATATATACCTGGAGAGAGTTTACCTGGAGAGAGTTCCGGGGGTCAACGCCCCCGCGGCCCGGTCTGTGACCAGGCCTCCTGGTGGATCAGAGCCTGATCAACCAGGCTGTTGCTGCTGGCTGCACGCAAACCAACGTACGAGCCACAGCCCGGCTGGTCAGGAACCGACTTTAGGTGCTTGTCCAGTGCCAGCTTGAAGACTGCCAGGGGTCTGTTGGTAATCCCCCTTATGTATGCTGGGAGGCAGTTGAACAGTCTCGGGCCCCTGACACTTATTGTATGGTCTCTTAACGTGCTAGTGACACCCCTGCTTTTCATTGGGGGATGTTGCATCGTCTGCCAAGTCTTTTGCTTTCGTAGTGAGTGATTTTCGTGTGCAAGTTCGGTACTAGTCCCTCTAGGATTTTCCAGGTGTATATAATCATGTATCTCTCCCGCCTGCGTTCCAGGGAATACAGGTTCAGGAACCTCAAGCGCTCCCAGTAATTGAGGTGTTTTATATCCGTTATGCGCGCCGTGAAGGTTCTCTGTACATTTTCTAGGTCAGCAATTTCACCTGCCTTGAAAGGTGCTGTTAGTGTGCAGCAATATTCCAGCCTAGATAGAACAAGTGACCTGAAGAGTGTCATCATGGGCTTGGCCTCCCTAGTTTTGAAGGTTCTCATTATCCATCCTGTCATTTTTCTAGCAGATGCGATTGATACAATGTTATGGTCCTTGAAGGTGAGATCCTCCGACATGATCACTCCCAGGTCTTTGACATTGGTGTTTCGCTCTATTTTGTGGCCAGAATTTGTTTTGTACTCTGATGAAGATTTAATTTCCTCGTGTTTACCATATCTGAGTAATTGAAATTTCTCATCGTTGAACTTCATATTGTTTTCTGCAGCCCACTGAAAGATTCGGTTGATGTCCGCCTGGAGCCTTGCAGTGTCTGCAATGGAAGACACTGTCATGCAGATTCGGGTGTCATCTGCAAAGGAAGACACGGTGCTGTGGCTGACATCCTTGTCTATGTCGGATATGAGGATGAGGAGCAAGATGGGAGCGATTACTGTGCCTTGTGGAACAGAGCTTTTCACCGTAGCTGCCTCGGACTTTACTCTGTTGACGACTACTCTCTGTGTTCTGTTAGTGAGGAAATTATAGATCCATCGACCGACTTTTCCTGTTATTCCTTTAGCACGCATTTTGTGCGCTATTACGCCATGGTCACACACTTTTCGAAGGCTTTTGCAAAGTCTGTATATATTACATCTGCATTCTTTTTATCTTCTAGTGCATTTAGGACCTTGTCGTAGTGATCCAATAGTTGAGACAGACAGGAGCGACCTGTTCTAAACCCATGTTGCCCTGGGTTGTGTAACTGATGGGTTTCTAGATGGGTGGTGATCTTGCTTCTTAGGACCCTTTCAAAGATTTTTATGATATGGGATGTTAGTGCTATCGGTCTGTAGTTCTTTGCTGTTGCTTTACTGCCCCCTTTGTGGAGTGGGGCTATGTCTGTTGTTTTTAGTAACTGTGGGACGACCCCCGTGTCCATGCTCCCTCTCCATAGGATGGAAAAGGCTCGTGATAGGGGCTTCTTGCAGTTCTTGATGAACACGGAGTTCCATGAGTCTGGCCCTGGGGCAGAGTGCATGGGCATGTCATTTATCGCCTGTTCGAAGTCATTTGGCGTCAGGATAACATCGGATAGGCTTGTGTTAACCAAATTTTGTGGCTCTCTCATAAAAAATTCATTTTGATCTTCGACTCTCAGTCTGGTTAGCGGCTTGCTAAAAACTGAGTCATATTGGGACTTGAGTAGCTCACTTATTTCCTTGCTGTCATCTGTGTAGGACCCATCTTGTTTAAGTAGGGGCCCAATACTGGATGTTGTTCTCGACTTTGATTTGGCGTAGGAGAAGAAATACTTTGGGTTTCTTTCGATTTCATTTATGGCTTTTAGTTCTTCCCGCGATTCCTGACTCCTATAAGATTCCTTTAGCTTGAGTTCGATGCTTGCTATTTCTCTGACCAGTGTCTCCCTACGCATTTCAGAAATATTGACCTCTTTTAGCTGCTCTGTTATTCTTTTCCGTCGCCTGTAAAGGGAGCGCCTGTCTCTTTCTATTTTACATCTACTCCTCCTTTTTCTTAGAGGAATAAGCCTTGTGCATACATCGAGTGCCACCAAGTTTGTGTGTATGTGTGTAAGTGCTCTAAGTAGTTCGCTATGTCTCAAGACATGACTAGACTTAACCAGTGACTGACTAAAAGTCCTCACATAAACTAGCTTCTTGACCAACCTGGCAATCAGAACAGCTTGCTTGAACAATAAAACGACTGATAAGCCGAACAGCAAAATAGCAAGCAACAGCAGCACAGAATCAGGAACAAGTAGATAATATAACGACACTAAGTAGGGACCATCTGCAGATTCTCCACAAAAGTCACAAAACTCCCCTACTACTGAATCTAAGCTCAGAATTAGTAAATCCCCGACTCTGACAGTACACAGATACCAGTACAAATTAGGTCAGAAGCTACAGCTCAGGACCTGAGTTTCTCAGAGTGTCTGACACACAACCTCAGTACAACGTCGAAAATCACTAAGTCTAGGCTATGTTCTGTGAACAGAGTTCTACAGAACCAACGACAAGAAAGCGACAGAGACGATCTTCCAAGAAGTGCCAGCAAGGGAGCTGGAGAGGCCGTGTTGTTGGAAGCAACGTCAAACAGACAAGAGTGAGTGCAGGCCAGGCAGTCTCTCACCAAGGTGAGGTGTGATCACCCCACCCTGATCACATGACTCCATGGACTGCTGCTGCCCAGCAACTACAGAGAAGCCGGCAACGAAACAAGCGATAGTTAGACAATGCTGTCAGCTACTTAACACTCGAACTATGAGCACTGAATAATATATAAATGTTACATCCTACCTAATAATATAACTAAGTCAAATAATAACATAAAGCAATATATTTACGATTTAGCTAATATCACAAATATAAGCAATATAAAATTATATGAACAGGTAATATACATTATATACATTGTAACCCATTCAGGGGTCACAATAAAAAGATACATCATAATCTACACCTGGAAAATCCTAGAGGGATTGGCTAAAATTACGCAAAAAACTCGCTGCTATAGAAAAAGACGGGCGGGGCAGTACAAATACCCCAAATGAAAAGTAGGGACGCCCCCATTAGTAAATAAGAAAACCACAAAAATTTTCCGGGGGCCCCAAGACTGTTCAAAGTCTCCCCCAGGCAAAAGGGGGAATTCCCATAGACCTCTGGCTCCTTAAAAGATGGGTTTGGACAGATACATAAAGTCAGTACCTATCAGCGGGCGGGGTTCGACGTTGGACTACTACACCAGCATAACAGCCTGGTTGATCAGCCCCTTTGTTTTCCCCACCTCGGGGGGCCCTGGTCATTCTTATAAAAGTATCACGAGTGGGGATGAAAAACCCCCTTTTTCAGATGGTTTCGTTTTGGACAGCAACACTAAAACCACAGTCCACACTAGTTTGTTCAGCAAGGTTTTTTTGAGTGTAAAATTTTCATTCCTCACGTGAAACACACTTCCCCCCCACAGGCATTTTCTGTACTTCCTTTCATTTGTAGCTTGTTTTGGGTTTTGTTTTAGCTGCTGGTTTTTGTAGCTTTCTGTGTTATGTTGTACTTGCTGTGTTATGTTGTAGCTTGCTGTGTTTTGTTGTAGCTTGCTGTGTTTTGTTGTAGCTTGCTGTGTTTTGTTGTAGCTTGCTGTGTTATGTTGTAGCTTGCTGTGTTATGTTGTAGCTTGCTGGTTTGTTGTAGCTTGCTGTGTTATGTTGTAGCTTGCTGTGTTATGTTGTAGCTTGCTGTGTTTTGTTGTAGCTTGCTGTGTTATGTTGTAGCTTGCTGTGTTATGTTTAAACTTCTGTGTTTTTTGTAGCTTGTGTGTTATGTTGTACTTTCTGTTTATGTTGTTACTTGCTGTTTTGTTGTAGCTTGCTGTGTTATGTTGTAGCTTGCTGTGTTATGTTGTAGCTTGCTGTGTTATGTTGTAGCTTGCTGTGTTATGTTGTAGCTTGCTGTGTTATGTTTTAAACTTTCTGTTTTTGTTTTACTTCTGTGTATGTTTAGCTTGCTGTGTTTGTTTAGCTTTCTGTGTTATGTTGTAGCTTGCTGTGTTATGTTGTAGCTTGCTGTGTTATGTTGTAGCTTGCTGTGTTATGTTGTAGCTTGCTGTGTTTTGTTGTAGCTTGCTGTGTTTTTTTGTAGCTTCTGGTTATGTTTAGCTTTCTGTGTTATGTTGTAGCTTGCTGTGTTAGTTGTACTTGCTGTTTTTGTTTTAGCTTCTTTTTTATGTTGTAGCTTGCATGTTTTTTTGTAGCTTTTCTGTGTTTGTTTTTAGCTTGCTTGTTTTGTTGTCTTGCTGTGTTATGTTGTTTGCTTGCGTTTATGTTTTTAGCTTTTGTGTTATGTTGTAGCTTGCTGGTTTGTTGTGCTTGCTGTGTTTTTTTTGTAGCTTGCGTGTTAGTTGTAGTTGCTGTTTAGTTGCAGTTGTGTTTGTTTTAGGGCTTGCTGTTTTTTTGTAGTTGCTTTGGGTTTTGTTGTAGTTGTATGTTTTTTTGTAGCTTTTGTGTTATGTTTGCTTGCTGTTTTTGTTGTAGCTTGCTGGTTATGTTGTAGCTTGCTGTGTTTATGTTTAGCTTTCTGTGTTTTGTTGCAGCTTGTGTTATGTTGTAGCTTGCTGTTTTATGTTGTAGCTTGCTGTGTTATGTTGTAGCTTGCTATGTTTTGTTGTAGCTTGCTGTGTTATGTTGTACTTGCTGTGTTTTGTTTTTAGCTTGCTTGTTTGTTGTAGCTTGCGTGTTAGTTGTAGCTTGCTGTGTTATGTTGTAGCTTGCTGTGTTATGTTGTAGCTTGCTGTGTTATGTTGCAGCTTGTGTTATGTTGTAGCTTGCTGTTTTATGTTGTAGCTTGCTGTGTTATGTTGTAGCTTTCTTGTTTTTTTTGTGTTTTGTGTTATGTTGTCTTTTCTGTGTTTTGTTGTAGCTTGCTTTTTATGTTTTCGCTTGTGTTATGTTGTAGCTTTTCTGTTTTTATGTTGTAGTTCTGTGTTATGTTTTTAGCTTGCTTGTTTTGTTGTAGCTTGCTGTGTTATGTTGTAGCTTGCTGTGTTTTGTTGTAGCTTGCTGTGTTATGTTGTGTTTGTGTTATGTTGTAGCTTGCTGTTTTTTTGTTGTAGCTTGCTGTTTTATGTTGTAGTTGCGGTGTTTGTTGTAGTTGCTGGTATGTTTTAAAATTGCTGTGTTATGTTTTAGCTTGCTGTTTTATGTTGGGCCGCTTGCGTGTTATGTTTTAGCTTGCTGTGTTATGTTGTATTTTCTGTTTATGTTGTAGTTGCTGTTTTTTTTAGTTGGGTGTGTTAGTTGTGTTGCTGTGTTATGTTGAGTTTGCTGTGTTTTGTTGTAGCTTGCTGTTTTAGTGCAGCTTGCTGTGTTTGTTGTAGCTTGCTTTTTTTGTTGCAGCTTGCTGGTTATGTTTTAGCTTGATGTTTTTTGTTCAGCTTGCTGTGTTAGTTGTACTTGCTGTGTTTTGTTGTAGCTTGCTGTGTTTTTGAGCTTGCTGTGTTATGTTGTAGCTTGCTGTTTTTGTTGGGGTTTTGTGTTTGTTTAGTTGCTTGTTTGTTGTACTTCTGTGTTATTTGAGCTTGCGGTTATGTTTTTTAGCTTGCTGTGTTATGTTTTACTTTCTGTTTTTTGTTGTATCATGCATGTTTTTGTTTGTACTTGCTGTGTTGTGTTGTGCTTGTTTTGTTTTGTTGTAGCTTTCTGTGTTTTGTTGTGCTTGCTGTGTATGTTGTAGCTCCGTGGTTTGATATTGTAGTTGCTGTGTTATGTTGTGCTTGTATTTACGACGTTGTTTCTTGCTATGTTAAAAGTTGTAGCTTGCTGTTTAGTTGCAACTTTTCTTTTGATATTGCCTTGCTGTGTTTTTTTGTGCTGCTTGCGGGCTATCTTTTAGCTGTGTTTGTTTTAAACTAACCTAAAACCCGTTATGTAATACTAACCCTAAATTTTCTTTGGTTTGATAAATTTGATTTTAATTATAATTAATGAAAATTTGGTTAGAGTTTAATAATCTTGGACAAATAATTAACCTTTTTTCTTTGGGGAGAATGATTTTTTTGGGGGTTGTCGTGAGGACCTTCTGTTGGACCAGGACTTACAGTGTTCCTCTTTTCTTATGAGCCCGGGTTTTTCTCGCATAGGGTTTTTTTTTGTTGTGGGGTTGCTGGGGGTGTCTAAAACCCCTTTAATTGGCCTTTCCCTTTGATGTATTTTTATATTTTTGAAAGTTAGTATCAGAAAAGGGCTTGGAATTTAATCTTTTTAAAATGTTGTTTTGTTTTTTTTTTTGTTATGTTCTTTTTGCTTTTTTTTTTTTTTTTTTTATTTTTTTTTTTTTATTTTTAAATTTTTTTTTTTTATTTTTTTTTTTTAAAAATTTATTTATTTTTTATATTATTAATATATATGTTCTTTTTTATATTTATGTTATATTTATTTTATTATTATTATATCTATATCTTTTAATATTATATTTTTGATTATTATTTATATTTTTACATATTATATACATATTTTATTTAAAATTTTTTATACATTTATTTATATTTTAAATTATTCTTTACTTATTTATTATATAATATATATATATATATAATAATTATATATATATTATATTATATATATCATATATAATATATAGATATATTATATATATATATAAATTTTTATAAATTATATATATATATATTATATATATATATATAAATATAAAATATAAGTATGCGGGAAATCTGCAGGAGGTTACACTGGAATTCGACCTCGGCACCTCAAAGAGATGGTAAATCCAGCACTCGATGCATCTGCATCAATTCTTCTCACCGAGTTAACAACTTTCGTCAACAACTGCCTGGCTGGGCAAATCCCAGAAGAAATTAAACCTTTCTTTTTTGGAGCCTCACTGTGTGCTTTGAAGAAGGAGGATGGTGGAATCAGACCCATTGTTGTTGGTAACACTTTTCGCCGTCTCGTTGCCAAAGCAGCAGTAAGAAACATTCGCCTAGAAGCTGCCAATTTGCTCCAACCACACCAACTGGGCTTTGGGGTCTCTCAAGGGAGTGAAGCCGCATCTCATGCGGCAAGGGCCTACATCAGGGACCTACCAGAAGACAAGGCCGTAGTCAAATTTGATTTTAGAAATGCCTTTAATATGGTGAAGAGAGATGTAGTCTTGCCAGCTGTTCGGGATCGGTTCCTCAGTCAGCTACAGCAAACCCTCAATTCTTTTGTTTGGAGAGCATGAAATTCTCTCATCAGAGGGTGTTCAGCAGGGTGACCCACTAGCTCCACTTCTCTTCTGCTTGGCAGTAAGAGAACTAACTTCCAGCCTACGCAGCGAGCTCAACATCTGGTACCTGGATGATGGCACTCTGGCAGGTACTGAAGAGTCCCTGTTAGAGGACCTACAACTGGTGAAAACACAGGGAGAAGACTTGGGACTCATCCTCAATCCCTCCAAGTGTGAAATCATCACAGCGAACCAGGGAATAATCAATGCTGTCCGAAGAATCCTCCCAGAAGTCTCTACTACCACTCTGTCCAACAGTACCCTCTTTGGAGCACTGCTGGGTCACCAGGCCATCGACACTGTCCTCAAGGACAGATTGAATGACCTGATGAGAATGGAGGAGAGAATAAGCGATCTTGATGCCCATGATGCTCTGTATCTCCTCACAAGGTGTCTTACTGCGCCAAGACACTTACTTCTTGAGGTGTGCACCCTCTTTTGACAACCCAACACTCGACGAATATGACACACACCTGAGATCAACCTTTAAGAAGGCACTGAACCTGTAACTAGAGGATCAATGTGGCATGCAAAGAGTATGTAACCTTTATTCGGTGCATGTACACACCCTCACTGAAAGGCTATCTCCCCCAACCAGCAAACCAGGTGCTAAGGGTTGATGATGGGGCCCCATCGTTCAATCAGTACTCAGGTTCCAGCATTAGAGAGATGGGTTTTGGCAATTCGCAGAGGTGTTGTGGGTACCACACACCTTTGCCTTGGTCATCCCAGTCTAGAGCTGGTTGAATGCAGTTTGCTCTCATTCGCCTTCTTTTCTACCTTGCTTATCGTGGAGTAGACACTATTTCCATTGTTGTACATAGTGTATATGTGTACGTACTTCTGTTTCTAAATTGGGTGAAGGATAATACTGTCAAAAGTTTTTCTACTGATTTATTTTGCTTCTTTACACTCAGGTTAAGGCCTTTGGGACTCTTGGGTTGTAATAATCAGCTATGGGATCAGGCAACCCTCCCAGTGCGAATGGGAGGTATAGGGTGTGTGCACAAGCAAAAAAGCATGTTGATTTACATACTTTTCTGGGTTTAGTGTTTGGTTTCCAGTGCATTAGTCAAAAGATTGTCCACCGAAAGCTTGATAGACCGTGGTAGGAGCTCAGGTACCCCCAGGTTTACTGAAGCATGCCGATTGGTTGGGGACACCCCTTACAGAATCCTCTGTAGACCCAGCTCCCCTCCACACAAAGAACACTACAGTCACCCCAATGGGACAAATTGATCATGGAAAAAACTTCGCATACACAATGGTCTTCCAATGCTTCGGAAAATAGGACAAAGCTTGTCTCCTCGTTCCCAATTCCTCCCTGGGCACTCGACTCGAACCCACAGGCATTCGGATTGGTGTTTCGCTCTTCGCCTAGCCACACCATCCTCACCGATTATAGGTATATTTGCAGGTTGGGCGAGGAAGAATCCAATGATCAATCGACTTCATGAGGAGATCAAGGGACAAAGAGAAGCCTCGCCACAGCCCGTTGCCCAGCTCTACGAGAACCCCCTAGTGCAGAGGTCTGATGGAAAGGCAAAGTGTCCTGATGAGCCACTAAATGCTTATAACACCTGAAGGATGGAAAGCAGATTCGACTGGAAACCACACCTGTGCCGTCAACAATGGCAGTCAACTACTTCTTTATACTCACAAAGCTGAAGGGGTGTGGAGCTGCAGCCAAAGGGAAAGGACCCAGAAGTCCGCAAATATGAAGACCTTCCCTTGTTATACTTGTTCCCAATAGGGGTCGGAGACCCTTGGAGCACTGGGCAACAGGGGAGCGCTAAGATTCTTCAAAAGAGCTGGGTTGAAAACGCTCATCATAGGATACCAAGGGACCACTGGGCTGCGCTTACCTCTTTCAGAGACTTAGTGTTGTTATCCAGAGGAGGAAATGCCTGAAAGCATTTTGGGCACGAAGGCCAACGCTGCTTGGGGAGATGGACGAAGTTATTCGAGATTTAGCTTGAGTTGTTACCTCACTGTAGTTTTACTTTCTATTTATTTTTGTGAATTTTTGTCAATGTATTTTGTCTTTGAAATAAAATATATATCATTATGGGGTTGGTTCGAGAAAATTCTCAAAAACAGCTTCAGGGAGAACCATTGTGTTTTCCCTGAAGCAAGTATTTTCCTTACTATGAGGATGAGGGTCCCCAGGACAGTTATAGTGGTGGTGCCTCCCTATAGACATATACATGTATATATATATATTTATATATATATTATAAATTTATATTTATATATATATATATATATATAAATATTTTTATATTTATATATATATATTATATAAGGGGCTAGTTACCTTCTCCTGTATAACATTACTAAAATTTGAATATAGAAACTTTTTGTTATTTCTTTTGGGCCACCCTGCCTCGGTTTGGGATATGGCCGCGGTTTGTTGAAAGAAGTTATATTTCACAATAACAAACTGCACTAGCCAAGTAGTCGAAAAACCCTTGCTGTCTTGGCATGCTTCATGGGTGAGAGAAAACGCATGACGCTTTAGACCAACTAGACCAACAATCCTTAACACAGGTACATCCAGCCAAGCTAGTTGTGGTACCCACCATCGAATTGAAATACGTTGGTGTGCGCGCCTCTGAGCTAATTCTCATTCTACTCCTGTTTGTGTACTACTCAACAAGCGAGTATATGGGTACAACATCTAGCTTGGCTGGATGCACATTGTTATGGATTGTGTGGTCTAGTGGTCTAATGCGTCATGCGTTTTCTCTCACCATGATGCGGGCCACCAAAACAGCAGGGGTTCCGACTCCTTGGATAGTGACAGTGTTGTTATTGATCAATTCAAATTGTTTTCGTGGGCTGTATTCACACACACACACTTCTTATATATATTATATTATTTTTATATGTAGGTATGTTAATGATCCTACTGATGGATTGGTTTTAAACATATATCTATTAATATTACTGAACAGGGATATCCATAACCCCTGATACTGTGCTTGTCTTTCGCGAAGTTCTCCTAATTCCCTGACTTCTTAGTTGACTTAGTCTTCAGGTTGGTTGACGTTTATCCATAACGTCTGGGTCCTGATGCGCCAACCCCCTCACCTCTCTCTTCTCCTCTTCACCCAATCAATCAACAAGGCCCAAGACTATCGAGCAACGCCGCTTATCATCAGTATCCCTACCCGCGTATAGATCCAGACGCTTAACGAATACAGTAAACACCCCAATCCTCGACGCCCGCCGCAGCCGCCTACGACACCAGAACAGTGTATCAGAGCAGAGAAGATGAAGACTCCGTCCCCGCACACGCCTATTACGATCTGCGACTCTGCAAGACTCCCACCTACCCCTGGGCCCACAGGCCACTAGAGAAATAAGCTTCCAGACCTCCTACCCCCCCCTTCCACACTTCTCTCCTATCCTCCACCTTACCCCCCTCCACACTCTCCTATCACCTCCACCTAACCCCCCTCCCCCTCTTACACTCTCCCTCCTTCATTCCTCCACTACCCTCCCCCTCCCACACTATCCTCCTATCCTCCACCTGCCCCCTCCCCCTCCACTTTCCCTCCTCATCCTCCACCTACCCCCCTCCCCCTCTACACTCTCCTCTCCTCTTCCTCCACCTACCCCCTCCCCCTCCACACTCTCCCTTACCTCACTCCACCTACCCCCTCCCCTCTACACTTCCCTTTCCTCATCTCCACCTCCCCTCCCCCTCTACACTCTCCCTCCTCATCCTCCCTACCCCCTCCCCCTCTACACTCTCCCCTCCTAATCATCCACCTACCCCCCCCTCCACTCTCCCTCTCATTCCTCCTCCTACCCACCTCCACACTCTCCCTCTCCATTCCTCCACCTAACCCCTCCCCTCCACACTCTCTCTAATTCTCACTGACCCACTCCCTCCACACTCTCCTCCTCATCCTCCACCTGCCCCTTCCCCTCCACACTCTCCCCTCCTCATTCCTCCACCTACACACGTCCCCTCAACACTTCCCTCCTCATCCTCCAACTACCCCCCTCCCCTTCACGCTCTCCCTCCTCTTCCTCCACCTACCCACTCCACACTCCTCCCTCCTCATCCTCAACTTACCCCCCTCCACACTCTCCCTTCCTCATCCTCCACCTACCCCCCCTCTACACTTCTCCCTCCTCATCCTTAACCTACCCCCTCCCCCTCCCACACTCTCCCTCCTCATCCTCCACCTACCCCCTCCCCCTCAACACTATACCTCCTCATCCCCCACATACCCCCTCTCTCCCTCCTCCTCCCCCACCTTACCCCCTCTCCCTCGTCCCTCCCCCACGTACCCCCTCTCCTCCTCCTCCCCCATTTTTACCCCTCTCCCTCCTTCCTCCCCCACTTACCCCCTCTCCCTCCTCCTCCACACTTACCACCTCTCCCTCTCCCTCCCACCCATTTACCCCCTCTCCCTCCTCCTCCCCCACTTACACCACTTCCCTCCTCCCTCCCCCACTTACCCCCTTTTCCCTCCCTCTACCCCCACTTAACCTCCCTCTCCCTTCACCATTACACTGACTAAGGATCAGTCAGCGTGAGGGAAATATAGGTTAAATAGCTCCTACCCTGGTTACTATGATGGGTCACTGATTCCAATTACCCAACCAACTCGACATCATCTGATTAGCACTACAGTACTGTATTATATACCACTACATTACTGTAATATATATCCTAACAGTACTGTATTATATATCGCTATAGAATACCGTATGATATATCACTACAGTACTTTATTATTATATCACAACCAGTAACTGTTTTATATTCCACTTCAGGCTGTATTATATCAATTACAGTGCTGTATTATATATCACTACAGTACTGTATGATATACCACTATATTACTGTGTTAATTATCACTACAGTACTGTATTATATATCACTACAGTACTGTATTATATACCAACTACAGTGCTGTATAATATTACCATACAGTGATGTATTGTTATCACTACGTACTGTAGGCATATACAAATATAGTTCTGTGTTAATTATCAATACAGTGCTGTATTATATTTCAATACAGTACTGTATTATTTATACCACTACAGTTACATGTATTATATGTCACTACAGTACTGTATTATATATCACTTACTTACTGTATTATTTACTACTACATTACTGTGTTTATATATAACTAAATACTGTATTATATATCCACTACAGTACTGTATTATGATACCTCTACAGTGCTGTATTTATATATCACTACACAGTAATGTATTATATAAAACCACTAAATCTGTGTTATATATCACTTACAGTACTGTATTAATATCACTACAGTACTGTATTATATACTCACTCTGTACTGTATTATAAATTCACTACATTACTGTATTATATATCACTTCATTACTGTATTATATATCACTTACAGTACTGTATTATATACCACTACAGTTAATGTAGATACTATCACTACTGGACTGTATTACATATCACTATACAGTATGTATTATATATCACTTCAGCACTGTATTAAGATCACTACAGTGCTGTTTTAATATGTCATACAGTACTCTATGATATACCACTACAGTACTGTTTTAATTTATCAATGCATTACTGTATTTTAATACTCCACTACGTACTGATTATTTACCACTACAGTACTGTATTATATATCACTACAGTATGTATTTTTAACCACTACAGCAATTGTATTATATAACACTACATTTCGGTATTATATATCACTTCAGTAACTGTTTTATTATATCAACTTCAGTACAGAATTTTATAACACTAAAGTACTGTATTCATTGTACTGTAAATTTTTTATATATTCACTATCAGTACTGTTATATATACACTACAGTACTGTATTATATATCACTACAGGACTGTATTATATACCACGACAGTACAGTATTATTACCAACTGCAGTTCTGTATTGTATATCAATACGTTACTGTATTATATAACCACTATAGTAATGTATTATATATCACTACAGTAACCGTATGATATTCACTACAGTTCTGTACTATATAATCACTACAGTACTGATATTATATATCACTATTTACTTGTATTATACTTCACTACCAGTAATTGTATTTTATATAATTACAATACTGTATTAAATTTAACGCAGTTCTGTATTATATATCTCATACAGTTGTCCTGTATTATATACCACTACACTACTGTATTATATATCACTACAGTACTGTATTATATACCACTACAGTACTGTATTATATACCATTACAGTGCTGTATTATACATCACTACAGTACTGTATTATATACCATCATTTCTGTGTTATATATAACTTACAGATAACTGTATGAGATACCAATACTGTACTGTTTTATATACCATTACAGTGCTGAATTATATTAATCACTTGAGTACTGTATTATTTTTCACTACATACTGTGTTATATCTCACTGCAAGTATGTATTATATATTCAATAAAGTTACTGTTCCTCCTTTATATGCCACTACAATAACTGTATTATATATCACTACAGTTATGATTAATATCATACAGTACTGTATTATATCCCAATACAATACTGTATTATATTTCTTCTTCAGTCACATGTATTTATATATCATACAGTACTGGTTATATAACGATACAGTGCTTGTATTATTTATATCACTACAGTACTGTATTATATACCACTGTCAGTACTGTATTTTATATCACTTCAGTACTGTATTATTTATAACTACAGTACTGTTTTATGTATCACTACAGTACTGTTTTATATATCACGACAGTTACTGTATAATATATACTACTGTGCTGCACTTTTTTGTCCACACTACTGTACTGTATATTATTCCACTACAGTACGGTATTATATACCACTACAGGTACTGTTTCTTTTTATCAATACACTATTGTATTATTATACCACTATAGTACTGTATTATATTTCACACTACAGTTACTGTATTATATAACTACTACAGAAACTGTATTTTTATGCCATTACAGTGACTGTATTATGCATCACTACAGTGGTGTATTATATATCACTACATGTACTGTATTTTTTATCAATGCAGTACTGTATTATATATCACTAGTACTGTATTACATACAAACTACAGTAATGTATTATTATACCACAACATTACTGTGTTATTATCACTACAGTTTTCTGTATTATTTATCACTACAGTACTTGTATTATTATCACTTCAGTACTGTACATATTTAATTACAGTAATGTATTAAATATCACTTACAGTACTGTATTACAGTACTGTATTATATATCACTTCAGTACTGTATTATATATCACTACAGTACGGTTTTATATGTCATACAATTACTGTATTTAGATACCACTTAACTGTGTGTTTATATACCACTACAGTACTGTATTTGTTATTTATTAATACAAATAATGTTATTATATACCATGTAGTAATGTATTTTGTTATCACTACAGAACAGTATTATATACCACTACAGTACTGTATTTATATACCACTACAGTATGCATATATATATACTACATTACGGTATTATACTCTCACTACAGTACTGTATTTTATATCCACTACATTGCTGTATTATAATATCACTGCAGTACTGTATTATTACTACAGTATGTATTATATATCACTACAGTACTGTATTAGATACTACAGTACTGTATTATATACTACTACAGTACTGTATTATATACTACTACAGTACTGTATTATAGACCATTACAGTACTGTTTTTTATACTACTCCAGTCTGTATTGGATTTCACTAGAGTACTGTATTACGTACACTACATGCTGTATGAACATATCAGACTACAGTACTGTAAAACATACAACTAAAGTACTGTATTAAATAACACAACAGTACTGTATTGTATACAACTACAGCACTGTATTATATACCACTACAGTACTGTATTTATATAACACTACAGCACTGTATTATTTTGCACTATTATTAATGTATTATTTACCAATACATTACTGTATATATACCACTACCAGTACTGTATTATATACTACTACAGTTTTGTATTTATTATTCCACTACAGTACTGTATTTTAGATCATTTACTGTACGTGTATTTTATACTACTGCAGTACTGTATTATATATCACTTCAGTTCTGTATAATATACCACTACAGTACTGTATTATATACAAATACAGTACTGTATTGTATACAACTAAAGTACTGTATTATATACCACTATAGTACTGCATTATATACCACTACAGTGCTGTATTATTTAGCACTATATTTATGTATTATTTACCAACACAGTACTGTATTATAAACCACTGCAGTACTGTATTATTTAGCACTACAGTACTGTATTACTTAGTACTAAAGTATATTATTATTTAGTAACGCATAATTGTAATGCATAATTGTATTATTTAGTGCTACTGTATTGTATTGTATGTCAGAGTGGAATAACAATGACGTGATCGTTATAATACTAATAAAATAATAATAATAATAAATAATAATAATAATAATAATAATAATAATAATAATAATAATGTCAATAATAATAATAATAATAATAATAATAATAATAATAATAATAATAATAATAATATAATAATAATAATAATAATAATGTCAATAATAATAATAATAATAATAATAATAATAATAATAATAATAATAATAATAATAATAATAATAATAATAATAATAATAATAATAATGTCAATAATAATAATATAATAATAATAATAATAATAATAATAATAATAATAATAATGACAATAATAATAATAATAATAATAATAATAATAATAATAATAATAATAATAATAATAATTATAATAATAATAAAAACATTAATGAAAAATATTAATAATAATAGAAATAATGGATGGATGACTAATGAATGAATGATGTGTGGATGACTTGTGGATGACGGCTTGATGCTGAGTGTGGATGACGGCTGGATGACGGCTGGACGACGGCTGGATGACGGCTGGACGACGGCTGGATGACGGCTGGATGACGGCTGGTTTTTAACAGGCTTCAGTCAGACATTACGTGAGGTTAAAGAACAAAATTTACTGAAAAAATTCTTTATAAAACTGTATTTAAAACTGTCTTTATATATATCAAAATCAAAGATAAAACCGGTTTTTTAAGACCTGGTTGAAATGTAAAGTGAAAAACCTATCATAGACTAAACTGTGTTGCAGAGACGTGGCCACCTGGCAGGTGGTAGGAGTGGCCACCTGGCAGGTGGTAGGAGTGGCCACCTGGCAGGTGGTAGAGTTGGCCACCTGGCAGGTGGGAGGAGTGGCCACCTGGCAGGTGGGAGGAGTGGCCACCTGGCAGGTGGGAGGAGTGGCCACCTGGCAGGTGGGAGGAGTGGCCACCTGGCAGGTGGGAGGAGTGGCCACCTGGCAGGTGGGAGGAGTGGCCACCTGGCAGGTGGGAGGAGTGGCCACCTGGCAGGTGGTAGGAGTGGCCACCTGGCAGGTGGTAGGAGTGGCCACCTGGCAGGTGGGAGGAGTGGCCAGCTGGCAGGTGGTAGGAGTGGCCACCTGGCAGGTGGTAGGAGTGGCCACCTGGCAGGTGGGAGGAGTGGCCACCTGGCAGGTGGTAGGAGTGGCCAGCTGGCAGGTGGGAGGAGTGGCCAGCTGGCAGGTGGTAGGAGTGGCCAGCTGGCAGGTGGGAGGAGTGGCCAGCTGGCAGGTGGTAGGAGTGGCCAGCTGGCAGGTGGGAGGACTGGCCAGCTGGCAGGTGGGAGGAGTGGCCAGCTGGCAGGTGGGAGGACTGGCCAGCTGGCAGGTGGGAGGAGTGGCCAGCTGGCAGGTGGTAGGAGTGGCAAGCTGGCAGGTGGTAGGAGTGGTCAGCTGGCAGGTGGGAGGACTGGCCAGCTGGCAGGTGGGAGGACTGGCCAGCTGGCAGGTGGTAGGAGTGGCCAGCTGGCAGGTGGTAGGAGTGGCCAGCTGGCAGGTGGGAGGAGTGGCCAGCTGGCAGGTGGAGGAGTGGCCTGCTGGCAGGTGGAAGGAGTGGCCAGCTGGCAGGTGGGAGGAGTGGCCAGCTGGCAGGTGGAGGAGTGGCCAGCTGGCAGGTGGAAGGAGTGGCCAGCTGGCAGGTGGAAGGAGTGGCCAGCTGGCAGGTGGTAGGAGTGGCCAGCTGGCAGGTGGGAGGACTGGCCAGCTGGCAGGTGGGAGGACTGGCCAGCTGGCAGGTGGTAGGAGTGGCCAGCTGGTAGATGGTGGGAGTGGCCAGCTGGCAGGTGGGAGGAGTGGCCAGTTGACAGGTGGGAGGACTGGCTAGTTGGGAGGTGGTAGGAGTGGCCAGCTGGCAGGTGGGAGGACTGGCCAGCTGGCAGGTGGTAGGAGTGGCCAGCTGGCAGGTGGGAGGACTGGCCAGCTGGCAGGTGGGAGGACTGGCCAGCTGGTAGGTGGGAGGAGTGGCCAGCTGGCAGGTGGTAGGAGTGGCCAGCTGGCAGGTGGGAGGACTGGCCAGCTGGCAGGTGGGAGGAGTGGCCAGCTGGCAGGTGGGAGGAGTGGCCAGCTGGCAGGTGGTAGGAGTGGCCAGCTGGCAGGTGGGAGGATTGGCCAGCTGGCAGGTGGGAGGAGTGGCCAGCTGGCAGGCGGGAGGAGTAACCAGCTGGGAGGAAGAGTGGCCACCTGGCAGGAGGAAGGAGTGGCCAGCTGGCAGGTGGAAGCAGTGGCTAGCTGGCAGGTGGGAGGAGTTGCCAGCTGGCAGGTGGAAGGAGTGGGCAGCTGGCAGGTGGGAGTATTGGCCAGCTGGGAGGTGGGAGGGGCGGGCAGCTGGCAGGAGAAAGGAGTGGCCAGATGGCAGAAGAGAGGAGTGGCCAGATGGCAGGAGGGAGGAGTGGCCAGATGGCAGGAGGGAGGAGTAGCCAGGTGGCAGGTGGGAAGAGCGGCAACCTGGTAGGTGGGAGGAGGAGGAGCAGGAGCATCATGGAAGAGCAGGAGGAGGAGGAGGAGGAGGAGGAGGAGGAGGAGGAGGAGGAGGAGGAAGAGGAGGAGAAGAAGGAGGAGGAGGAGGAGGAGGAGGAGCAGGAGCAGCAGCAGAGGAGGAGGAAGAGGAGGAGGAGAAGCAGGAGGAGCAGGAGCAGGAGCAGGAGCAGGAGGAAGAGAAGGCGCAGGGGCAGGAGGAAGAGGAGGAAGAAGTGAAGGAGGAGGAGTTGTTATTCCGTACGTACGTACAGGATACATACGTAAGTAATAACTGGGAAACTAGGAGGAGTTGTTATTCCGTACGTACGTACAGGATACATACGTAAGTAATAACTGGAAATTAGGAGGAGTTGTTATTCCGTACGTACGTACAGGATTACATACGTAAGTAATAACTGGGAAACTAGGAGGAGTTGTTATTCCGTACGTACGTACAGGATACATACGTAAGTAATAACTGGGAAACTAGGAGGAGTTGTTATTCCGTACGTACGTACAGGATACATACGTAAGTAATAACTGGGAAACTAGGAGGAGTTGTTATTCCGCACGTACGTACAGGATACATACGTAAGTAATAACTGGGAAACTAGGAGGAGTTGTTATTCCGTACGTACGTACAGGATACATACGTAAGTAATAACTGGGAAACTAGGAGGAGTTGTTATTCCGTACGTACGTACAGGATACATACGTAAGTAATAACTGGGAAACTAGGAGGAGTTGTTATTCCGTACGTACGTACAGGATACATACGTAAGTAATAACTGGGAAACTAGGAGGAGTTGTTATTCCGTACGTACGTACAGGATACATACGTAAGTAATAACTGGGAAACTAGGAGTTGTTATTCCGTACGTACGTACAGGATACATACGTAAGTAATAACTGGGAAACTAGGAGTTGTTATTCCGTACGTACGTACAGGATACATACGTAAGTAAATAACTGGGAAACTAGGAGTTGTTATTCCGTACGTACGTACAGGATACATACGTAAGTAATAACTGGGAAACTAGGAGTTGTTATTCCGTACGTACGTACAGGATACATACGTAAGTAATAACTGGGAAACTAGGAGGAGTTGTTATTCCGTAACGTACGTACAGGATACATACGTAAGTAATAACTGGGAAACTAGGAGGAGTTGTTATTCCGTACGTACGTACAGGATACATACGTAAGTAATAACTGGGAAACTAGGAGGAGTTGTTATTCCGTACGTACGTACAGGATACATACGTAAGTAATAACTGGGAAACAAGGAGGAGTTGTTATTCCGTACGTACGTACAGGATACATACGTAAGTATTAACTGGGAAACTAGGAGGAGTTGTTATTCCGTACGTACGTACAGGATACATACGTAAGTAATAACTGGGAAACTAGGAGGAGTTGTTATTCCGTACGTACGTACAGGACACATACGTAATTAATAACTGGGAAACTAGGAGGAGTTGTTATTCCGTACGTACGTACAGGACACATACGTAAGTAATAACTGGGAAACTAGGAGGAGTTGTTATTCCGTACGTACGTACAGGATACATACGTAAGTAATAACTGGGAAACTAGGAGGAGTTGTTATTCCGTACGTACGTACAGGATACATACGTAAGTAATAACTGGGAAACTAGGAGGAGTTGTTATTCCGTACGTACGTACAGGACACATACGTAAGTAATAACTGGGAAAACTAGGAGGAGTTGTTATTCCGTACGTACGTACAGGAACATACGTAAGTAATAACTGGGAAAACTAGGAGGAGTTGTTATTCCGTACGTACGTACAGGACACATACGTAAGTAATAACTGGGAAACTAGGAGGAGTTGTTATTCCGTACGTACGTACAGGAACATACGTAAGTAATAACTGGGGAAAACTAGGAGGAGTTGTTATTCCGTACGTACGTACAGGATACATACGTAAGTAATAACTGGGAAAACTAGGAGGAGTTGTTATTCCGTACGTACGTACAGGATACATACGTAAGTAATAACTGGGAAACTAGGAGGAGTTGTTATTCCGTACGTACGTACAGGATACATACGTAAGTAATAAAATGGGAAACTAGGAGGAGTTGTTATTCCGTACGTACGTACAGGAACATTTGTAAGTAATAACTGGGAAACTAGGAGGAGTTGTTATTCCGTTTCGTACGTACAGGACACATACGTAAGTATAACTGGGGAAAAATATGGAGGAGTTGTTATTCCGTACGTACGTACAAGGACACATACGTAAGTAATAACTGGGAAACTAGGAGGAGTTGTTATTCCCCTACGTACGTACAGGATACATACGTAAGTAATAACTGGGAAACTAGGAGGGGTTGTTATTCCGTACGTACGTACAGGATACATACGTAAGTAATAACTGGGAAACTAGGAGGAGTTGTTATTTTCCCTAAGTTACGTCAGGAACTTACGTAAGTAATAACTGGGAAACTAGGGGGGAGTTGTTATTTCCCTACGTACGTACAGGAAACATACGTAAGTAATAATGGGAAACTAGGGGGAGTTGTTATTCCGTACGTACGTACAGGATACATACGTAAGTAATAACTGGGAAAAATAGGAGGAGTTGTTATTCCGTACGTACGTACAGGACACATACGTAAGTAATAACTGGAAACTAGGAGGAGTGGTATTCCGTACGTACGTACAGGACACATACGTAAGTAATAACTGGGAAAACTAGGAGGAGTTGTTATTCCGTACGTACGTACAGGATACATACGTAAGTAATAACTGGGAAACTAGGAGGAGTTGTTATTTTTTCCCTACGTACGTACAGGACACATACGTAAGTAATAACTGGGAAACTAGGAGGAGTTGTTATTCCGTACGTACGTACAGGATACATACGTAAGTAATAACTGGGAAAACTAGGAGGAGTTGTTATCCGTACGTACGTACAGGATACATACGTAAGTAATAACTGGGAAACTAGGAGGAGTTGTTATTCCGTACGTACGTAAAAGGATACATACGTAAGTAATAACTGGGAAACTAGGAGGAGTTGTTATTCCGTACGTACGTACAGGATACATACGTAAGTAATAACTGGGAAACTGGACAGATGGATATTTTACTTTGTATCTAAGACAAGATAAATAATAATAATGGAAAACAAACTTAAAGGATTTAGTGCGGTCTACTGTGTTATAGTGATGCTGCCATGCTGTGTTATAGTGATGCTGCCATGTTGTGTTATAGTGATGCTGCCATGTTGTGTTATAGTGATGCTGCCATGCTGTGTTATAGTGATGCTGCCATGCTGTGTTATAGTGATGCTGCCATGTTGTGTTATAGTGATGCTGCCATGTTGTGTTATAGTGATGCTGCCATGCTGTGTTATAGTGATGCTGCCATGCTGTGTTATAGTGATGCTGCCATGTTGTGTTATAGTGATGCTGCCATGCTGTGTTATAGTGATGCTGCCATGTTGTGTTATAGTGATTGCTGCCATGTTGTGTTATAGTGATGCTGCCATGTTGTGTTATAGTGATGCTGCCATGCTGTGTTATAGTGATGCTGCCATGTTGTGTTATAGTGATGCTGCCATGCTGTGTTATAGTGATGCTGCCATGCTGTGTTATAGTGATGCTGCCATGCTGTGTTATAGTGATGCTGCCATGCTGTGTTATAGTGATGCTGCCATGTTGTGTTATAGTGATGCTGCCATGCTGTGTTATAGTGATGCTGCCATGCTGTGTTATAGTGATGCTGCCATGTTGTGTTATAGTGATGCTGCCAGGTTGTGTTATAGTGATGCTGCCATGCTGTGTTATAGTGATGCTGCCATGCTGTGTTATAGTGATGCTGCCATGCTGTGTTATAGTGATGCTGCCATGCTGTGTTATAGTGATGCTGCCATGCTGTGTTATAGTGATGCTGCCATGCTGTGTTATAGTGATGCTGCCATGCTGTGTTATAGTGATGCTGCCATGCTGTGTTATAGTGATGCTGCCATGCTGTGTTATAGTGATGCTGCCATGCTGTGTTATAGTGATGCTGCCATGCTGTGTTATAGTGATGCTGCCATGCTGTGTTATTTGTGATGCTGCCATGCTGTGTTATAGTGATGCTGCCATGCTGTGTTATAGTGATGCTGCCATGTTGTGTTATAGTGATGCTGCCAGGTTGTGTTATAGTGATGCTGCCATGTTGTGTTATAGTGATGCTGCCAGGTTGTGTTATAGTGATGCTGCCAGGTTGTGTTATAGTGATGCTGCCATGCTGTGTTATAGTGATGCTGCCAGGTTGTGTTATAGTGATGCTGCCATGCTGTGTTATAGTGATGCTGCCATGTTGTGTTATAGTGATTCTGCCATGTTGTGTTATAGTGATGCTGCCATGCTGTGTTATAGTGATGCTGCCATGCTGTGTTATAGTGATGCTGCCATGTTGTGTTATAGTGATGCTGCCAGGTTGTGTTATAGTGATGCTGCCATGCTGTGTTATAGTGATGCTGCCATGCTGTGTTATAGTGATGCTGCCATGCTGTGTTATAGTGATGCTGCCATGCTGTGTTATAGTGATGCTGCCATGCTGTGTTATAGTGATGCTGCCATGCTGTGTTATAGTGATGCTGCCATGCTGTGTTATAGTGATGCTGCCATGCTGTGTTATAGTGATGCTGCCATGCTGTGTTATAGTGATGCTGCCATGTTGTGTTATAGTGATGCTGCCAGGTTGTGTTATAGTGATGCTGGGCCCTGTTGTGTTATAGTGATGCTGCCAGGTTGTGTTATAGTGATGCTGCCAGGTTGTGTTATAGTGATGCTGCCATGCTGTGTTATAGTGATGCTGCCAGGTTGTGTTATAGTGATGCTGCCATGCTGTGTTATAGTGATGCTGCCATGTTGTGTTATAGTGATGCTGCCATGTTGTGTTATAGTGATGCTGCCATGCTGTGTTATAGTGATGCTGCCATGCTGTGTTATATAGTGATGCTGCCATGTTGTGTTATAAATGATGCTGCCAGGTTGTGTTATAGTGATGCTGCCATGCTGTGTTATAGTGATGCTGCCATGCTGTGTTATAGTGATGCTGCCATGTTGTGTTATAGTGATGCTGCCATGCTGTGTTATAGTGATGCTGCCATGCTGTGTTATAGTGATGCTGCCATGTTGTGTTATAGTGATGCTGCCCTGTTGTGTTATAGTGATGCTGCCATGCTGTGTTATAGTGATGCTGCCATGCTGTGTTATAGTGATGCTGCCATGCTGTGTTATAGTGATGCTGCCATGTTGTGTTATAGTGATGCTGCCATGTTGTGTTATAGTGATGCTGCCATGCTGTGTTATAGTGATGCTGCCATGCTGTGTTATAGTGATGCTGCCATGTTGTGTTATAGTGATGCTGCCATGTTGTGTTATAGTGATGCTGCCATGCTGTTTTATAGTGATGCTGCCATGCTGTGTTATAGTGATGCTGCCATGCTGTGTTATAGTGATGCTGCCATGTTGTGTTATAGTGATGCTGCCAGGTTGTGTTATAGTGATGCTGCCAGGTTGTGTTATAGTGATGCTGCCATGCTGTGTTATAGTGATGCTGCCATGTTGTGTTATAGTGATGCTGCCATGTTGTGTTATAGTGATGCTGCCATGCTGTGTTATAGTGATGCTGCCATGCTGTGTTATAGTGATGCTGCCATGTTGTGTTATAGTGATGCTGCCAGGTTGTGTTATAGTGATGCTGCCATGCTGTGTTATAGTGATGCTGCCAGGTTGTGTTATAGTGATGCTGCCAGGTTGTGTTATAGTGATGCTGCCATGCTGTGTTATAGTGATGCTGCCAGGTTGTGTTATAGTGATGCTGCCATACTGTGTTATAGTGATGCTGCCAGGTTGTGTTATAGTGATGCTGCCATGCTGTGTTATAGTGGGTGCTGCCATGCTGTGTTTTTAGTGATGCTGCCATGTTGTGTTATAGTGATGCTGCCAGGTTGTGTTATAGTGATGCTGCCATGCTGTGTTATAGTGATGCTGCCAGGTTGTGTTATAGTGATGATGCCATGCTGTGTTATAGTGATGCTGCCGTGCTGTGTTATAGTGATGCTGCCATGCTGTGTTATAGTGATGCTGCCATGCTGTGTTATAGTGATGCTGCCATGCTGTGTTATAGTGATGCTGTCATGCTGTGTTATAGTGATGCTGCCATGCTGTGTTACAGTGATGCTGCCATGCTGTGTTATGGTGATGCTGCCATGCTGTGTTATAGTGATGCTGCCATGCTGTGTTATGGTGATGCTGCCATGCTGTGTTATAGTGATGCTGTCATGCTGTGTTATAGTGATGCTGTCATGCTGTTATAGTGATGCTGTCATGCTGTGTTATAGTGATGCTGCCATGTTGTGTTACAGTGATGCTGCCATGCTGTGTTATGGTGATGCTGCCATGCTGTGTTATAGTGATGCTGCCATGCTGTGTTATAGTGATGCTGCCATGCTGTGTTATAGTGATGCTGCCGTGTTGTGTTACAGTGATGCTGCAATGCTGTGTTATAGTGATGCTGCCATGCTGTGTTATGGTGATGCTGCCATGCTGTGTTATAGTGATGCTGCCATGCTGTGTTATAGTGATGCTGCCATGCTGTGTTATAGTGATGCTGCCGTGTTGTGTTACAGTGATTCTGCAATGCTGTGTTATAGTGATGCTGCCATGCTGTGTTATGGTGATGCTGCCATGCTGTGTTATAGTGATGCTGCCAGGTTGTGTTATAGTGATGATGCCATGCTGTGTTATAGGGATGCTGCCATGCTGTGTTATAGTGATGCTGCCATGCTGTGTTATAGTGATGCTGCCGTGTTGTGTTACAGTAATGCTGTCATGCTGTGTTATAGTGATGCTGCCATGCTGTGTTATAGTGATGCTGCCATGCTGTGTTATAGTGATGCTGCCAGGTTGTGTTATAGTGATGCTGCCATGCTGTGTTATAGTGATGCTGCCAGGTTGTGTTATAGTGATGCTGCCAGGTTGTGTTATAGTGATGCTGCCATGCTGTGTTATAGTGATGCTGCCATGCTGTGTTATAGTGATGCTGCCAGGTTGTGTTATAGTGATGCTGCCATGCTGTGTTATAGTGATGCTGCCAGGTTGTGTTATAGTGATGCTGCCAGGTTGTGTTATAGTGATGCTGCCATGCTGTGTTATAGTGATGCTGCCATGTTGTGTTATAGTGATGCTGCCATACTGTGTTATAGTGATGCTGCCAGGTTGTGTTATAGTGATGCTGCCATGCTGTGTTATAGTGATGATGCCAGGTTGTGTTATAGTGATGATGCCATGCTGTGTTATAGTGATGTTGCCATGCTGTGTTATGGTGATGCTGCCATGCTGTGTTATAGTGATGCTGCCATGCTGTGTTACAGTGATGATGCCATGCTGTGTTATAGTGATGATGCCATGCTGTGTTATAGTGATGCTGCCGTGTTGTGTTACAGTGATGCTGCCATGCTGTGTTATAGTGATGCTGCCATGCTGTGTTATAGTGATGCTGCCATGCTGTGTTATAGTGATGCTGCCATGCTGTGTTATAGTGATGCTGCCATGCTGTGTTATAGTGATGCTGCCATGCTGTGTTATAGTGATGCTGCCATGCTGTGTTATAGTGATGCTGTCATGCTGTGTTATAGTGATGCTGCCATGTTGTGTTACAGTGATGCTGCCATCCTGTGTTATGGTGATGCTGCCATGCTGTGTTATAGTGATGCTGCCATGCTGTGTTATAGTGATGCTGTCATGCTGTGTTATAGTGATGCTGCCATGCTGTGTTATAGTGATGCTGTCATGCTGTGTTATAGTGATGCTGCCATGCTGTGTTATAGTGATGCTGCCAGGGTTTTGTTAAGTGATGTGCCATGCTGTGTTATGGGATGCTGCATGCTGTGTTATAGTGATGCTGCCATGTGTGTTATAGTGATGCTGCCAATGCTTTGTGTTATAGTGATGCTGCCTGTTGTGTTAAGTGATGCTGCCAAAGCTGTGTTATAGTGATGCTGCCATTGTGTTATGTGAGCTGCCATGCTGTGTTATAGTTTATGCTGCCAGGTGTGTTTATAGTGATGCTGCCAAGGTGTGTTATAGTGATGCGCCTGTGTGTTAAGTGATTCGCCATGCTGTGTTATAGTGATGCTGCCGGTGTGTTATAGTGATGCTGCCATGCTGTGTTATAGTGATGCTGCCAGGTTGTGTTATAGTGATGATGCCAGTTGTGTTATAGGGATGCTGCCATGCTGTGTTATAGTGATGCTGCCATGTTTTGTTATAGTGATGCTGCCTTGTGTTAAGTAATGCTGTCATGCCTTTTGTTATAGTGATGCTGCCATGCTGTGTTTATAGTGATGTTGCCAGGTTTTGTTATGTGATGTGCCAGGTTTGTTATAGTGATGTTTCCATGCTGTGTTATGGGGTGCTGCCAGTGTGTTATAGTGATGCTGCCAGGTTTTGTTAAGTGATGTGCCATGCTGTGTTATAGTGATGTGCCATGCTGTGTTATAGTGATGCTGCCGGTTGTGTTAAGTGATGCTGCCATGCTGTGTTTAGTGATGCTGCCAGGTTGTGTTATAGTGATGCTGCCAGGTGTGTTATGTGATGCTGCCATGCTTGTTATAGTGATGCTGCCAGTTGTGTTATAGTGTGTGCCATCTGTGTTTAGTGATGTGCCAGGGTTTTGTTATAGTGATGCTGCCATTTCTGTGTTAAGGATGTGCCCGGTTGTGTTATAGTGATTGTGCCATGCTGTGTTATAGTGATGTGCCATGCTGTGTTATTGATGCTCCTGTGTGTTTTAGTGATGCTGCCATGCTGTGTTAAGTGATGTGCCATGCGTGTTATAGTGATGTGCCATGCTGTGTTATAGTGATGCGCCTTTGTGTTAAGTGATGCTGCCATGCTGGGGTTATAGTGATGCTGCCATTTCTGTGTTATTGTGATGCTGCCATGCTGTGTTATGTGATGCTGCCATGCTTGTTATAGTGATGCTGCCAGGTTGTTATAGTGATGTGCCATGCTGTGTTATGTGATGCTGCCATGTTGTGTTATAGTGATGCTGCCATGCTGTGTTACAGATGCTGCCCGGTGTGTTATGGGGATGCTGCCATGCTGTGTTATAGTGATGCTGCCATGCTGTGTTTATAATGATGCTCCCTGTTTTATAAGTGATGCTGCCTGTTTTGTTATGTGATGCTGCCAAAGCTGTGTTATAGTGATGCTGCTGCTGTGTTATGGGGATGCTGCCATCTGTGTTATAGTGATGCTGCCATTGTGTTATAGTGGGTGTGCCATGCTGTGTATTGTGATGCTGCCATGCTGTGTTATGGTTGATGCTGCCTGTTGGTTAAGTGATGCTGCCATGCTGTGTTATAGTGATGCTGCCATGGTGTGTTATAGTGAGCTGCCATGTTTTGTTATAGTGATGCTGCCATGCTTGTTATAGTGATGCTGCCAGGTTTTGTTATGGGGATGTGCCATGCTGTGTTAGTGATGCTGCCATGTTTTGTTTAGTGAGCTGCCATGCTGTGATTAAGGATGCTGCGGTTGTGTTAAGTGATGCTGCCAAAGCTGTGTTATAGTGTGCTGGCCAAAGCTGTGTTATGGTGTGTGCCATGTGTGTTATGTGTGTGCCATTGTGTTTTAGTGATGTGCCATGCTTTTTATATGATCTCCTGCGTTTATAGTGTGCTGCCGTGTTTGTTTTAAATGATGTGCCCTGCTTGGGTTTTAAATGATGTGCCTGTTGTGTTTTAGTGATGTGCCTTTCTGTGTTATAGTGATGCTGATGCTTGTTATAGTGATGCTGCCATTTGTGTTATAGTGATGGCCGTTGTTATAGTGATGCTGATGTTTTTTTAGTGAGCTGCCCCTGCTTTTGAAAGGATGTGCATTTTTTAT
>NC_069430.1:15083849-15108241 GCF_026875155.1 Cherax quadricarinatus | reverse complement strand
TGCCTCACTACACCACACCACCACTACCTCACCAAAAACAACACACACACACAAACACACTCTGCCTCACCACACACACCACTACCTCACCTCACACAACCACCCTGCCAAAACCATCACTCTGCCTCCCAAAAACGCACACACTGCTTCACCACACACACTGCCTCAGTACACACTCTACCTTACCACACACACAGACACTCTACCTCACATAAGAACATAAGAACATAAGAAAGGAGGAACACTGCAGGAGGCCTGTTGGCCCATACTAGGCGGGTCCTTTACAATTCATCCCACTAACAAAACATATGCCCATCCCAATTTTCAATGCCACCCAAGAAACAAGCTCCGATGTGCAAGTCCCACTCAAATCCAACCCCTCCCACTCATGTACTTATCCAACCTAAATTTGAAACTACCCAAAGTCCCAGCCTCAATAACCCAACTAGGTAGACTGTTCCACTCATCAACTACCCTATTTCCAAACCAATACTTTCCTATGTCCTTTCTAAATCTAAACTTATCTAATTTAAATCCATTACTGCGGGTTCTGTCTTGGAGAGACATCCTCAAGACCTTATTAATATCCCCTTTATTAATACCTATCTTCCACTTATACACTTCGATCAGGTCCCCCCTCATTCTTCGTCTAACAAGTGAATGTAACTTAAGAGTCTTCAATCTTTCTTCATAAGGAAGATTTCTAATGCTATGTATTAATCTAGTCATCCTACGCTGAATGTTTTTATTACAACCCAGGATTCCAAATGGCCTGTTACCCCGGGTGTAATGGGAGCAAATAAACACAGTAGAAAAAGTTTAGACTTATATTATCCTTCACCAATTTAGAACAGCAATATGTACACTATGTACAGTGATAAGTATAGTGCACTCCACGGTAAGCAAAGCAGAAATAGCAGCCACAAGATAGCAGACCGTGCTTCAACCAGCTCTAGAATGGGAATGACAAGGGCAGACAGGAGAGCGGTACCCACATAACCTCTGCGATTGCCAAAACCATCTTCTTATTGGCTAGAACCTGATCACTAGTTGAACGACGGGGCCCCATCATCAACTCTTAGCAACCGGGTTTTCGCTGGTTGGGGGAGATAGCCTGTAAATGAGGGTGTGTACATGCGCCGAATAAAGGTTACGTACTCTTTGCATGCCACAGTTTTCTAACGAATTTATGTCCATTCTGTAATATGGAGACCAGAACTGAGCTGCATAATCTAGGTGAGGTCTTACTAATGATGTATAAAGCTGCAGTATGACCTCTGGACTTCTGTTGCTTACACTTCTTGATATAAATCCCAGTAATCTATTTGCCTTATTACGTACGCTTAGGCATTGCTGTCTTGGTTTAAGGTTGCTGCTCACCATAACCCCCAAGTCCTTTTCGCAATCTGTATGGCTAAGTTCTACATCATTTAATTTATAAGTACTAGGGTTATGGGCACTCCCGAGCTTCAGAACCTTGCATTTATCTACATTGAACTGCATCTGCCATTTTTCTGACCAAGAATAGAGTTTGTTTAAATCCTCCTGAAGTTCCATAACATCTACGTTTGAATCAATTATCCTACCTATCTTTGTGTCATCGGCGAATTTGCTCATATCACTAGTAATTCCCTCATCAAGATCATTGATATATATTATAAACAACAACGGACCCAAGACTGATCCCTGTGGAACGCCACTTGTTACAGATCCCCACTCGGATTTAACCCCATTTATGGACACTCTCTGCTTCCTGTTAGTGAGCCATGACTCGATCCACGAGAGCACTTTTCCCCCAATGCCATGAGCTGCCACTTTCTTTAACAGTCTATGGTGCGGAACTCTATCAAAAGCCTTACTAAAATCTAAGTAAATAATATCAAATTCTTTATCGTGGTCAACAGCCTCAAAAGCTTTACTGAAGAAAGTTAATAAATTAGTTAGACAAGACCGGCCCTTGTGAATCCATGCTGAGTATCATTAATCAAGCTATGCTTATCGAGATGGCTTCTTATAATCTCAGCTATAATTGACTCTAGTAATTTGCTTACAATTGAGGTCAGGCTTATTGGGCGGTAATTTGACGGTAACGACTTGTCCCCTGTTTTAAAAATAGGAATTACATTAGCCATCTTCCACATATCAGACACTACACCTGTTTGAAGAGATAAATTAAAAATATTAGTTAATGGTTCACAGAGTTCCATTTTGCATTCCTTAAGAACCCTTGAAAAAACCTCATCAAGACCCGGCGACTTATTTTGCTTCAGTCGGTCTATCTGCTTCACAACCATTTCACTAGTGACTGTGATGTTACATAATTTATCTTCTTCTAGCCCACTATAAAAATTAATTACTGGAATATTGTTAGTGTCTTCCTGTGTAAAAACTGAGAGAAAATAATTATTAAAAATCGAGCACATTTAATTCTCTTTGTCTTTGTCAGTAAGATGCCCATAGTTATTTTTAAGGGGACCTATCTTATCTCTAACTTTTGTTCTATATACCTGGAAAAAACTTTTTGGGTTAGTTTTAGAATCCCTAGCAACTTTAATTTCATAGTCCCTTTTAGCTTTTCTTATCCCCTTTTTAATGTCCCTCTTAATGTCAATATACTGATTCATAAGATGACCCTCACCTCTTTTGATACGCCTATAAATTCCTTTCTTATGCCCTAGTAGATATTTGAGCCTATTATTCATCCATTTTGGGTCATTTCTATATGATCTAATTTCTTTATATGGGATAAACGTTCTTTGAGCAGCATGTATAGTGCTCAGAAAACTGTCATATTGATAGCTCACTTCGTTACCCCAGTCAACAGATGATAAGTGTTCTCTAAGCCCATCGTAATCTGCTAAGCGAAAATCTGGACTGTTACTGAGTTATCCCTACTATCGTACTTCCATTCAATGCTAAATGTAATTGATTTGTGGTCGCTAGCACCCAGTTCCTCTGAAATTTCTAAATTATTAACAAGGGATTCATTGTTTGCCATAACTAAGTCAAGCAGGTTATTTCCCTTGTAGGTTCTGTCACAAACTGCTTCAAAAAAAACAATCCTGAACTACTTCTAGAAGTCGTATGATTCTAAATTCCCAGTCAAGAAATTCCAATCAATATGACTAAAGTTAAAGTCTCCTAGAATTACTACATTATCGTGCCTTGTGGCCTTAACAGTTTCCTCCCATAGTAGTCTCCCTTGGTCCCTATCTAAGTTTGGGGGACGGTATATCACTCCTAAAATCAGTTTTTCATGCCCCTCTGAAAATTCTATCCAAACAGACTCTGTATGTGTTACTTCAGACTTAATACCCGTTTTTATGCAACAGTTCAAGCGATCTCGGACATACAATGCCACCCCACCCCCCTCCCAATACTTCTATCTACTTGGAACAATTTAAAACCCTGAATGTGACATTCCGCAGGCATGTCCAGACTTTTTGAATTAAACCACGTCTCAGTTAAGGCAAATACATCAATGTTACCTGCACTAGCAACTAATCTCAACTCGTCCATCTTATTCCTAGCACTACGCCTCACCACTCACACACTCTCCCTCACCACACACACTCTCCCTCACCACACACACTCTGCCTCACCACACACACAGTCTCCCTCACCACACACACACACTCTCCCTCATCACTCACACAAACTCTCCCTCACCACACACACACTCTGCCTCAGCACACAGACACACTCTGCCTCACCACACACACTCTGCCTCACCACACACTCTGCCTCACCCACACTGACACTACCTCACAACACACACTCTGCCTCACTACACACACACACACTACCTCACCACACACACACACACACACACAAACACACTCTGCCTCACCACACACACACTCTACCTCACCGCACACACAGACACTCTGCCTCACCACTCACTCTGCCTCACCACACACACACTCTGCCTCACCTCACACACTGCATCAGTACACACTCTACCTTACCACACACACAGACACACTCTACCTCACCGCACACACAGACACTCTGCCTCACCACTCACTCTGCCTCACCACACACCACACACACACACTCTGCCTCACCACACACACACACACTCTGCCTCACCACACACACTTCCTCAGTACACACTCTACCTTACCACACACAGACACACTCTGCCTCACCACACACACAGACACACTCTGCCTCACCACTCACACACTCTCCCCTAACACACACACTCTGCCTCACCACACTCACACTCTCCCTCACCACACACACACACGCTCTCCCTCACCACACACACACACACTCTGCCTCACCACACAGGCACACTCTGCCTCACCACACACACTCTGCCTCACCACTCACACACCCTGCCTCACCACACACACACTCTGCCCTGCCACACACACTCTGCCTCACCACACACGCACTCTGCCTCACCGCACACACACTCTGCCTCACCACACACACACTGCCTCACCACACAATCTGCCTCACCACACACACTCTTCCTCACCACACACACACTCTGCCCTACCACACACTCACTCTGCCTCACCACACACGCACTCTGCCTCACCACGCACACACTCTGCCTCACCACACACACACACACTCTGCTCACCACACACACTGCCTCACCTCACACACACTGCCTCACCAATCACTCTGCCTCACCACACACACACACTGCCTCACCACACACACACATTCTACCTCACCCACACACACACTCTGTCTCACCACACACACACACTCTGCCTCACCACACACATTCTCTGCCTCACCATACACACACACTCTGGCTCACCACGCCCACCCATTCCACCTCACCACACCCATACTCTCTGACTCACCACACCCATAGTCTCTGCCTCACCACAGTCTCTTACGTCACCACCCACACATACACATACACACGCACACACACACACACACACACACACACACACACACACACACGCACTCACACAACTCTACCTCACCACACACTCTGCCTCACCAAACACACTCTGCCTCACCACACACTCTGCCTCGCTACACACTCTGCCTCACAACACTCACACTACCTCACAACACACACACTCTGCCTCACCACACACACTCTGCCTCACCACACACACTCTGTTTCACCACACACTCTGCCTCACCAAACACACTCTGCCTCACCACACACTCTGCCTCGCTACCACACACTCTGCCTCACCACACTCACACTACCTCACAACACACACACTCTGCCTCACCACACACACTCTCTGCCTCACCACACACTCTGCCTCACACACACACTCTGTTTCACCACACACACTCTGCCTCACCACACACACTCTGCCTCACCATACTCTGCCTCAACACACACTCTGCCTCACCCCACACTCTGCTCACCACACACACACCCACTACCTCACCACAAACACACACACAGTCTGCCTCACCACACACACACTCTACCTCACCACACACAGACACTCTGCCTTACCACACACTCTGCCATCACCACACACACTCTGCATCAGTACACACTCTACCTCACCAGACACACAGACACTCTACCTCACCACACACATTCTACCTCACCACACACACGAACACACTCTAGCCTCACCACTCTCACACTCTCCCTCACCACACACACACTCTGCCTCACCACACACAACACATACACACTCTCCATCGCCACACACACACACTTCGCTCACCACAAACCACACTCTCCCTCACCACACAACACACACTCTCCCTCATCACACACACACACACACACTCTCCCTCACCACACTCACACACACACACTCTCCCTCACCACACACACACATCTCCCCCAACCACACAACGCACTCTGCCTCACCACACAGACACACTCTACCTCACCACTACGCACACTCTGCCTCACCACGCACACACACTCTGCCTCACCACACACTCTCCCTCACCACGCACACTGCCTCACCACATACACTCTGCCTCACCACACACACTCTGCCTCACCACACACACACACACTCTGCATCACCACACACACACACTCTCCTCCCACATCACACACACACACACACACACACACACTCTCCCTCCCACACTCACACACCACACACACCTCTCCTCACCACACACACACACACACTCTCCCTTACAACACACACACACACACCACACACGCTCCCTCACCACACACACACACACACACACACACTCTCCCTCACCACACACGCACTCTGCCTCACCACACAGACACACTCTACCTCACCACACGCACACTGCCTCACCACGCACACACACACTCTGCCTCACCACACACTCCCTCACCACGCACACTGACCTCACCACACACACTCTGCCTACCACACACACTCTGCCTCACCACACACACTCTAACTCACCACACACACACACCACCACACACACTTCCCTCACCACACACCAAACACACTCTCCCTCACCCAACACACACTCTCTTGCCTCACCACACAGACACACACTCTGCCTCACCACACAGATACACTCTGCCTCACCACACACACTGCCTCACCACACACACACTGCCTCACCACACCACACACTCTGCCTCACCACAGAGACACATCTGCCTCACCACACAGACACACTCTGCATCACCACACTCACTGCTTCACCACACACACACACTCTGCCTCACCACACACACACTCGCCTCACCACACACACTCTGCCTCACCACAAGCACTGCCTCACCTCAGACACACCTCTGCCTCACCACAGAGACACATTCTGCCTCACCACACAGACACATCTGCATCACCACACTCACTGCTTCACCACACACACACACTCTACCTCACCACACATACACTCTGCCTCACCACACAACACATTCTGCCTCACCACAGACACTGCCTCATTTCAGACACACTGCCTCACCACTCACTCTGCCTCACCACACACACACCTCTGCCCACCACACAATCCGCCTCACCACACACACTCTGCCTCACCACTCAATCTGCCTCACTACACACACGCACTCTGCCTCACCCACACACCCACTTTGCCTCACCACACACACACACTGCCTCATCACACATACTGCCTCATCACACACCCACTCTGCCTCACCACACACACACACTGCCTCATCACACATACTGCCTCATCACACACCCACTCTGCCTCACCACACACACACACTGCCTCATCACACATACTGCCTCATCACACACCCACTCTGCCTCACCACAACCAATATCAGTAGACGTTTATCTCACTGTATTATGTTACTGTTATAAATTACTATTATTGCTATTCACTATTCCAGTGTTCAAACAAGATATCAGTTTAATGTTTGTTTTATATTTATTTTTAATATTAGAATGGCATTATATAGCTGTCTGGTCTACATACAATTTTACGAAGAAATGTGTTTAGGTAACATAATCTTCATACTAACCAATTTAAAAAATTAAACCCCATCAGTTTTTTCAATTTTGTCGTAAAACGGGGGATTTGAAGTTAATAGAAAATAGGGCTTAAAAGGGTGTGGTGGGGGTTTTTTGCTGATTATAACACTGTCCCTTTCATTTTTGCGGTTGCCAGGGGCGACACAGACAGACTGGCACCTCGGGAAACGCCCTCAACACCACCAGCGCCAAACCCCATGACTTTGCTACGGACGGTCGGGTTATGGGTCACAACTTTTTTCCCCTTAAATCCAAAATTCCGGGAAAAATCAATAAATTCAATTACAAACAAAATTTTCATTTTGGAGGGGAAAACATAAGTCATCTTGCTTTTTTGTACTGTGTCTTATAAAACAGGTTGTTATGAAACCCAACTAAACCCGGGGTGAGTGCCTATTTTTCCGGGGTATCCCTTTTTAACCTGCTGTAGTGGCGGGACCAACCCCAACTTTTACAGGGGTTCAAAAAAGGGGCCCTTTTTTCCCAGCCCCCTTAAATATGTAAAATTTAAAAAAATTAGAGTCACGCATAACATTAGCCCCCTCGCCCATAAGTAGCCTTTTATCCCCCCTAGAGTAATATATTAATAAAATTTCAACCCTAACATTTATTAAAAACAAATCTTGGGTTGATCGGTTTTAAAAAATTTAAATTTACATTTTTTGATTTAATTTTTGAAATTAAACTAAACAAAAACTCCCATCAAGTTAAACCCATAGAAAAATTTAAAAAAAAAATTTTTTAAAAAGAAATACTCTTTGTTTTTAAGGGAGGAAAAATTGAAAGCGTCTGAAAAAATTTTAAACGTCAGAAAAACCTAGAAAAATTTTAGTGATTAAACTGAATTTTTGCTTTTTTATTTTTTCAATTACACCCAAATTCAATCACTTCTATGAGACCATTGACCTGGAAAACCCTGAAATTTTTCATTTTGGATAAAGCCCCAAAAAAAAGGAAACACAGATGAATCCAGGCTAAAATTTGGGAAAAAGGAACACCCAAAAACCCAGAAAACAACATTTGAAACGGATATATTGGAGGACCCCGGCGCAGAAAATTTGCCCAAAAAAACCAAATCAAACGCAAAGAATTTGCTCATTTAAACCCATCAAAGTGCTGAAACTACCCTCAGAAAAAACCTCAAGTGCAGAGAATATTGCTCAGAAAAAACCATCTACGCAGAAAAAATTGCCAAAAAACCATTTTTAAGCGCAAAGAATATTCCCTCAAACCCATCAAGTGCGGGAAAAATTTTTTGATCAGAAAAAACCATCAATTTTGGCAGAGAATTGGGCCAGTAAACCATCTACCCCAGAGAATATTGCCAGTAAACCATCTAGTGCAGAAAAATATTGCCAGAAAACCAATCTATTTGCAGAAATATTTGCCCCCGGTTTAAACCCACCCGGGCTCAGGGAATGACTCACCAAATCGTTTTTAACGGGGGGATTGCCAACCCCAACCCACAGAACAGGTGAGGTTTGAACCATGGCGAATAAAACTTAAAAATTCCCAGGCCAGTTTTTTTGGTGGGACTGGGGCTTACCAGTGTTCAAAACCCCCACCCTTTTCCTGGACGGGGACTGATTTTTTCGGGTAGAAGGCCTTTTTCATAACAAGCCCACTTGGGGATAATTGGGGCTGGTTTTTTTTTCCAGGTAAAATTTTTAAAATTCCCCAAAAAAAAAAAACTGAAAATGGGAAATTTGGTTTTTTTTTTTAATTGTTCTGATTTTTAAACTTTTCCTTTTTAAAAGAATTAATTTTGATATTTTGATGGACGTGACTCGTGTTTTCCCAAATTCAAAAAAAAATTGATTTTTATTTTTAAAATATTTGATATGCCCTAATGTTTTTTAACATACTTTAAAAAAAAGCAGTTTTCCCAATTGGGAAAAGTTTTTAACATCAGGGGTTGTTTTTTAAATGTCGAAACCAAATGACCAGTGTAAAGGATGTACACCATGACCAGGGGTGAAAAATTTTTCAGCACCATAAACCAGGTGAAGGAATTCACCCCAAAGACCATGTGAAGGATGTCACCCCCCCCATGACCAGGGGGTGAAGGATGTCGGGCCACCATGCCCAAAATTTTTAAGGTTTCCAGCCCCCATGACCATGTGAAGGATGTGGGGCCCCAAAGCCCAAAGTGTAAAGGGAAATTTTTCCCCCCCCAAAATGACCAGTGGAAGGATGTCACACCATGACCATTTTGAAGGATGTCAGCACCATGACCAGTGTAAGGGAGGGTAAACCCCAAAAGCCCCAAGTGTGAAGGTTGTCAGCCCCCAAAGAACAGGGGAAAGGGGAGTAAAACCCCATAAACCATTGAGAAGGATGTCAGACCATGCCCCATTTTGAAGGAATCAGCACCATGACCATTTAAAGGAAGGTTCAGCACCATGACCAGTGGGAAAAGGGATTCAGCACCATACCAGTTGGAGGTAAACCACCATGACCATGTAAAGGGAAATGTAAAGCCCATGACCAGAAAGGGGATGTCAGCACCATGACCATGTAAAGGGAAAGTCACCCCAAAGACCAGAGTGAAGGATTTGGGCCACCATAAACCCAGGGGGAAGGATTTAATTTCCCCAAAAACCATTTTGAAGGATGTCACCCCAAAGACCAGTGGGGAAGGGGATGTAAAGGCACCATGCCCCAGGGGAAGGATGTCACACCATAAACCTTTGTAAAAGGAGGGTTAAAGAAACCTTTGACCAGGGGTAAAGGATTTGGGCCAACCATGACCATGTGAAGGATTTCAGAACCATGACCAGTGGGAAAAGTTCAGCCCCAAAAGACCAGGTGAAGGATTTCCACCTTTGACCAGTGGTAAGGAAAGTCAAAACCAAAAAAACCTTTGGTTAAGATGCCAGCCCCAAATAACCAGTGTGAAGATTTGTACCATGCCCCATTGTGAAGGATGTCATTTCCCGAGGGACCATTTGAAGGATTTCACACCATGACCAGGGGTGAAATGTCAGCACAAGACCTTGGGGGAAGGATTTAGCACCATAAACCAGTGGGGGAAGGGATTTCGGGGAAAACCATGACCATGTGAAGGATGTCAGCACCATGACCAGTGTGAAGGATGTTATACCATGACCAGTGTGAAGAAATGTTAAAAAGTACCCATGACCAGGGGGAAGGGAAATGTAAGCACCATGCCCAAAGGGGAAAAAGGATGTCAGCACCATGCCCCAGGTGAAGGATTTTTAGAAACCTTTACCAGTGGGGGGGATGTCCAAACCATGACCAGGGAAGGAAGACAGCCCCAAATACCAGGGGAAAAGGAGTCAGTACCATGCCCCAAGTGAAGGTGTTAAAACCAAACCTTTTGAAAAAGCCACCATAAAACCATTGTGAAGATGCCCACACCATACCAGGGGGAAGGTTTGTAAAGTACCATGACCTTGGAAGGATGTCAGCACCTCCCCCGTGGAAGGAGTCATTTAACCATGACCAGTGTAAAAGGATGTTAGCCCAAAACCCAAATTGTAAAGGGAAATGCCAGCCCAAAGACCGTTTTAAAGGAATTTTTAGAAAACCATGACCAGTGTGAAAATTTACCCCCCCCAAGACCTGGAAGGATGTCATTACCATGCCCCATTGTAAAGGATTTTAGCACCATAACCAGTGTAAAGGGAAATGTCAAAACCATGCCCAATGTAAAGGGAAAGGTCCACCCTTTCCCGTGTGAAGATGTCAGTCCCATGCCCCAGTGTAAGATGTCAGTACCTTTACCATTTGTAAAGGACGTCAGAACTGACCAAAGTTTTTTTGGGGAAGGATTTTAAGTACCATGCCCCAGTGGAAGGATGTCACACCATGACCAGTGTAAAGGATGTTAGCACCAGACCAGGGGAAAAGGGAAAGCCCGAAAACCATGACCAGTGTGAAGGAAAAGTCAGCCCCAGACCAGTGAGAAGGATGCAGCCATAAACCATTTTAAGGGAGGGTCAGCCCCAAAGACCATGTAAAGGGACGCAGCACCATGCCCCAGTGTAAAAGGATTAAAGGAAACCAAGACCATTGTAAAGGGAAGTCAGAACCATGACCATTTGTAAAGGATGCAGTCCCATGACCAGTGGGGAAGGGATGTAAAGCCCCAAAGACCATTTTGTGGAAGGAGGGTCAGTACCATCCCATGGGGAAGGATGTCATCCCATACCAGTGGGGAAGGAGGGTCAGTCCCCATGCCCAAAATTGTAAAGGTTTGTCAGAACCAAGACCAATTTTGAAAATTTCAGCACCATGCCCAGTGTAAGGATTCACCCACCATGACCATTTTGGTAAAAGGGATGTCACACCTTTACCATGTAAAGGGAAAGTCAGCACCATGACCATGTAAAAGGAAAATTTTAGCCCCAAAGACCAGGGGAAGGATTTTTAAGTACCTTTTACCAATGTAAAGGGAAAGAAAGCCCCAAGACCAGTGTAAAAGGGATTTTAGCCCCAAAATACCAGTTTGAAAAATTTAGCACCATGACCAGTTTGAAGGATGTCATTACCATGACCAGTGTAAAGGGACGCAGAAACCATGACCAGGTAAGGATGTCATTTAACCATGACCAGGTAAAGGGGAGTCAGTACCTTTGACCAGTGTGAAGGATGTTATTTACCATGACCAGTGTAAAGGGGATGCAATTTACCATGACCAGTGTGAAGGATGTCAGAACCCATGACCAGTGTGAAGGATTCATTTCCCAAAGACCATGTGGGAGGGTCGTACCATCCCCCATTTTTAAGGATTTTCATACCATGACCAATTGGAAGGATTTAAGCACCATAAACCCATGGGGAAGGGAAAGAAAAATACCATGCCCAAAGTTTTAAGGATGTCAGAACCATGACCAGTGTAAAAGGAAATGTTAGAAACCAAAGACCAGGGGAAAGGGATTCAAAACCAAAGACCAGTGTGAAGGATGTCCCCCCCCTAAACCAGTGTAAAGGGATGTTAGAAAAACCAGGGCCCAGTGAAGGTTTTCCCCAGAAACCATGACCAGTGGGGGAAGGATTTTTAAAAACCCCTTTTGGGAAAACCAAGGTAAAAGGATTCAGTCCCCATAAACCAGGTAAAGGGATGTCAGTACCTTTCCTTTGTGAAGTTTTCCCATCCCATGCCAGTTTTAAGGATTTCAGTACCATGATAAAGGTAAAAGGATGTCAGAACCATGACCATGGAAGGTTTTTTTAACCCCATGACCTTTTGGTAAAGGGTTTGCATTAACCAAACCAGGTGAAGGACGTCAGCACCCATGACCAGGGGGAAAAGGGGATGTCAGTACCAGGGCCCAAGTTTGAAGGATGTTATTCCCCAGGGACCAGTGTGAAGGAGTAAAGAAACCAAACCAGGGGTGAAGGATGTTATAAAAAACCGACCAGTGTGGGGGGATGCCCAGTTCCCATGCCCAAAGGTAAAGGGAAATGCAGCCCAAAGACCAGTTAAAGGGACGTCATTACCATGCCCCAGTGTGAAGGACGCAGAACCTGACCAGGGGGAAAGGGATGTCAGCACCATGCCCAAATTGTGAAGGACGTCCACCCCAAATGACCATGTGAAGGACGTCAGCACCATGACCAAAGTAAAGGGAGGGTCAAAACCCGCCCAAATGTAAAGGGAAATGCCGCAAAAATGACCAGGTAAAGGGGAAAAGGGCACAACCATGACCAGTGGAAGGATGTCAGTACCATAACCAGTGTGAAGGACGTCAGTACCAAAAATCATGGGGAAGGGATGTCAGAAAACCATGCCCCATTGTGAAGGATGAAAGAAACCATAAACCATGTAAAGGGATTTCAGTACCAAACCCCGGGGAAAAAGGACGTCAGCACCTGACCATGTAAAGGATGTCAAACCATAAACCAGTGTAAAGGGGAATTTTAGTACCATGACCTTTGTAAAAGGATGTCAGAAACCATGACCATTGTGAAGGACGCAGTACCATGCCCCAGTGGGGAAGGACGCCCATACCATACCAGTGTAAAGGGATGCCCACACCAAAACCATTGGGGGAAAGGACGCAGCCCCAAAGGACCATGTAAAGGGAAACGTCAGCACCATGCCCCAATGTAAAGGGAAAGGTCAAAACCCAAAGGCCCAATGGAAGGATGTCCACCAAACCATTGGGGAAAAAATTCAGCCCCATGACCATGTAAAAGGCCGTCAGAAACCAAATAAACCAGTGTGAAGGATGCCAAAACCATGACCAGTGTGAAGATGTCAATACCAACGACCAGTGTGAAGGACGTCAAAAAACCATGACCATGGAAGGACGTAAAGAAACCAAGCCCAGTGTGAAGGATGTCAGAAAAACCAAATGACCAGGGGTGAAGGACTTAAAGAAAACCATGACCAGTGTGAAGGACGCCCAGCACCATGCCCAAAAATGTGAAGGTGTCAAAAACCATGACCAAGGGAAAGGGAAATTCGCACCATAAAACCAGTGTGGGGGAATCAGACCAGGGAACCGGGTTTAAAGGAAAGTCAGCACCTTTGACCAGGGGGAAAAGGGAATTCACACCATGACCAGTGTGAAGGACGTCACACCTGCCAAGGGAAAGGGAATTCAGCCCCATGACCAGTGTGAAAATGTCACCCAACCATAAACCAGTTTTGAAGGACGTCAGCCCCCTGACCAGGTAAAGGGAAAGTCATACCATGACCATTGGAAGGATGTCAGCACCCATGCCCTTTTTGAAAGGACGCACCCCAAAGCCCAAATTGGAAAAGGGACGTCACCCAACCATGACCAAGTGAAGGAGGGCCCAGCCCCAAAGACCATTTGGAAGAATGCACACCAAACGGGGTGTAAAGGGAACGTCAGAAACCATGACCATGTGAAGGATTCGAAACCATGACCAGGTAAAGGATGTCATACCACGACCAGTGGAAGGCGTCAGTCCCAAAGACCAGTGTGAAGGACGCCCAGTCCCCATAAAACCAGTGTAAGGATGCAGCCCCATGACCATTGGGGGAAGAGGCCCACACCTTTGCCCCAGTGGTTGAAGGACTTTCAGCCCCCCATGACCAATAGAAGGATGTCAGAACCATGCCCCAAATTAAAGGGATTTTCAGCACCTTTTACCGTGTGAAAAAAGCACCCCTTTCCCATTGTAAAGGGAAACCGCCCACACCTTTAAAATTGGGGAAGGAAGTATCCAAAGACCATTGTAAAAGGAAGTCAGCCCTTAAACCATTGTGAAAAATTGTCACACCATGACCAGTGGAAGGACGTCCCCCTGACCATGTAAAAAGGAAGCACACCATACCAGTGTGAAGGATGTAAAACCCAACCAGGGGAAAAAGGCTCACACCATAAACCAAAAGGAAGGTTTGTCAAAACCATGACCATTGTGAAGGATGTCACACCATGACCATTTTTGAAGGATGTCAGAAAACCAGGACCAGTGTGAAGGACGTCAGAACCCCAAAGACCAGGGAAAAAGGATTTCAGAAACCCAAATGACCAAGGGAAAAAGGATGCAAAACCAAAAACCCAGGGGTAAAGGGAGGGTCAGCACCATAAACCAGTGTAAAGGGACGAAAAGAAACCTTTACCATGTGAAGGAAGTTAGAAAACCATAAACCTTTTTAAAGGGATGTCAGCACCTGACCAGGTAAAAGGATTCAGCACCAGGACCAATGTGAAGGAGGGTCAGCCCCAAAGGACCAGTGGGGAAGGGAAAAGTCAGCACCATGACCAGTGTAAAGGGGAAATTCCCCCATGCCCAGTGTAAAACGATGTCACCCCAAAGACCATTGTGAAGGATGTCACCCCATGCCCCAAATTAAAAGGGAAAGCCCACCCAGCCCCATTTGAAGGATGTCAGAAACCATCCCAGGGTAAAAGGATGCACCCATGACCATTGTGAAGGTTTGCCCGAAAAACCCCATACCAAGGGAAAAGGGAATTCAGCACCATGACCAGTGTGAAGGATGTCACCCCATGACTAGTGTGAAGGTTTTCACCCCCCATTAAAACCCGGTTTTTTTTTGGTAGCTGGAACGGGGTAAATTTTTAAAACTTCTTCAAATTTTCTTAAAATTATTGAAATTGTGGGGGTTTTTACACGGGCTAGTGTTTTTGTTGCCCATGCCCGGGCGGGCCCCCCCCCAACCAGAGAGAGCTGGGAGGCCGTTGTTGTTGCTGGGCCCGGGCTGAGAGTAGGGGAGGCAAGTTGGGCAAACTGAAGTGGAAAGGGCCTGGGTGGCAGCACCACATAGCGCAAAAATATAAACTAAGCTGGCAACAGCATGGGTTTGCGGGTCAACATTTACGGGCTGCCCAAACATACCCCGGGGGGGGGCGACCAAACCGGCGTACCGTGGGCCGTCCCGACGCGACAAACGGTAGTAAAAGAAACTCGGTCCCCTTTTCCTTCTCGTGGGAACAGGGCACAAAAACACAAAATAAAAACATAAAAGTAATATGGACAGGGAAAAAAATCCCCCCCAAACGAAAGGGAAGAAAAAAAAGTGGGTGGGGGGCTAAACATCGTGGTCAAAGGAAAGGACGTCAAAGGGCATCACTGCACCCTTCCCCCATCGGGACAATACTGCAACACAGGAGACACTCTGCGGCTGAGCTTTGACGTAACAGGGTAAAGGAAACCCCCTTTGGGAAAGTGAAACAGACATCGTAGGAGCCTGCAGGTTTCCCCCTCAACCCCGGGGAAAAGACTCGGAGCCCCCCGAGTTAGGCCGACAAAAATCGGGAACTGGGCAGGACTTCTGGCAACACTCAGGGGGACACTTCTCTGAAATGGGAAAAGTCGCTGGGGGGTCACGCCGGCCAGCGTTGGGGCGAGTCGTGGCAGAACGGCGGGCGAAACATCTGGGGGTTTGAAAAATTTATACCCAGAAATGCAGTGAAGAGCAAACAGCCCAAAATTTACGACATCTTTGTGCAGGCTGCTCACTGAAGCTTTTAAACGAGGGCCCGACACAGTGCGGGCTTTTTCCTCGGGGATTTTTGGGGTTTAGCAGAGGTTATCAAAACGTCCCCAAAAATTTTTTTCTCTACATATAAACTGCAACCCCTTTACGGCTGGAGGTGAAGTGAAACAAATCCCCGATGGGAAACGTGGGAGATTTAAAGATTCACAGAACATCACACGACGAGCATAAAAGCTTTTTTTTTAAAAAGGGGGCCCCAAAACGCTCAGGGGTGAGTAATCACGTCAAAAAACTGGCCCCGCGGGTGGGCTTTTTCACAGGGGGGGTGGGGGGGGCAACTCCCGGGGCCGACCCAGACCTACGGACACAAGGCAAAAAATTAAAAAACACACTGCTGTACAAAAAGGTAAAAAAAAAAATGGGTTAAATAGCAAATGAAAGCTTTTCTGCGCATAAAACTGACTAAGACCTACTAAAATGGGGAAAAACCCCCTGACTGAGAGGAAATTTAATTTTAAAACACGACATATACTTCTCTCAATCTTCTCGACAATACTAAATAATTAAAAAGAACACCGAAGTTTAAAAATCAAGTGATGTCAGGCGTTTATGTCGCAAAGGGAACTTTAGCGGCAGTGACGTCCCGCAGACATCTCGAGTGGGCGTCTCAGACATCCCTTTGGTGACAACACAGACAACGTGAGGGGGACCCTTTAGGCAGACAACGTGAGGGACTTTAGAAACAACGTGATGTGACGTCAGGAGACATCGTGAGGTGAAATTCCCGGCAGAACCCTCGTGGGGGTTACGCCGAGAAATCGTGAGGTTACGGGCAGGCAGAAAAACGCGAGGTGACTCACAGACAAACGGACTTTATTAAGTCGGGCACATCGTGGGTTGGGGTCGAATGGAAGCGGGGTCCCGAAACCCCACATGAGGCCGGTGCCATCGGTAACCCCAGTGGCTTTTTAGGGCAAAGTGACATCACCCACACCCACGTGCCCTCGGATTTCCCCGTAGCTTTTGAGGGGGCCTTTTGGGGAAATCGGATACACAGCACTGGCAAAGAATTCCCAAAAAAAACAGGGAGAAAAACCCCAGCAAAGGGGGTGAGCATGGGAGTGGTTTTATGGTATGGTTTTGGGGGCGAGGAGCTGGGTGAGGGGTATGGCAGGGCGAGCAAAATGGCGGGCTCTCCTCCTCCCACCCAAAAAACACAGGGGGAAAACACGGGGCGCAAAATCACCACAAGACTCACCTCGGCCCCCGCAGAAACAGCTGTGGGGGAGCAAAAAACAAAACAACAACAAGTGCCGAAAACCTGACTTAAAACAAACTGGGGTCACGGGGGCTTTCCCCAAACAATTCTCGTAGAATTTCGGGAAATTTTGGGATGGTCCTGCTTGTCCTGTGCGGAAACCAAAAAGGCAGACACACATCAGGGTAACACCCCTTGAGAGACGATGCTTCTTGTGTAGGGGGATTTAAATGAAGATGCCTTTTAAAACCCTTTCCTCCCTTCTCTCACGGGGAAACACACTGCTGCAAACCACGCTTTTCCCCCATTTAAAAACGGGGGTTTTTTTGGAAGGGTGGAAACGGGTGAATGAAACTTCTTTGGGGGCTTCTTACTTTAAAAATTAAGTAAAATGGGGGTTACCCCAGGGGTTTTTGTGTGTGTCCCAAGGGCCCCGGGGAGGGGCCCTCCCACGAGAGAGAGCTGGGGGGGCCTTTGTGTTTTTGTTTGGGGGGCCCTTTTGAGAGGAAAGGGGTTTGGCAAGTCTGGGGAAACTGAAAGGCAAGGCCAAAGGGGCAAACACCAGCATAGCGCAAAAAAAAGAACTAACGGCAGACAGCATGGGGGTGTCCGTTGGGAACAAAACAGGCTGTCCCAACCGAAACCCGGTGGGAAAGGGTGTTTAGCACCATGGGCCCATTGGGGAAGGATGCCCGCCCATGACCAGGGTGAAGGATTGGGCAGCACCATGACCATGTGAAGGATGTCAGCACCATGAAACCCTTGGGAAAGGGGGAACAGTTTTTGTACTTAAACCCAAAATGTTAAATTTGGGGCCATGTTTCTGTACACACACCAATAATTAAACGAAAAACTGACTCAGAAATTATTCATATCTAACCATCTTAAGAAACTGCTATGTGGCGATCCTTTGTTTGTTGAAGGAGTGAAAAAATTAATTCTGGAAGGCCAGACTGAGCTGATCACATGATGCTGACCTCCGTCAGGAGACACATTCCTGTTTCCTGACGAAGGAACACCATCATCGTCCCAGTGATGTACATAATGTACAGTGTCTCACGTCTTACAATAGTATAAACTAAATAATGTATTTCATTTCAAACTTGGTATATTTGGCTGCATCAATATTTTAAAAAAAATATTAAGTAATGAGTTTGGTGTCTATGGTTTACATTACTTTGTATTTTAAGGAATATAGTGAGAATAGTGTTAGTGTTTAGGTGGATAATAACCGTCAAGAACCACCCATTGACTATATACTTTCAGGTTAAGAAATTTACTAATAAATTACCTCTAAGTTATTGATAACTGAATGAATGTAAAAGTGTTTATCACAACCCAAGTTGTTACTGAATCTGTTTAATCAATTTTTACATTTATGTTCTGCAGGTAAACTAAATATAAATTGGAGAGTTATCTATATATGGAATTAACTAACAGGAGAAAATTTCAGTCCTCGTTATTGTAATATACATAACAATAGACTGTTTAGTGAAAATAATTAAATAATGGTCTATCATTATTACATTTATAGGGTAGCGCTAAACCCGTAAGAGTGATAAAGTGCTGAGAGGAATGAGAGATAATCATGTTTGATGAAGGTTAGATCAACAGTCCACCAGCATCAAGGTAACCCGCCTTGATGGCTGATTATGATGAAGTAATGTAAAAACTACATGACTTACTGAGTTACTCAACCTACTGAATTATTATTATCACTATCAGTCTTATTATTATTATATAGAATAGGACGTTGGGTAATGGTGGACAGTGTGTTTATATGTGTTTATATGTGTTTAAATGTGTTGTTTAAATGTGTTTAAATGTGTTTATATGTATTTGAATGTATTTATATGTGTTTAAATGTGTTTAAAGTCTAAAAGTCTGGTGTCACTGTTTGTTTTTCAGTGTGAATGATATGTAAAATATTGTATCATAAGGTTAATTCTGAGCTGACTTTTGTAACACACACATACACACACACACACACACACACACACACACACACACACACACACACACACACACACAGTAGCGATCAGTGAAGAGGCGGGGCCAGGAGCTGAGTCTCGACCCCTGCAACCACAATTAGGTGAGTACAATTAGGTGAGTACACACACACACACACACACACAGTGGAGACAGAAAGGACTCTGGGAAGTCAGAACAAAGTGGGCACCTGTGACGAGCGGTGTTCCACAGGGGTCAGTCCTAGGACCAGTGCTATTTTTGCTATATGAGAATGACATGACGGATGGGATAGACTCAGAAGTGTCCCTGTTTGCATATGATGTGAAGTTAATGAGGAGAATTAAATCGGATGAGGATCCTGGACAGGCTGCAAGCCTGGTCCGGAAACTGACTCCTCGCATTTAAGAACGCCAAATGCAAAGTCATGAAGATCAGGGAAGGGCAATGAAGATCGCAGACAGAGGATGAGCTACGTGGCCAAAGACTGCAAACCTCACTCAGGGAAAAGGATCTTGGGGTGAGTATAATACCGAGCATATCTGAGGCGCACATCAACCAGATAACTGCTGCAGTATACGGGCGCCTGGCAAACCTGTATTTAGAGTTCCGATACCTCAGTAAGGAATCGTTCAAGACACTGTACACCGTGTACGTCAGGCCCATACTGGAGTATGCAGCACCAGTTTGGAACCTGCACCTGGTCAAGCACGTCAAGAAATAGAGAAAATGCAAAGGTTTGCAACAAGGCAGTTCCAGAGCTAAGGGCAATGTCCTACGAAGAAAGGTAAAGGGAAATCGGCCTGACACTGGAGGACAAGAGGGTTAGGGGAGACATGATAACGACATGCAAAATACTGCGAGGAATTGACAAGGTGGACAGAGACAGGACGTTCCGGAGATGGGACGCAAAAACAAGGAGTTACAATTGGAAGTTGAAGACTCAGATGAGTCAAAGAGATGTTAGGAAGTATTTCTTTAGTCATAGAGTAGTCAGGAAGTAGAATAGTGTGGCAAGTGACGTAGTGGAGGCAGGAACCATACACAGTTTTAAGATGAGGTTTTATAAAGTTCATGGAGTAGGGAGAGGGAGGATCTAGTAGCGATCAGTGAAGAGGCGGGGCCAGGAGCTATGTCTCGACCCCTGCAACCACAAATAGGTGAGTACACACACACACGCACACACATGGGCACCTATATTACTTCTCATATGCTCAGAATACAATATTTATCATAACGGAATAATTACGTTAATATGTGTATTGTAATTAACCCTTATTGTCATGTTCGTTCAATTGTTATCTTATAATTTAAAACAATTATTATATTTACGGCTTTATAGTCTCACTTGTTCCGTGATTTCATTGCTATATAGACTGTTTGTTGAGGCGGGTATTTAACAGGATGAGGCTGAAATTAATCCTTGAGATACCACTGCCACGAGAGTCCTAGGACCAAGGTAAACACATAGCTACGTGCTGTGTGCTTGGTTCTTGTAGGATCAGTGGCGTTGTGGTAAGGTGATGCGTACAATGTGCTGTCTCTGGAGGCGGTATAAGGTTCGTAGGGTCGAGTCCTGGCCGGCCGCAGTTTGGTAAATGATTTAAAATCACTTGTTTCGTGATTTCATTGATATATATATATATATATATATATATATATATATATATATATATATATATATATATATATATATATATATATATAATATATAATTATATAAACTACAATATTTTACATTATTATTATTATTATTATATATATTTATATTCATAGTGAAGTGCTAAACTCTGACATTATCACCCGTAAGGGTCATATAGCGAGTGGGTAATGGGAAGCAATCAGGTTTGATCCGAGGAAGAGGGTTTCAATTTCTCAAATCAAGAACTGAGATATTTGATGTGAGAGTTGTGAAACCTTTCAGAATAACTGAGATCCTGAAGCTGCTCACTGGAGCCCAAGAGCTGCTTACTGGAGCCCAGGAGCTGCTCACTGGAGACCCAAGAGCTGCTCACTGGAGCCCAAGAGCTGATTACTGGAGACCCAAGAGCTGCTTACTGGAGACCCAAGAGCTGCTTACTGGAGCCCAGGAGCTGCTCACTGGAGACCCAAGAGCTGCTCACTGGAGACCCAAGAGCTGCTCACTGGAGACCCAAGAGCTGTTCACTGGAGACCCAAGAGCTGCTCACTGGAGATCCAAGAGCTGCTCACTGAAGACCCAAGAGCTGCTCACTGGAGACCCAAGAGCTGCTCACTGGAGACCCAAGAGCTGCTTACTGGAGACTCAAGAGCTGCTTACTGGAGCCCAGGAGCTGCTTACTGGAGACCCAAGAGTTGCTCACTGGACACCCAAGAGCTGCTCACTGGAGACCCAAGAGCTGCTCACTGGAGACCCAAGAGTTGCTCACTGGAGCCCAGGAGCTGCTCACTGGAGCCCAGGAGCTGCTCACTGGAGCCCAGGAGCTGCTCACTGGAGCCCAGGAGCTACTCACTGGAGCCCAGGAGCTGCTCACTGGAGCCCAGGAGCTGCTCACTGGAGCCCAGGAGCTGCTCACTGGAGCCCAGGAGCTGCTCACTGGAGCCCAGGAGCTGCTCACTGGAGCCAGGAGCTGCTCACTGGAGCCCAGGAGCTGCTCACTGGAGCCCAGGAGCTGCTCACTGGAGCCCAGGAGCTGCTCACTGGAGCCCAGGAGCTGCTCACTGGAGCCCAGGAGCTGCTCACTGGAGCCCAGGAGCTGCTCACTGGAGCCCAGGAGCTGCTCACTGGAGCCCAGGAGCTGCTCACTGGAGCCCAGGAGCTGCTCACTGGAGCCCAGGAGCTGCTCACTGGAGCCCAGGAGCTGCTCACTGGAGCCCAGGAGCTGCTCACTGGAGCCCAGGAGCTGCTCACTGGAGCCCAGGAGCTGCTCACTGGAGCCCAGGAGCTGCTCACTGGAGCCCAGGAGCTGCTCACTGGAGCCCAGGAGCTGCTCACTGGAGCCCAGGAGCTGCTCACTGGAGCTTGCGAAACATAGCAGTGCCGCTCATATTCTATAAGTTACTTACACAGACTCAGTTACTTACACAGACTCAGTTACTTACACAGACTCAGTTACTTACACAGACTCAGTTACTTACACAGACTCAGTTACTTACACAGACTCAGTTACTTACACAGACTCAGTTACTTACACAGACTCAGTTACTTACACAGACTCAGTTACTTACACAGACTCAGTTACTTACACAGACTCAGTTACTTACACAGACTCAGTTACTTACACAGACTCAGTTACTTACACAGACTCAGTTACTTACACAGACTCAGTTACTTACACAGACTCAGTTACTTACACAGACTCAGTTACTTACACAGACTCAGTTACTTACACAGACTCAGTTACTTACACAGACTCAGTTACTTACACAGACTCAGTTACTTACACAGACTCAGTTACTTACACAGACTCAGTTACTTACACAGACTCAGTTACTTACACAGACTCAGTTACTTACACAGACTCAGTTACTTACACAGACTCAGTTACTTACACAGACTCAGTTACTTACACAGACTCAGTTACTTACACAGACTCAGTTACTTACACAGACTAAGTTACTTACACAGACTCAGACATTACTTGTCTACATGGAATATTATTGTCAATAAAACTTTTAATATAAATTTGGAACATTTTTGTGATACGTCATAATAAAGATCAGAGTTTCCTTGAGTGTGTCTCATGGTGCGCTAAACTCGTCTGGGTTATTACAATGAGCAGTGTATATGGTAAAACACTGTCGTCAAGGACACTCACTTATTAAGCACTCTTGTGAAGGATATTCACTGCTGTATAGTGAAGCACTGTTGTAACGGATATTCACTGCTTTACAGTGAAGCACTGTTGTAACGGACATTCACTGCTGTATAGTGAAGCACTGTTGTAACGGATATTCACTGCTGTATAGTGAAGCACTGTTGTAACGGATATTCACTGCTTTACAGTGAAGCACTGTTGTAACGGACATTCACTGCTGTATAGTGAAGCACTGTTGTAATTGACATTTACTGCTGTATAGTGAAGCACTGTTGTGAAAAACATTTACTGCTGTATATTGAGGCACTGTTGTGAAGAACATTCACTGCTGTATAGTGAAGCACTCTTGTAATGGACACTCACTGCTGTATAGTGAAGCACTGTTGTGAAGAACATTCACTGCTGTATAGTGAAGCACTGTTGTGAAGGACATTCACTGCTGTATAGTGAAGCACTGTTGTGAAGAACATTCACTGCTGTATAGTGAAGCACTGTTGTGAAGAACATTCACTGCGTATAGTGAAGCACTGTTGTGAAGGACATTCACTGCTGTTAGTGAAGCACTGTTGTGAAGGACATTCACTGCTGTATAGTGAAGCACTGTTGTGAAGAACATTCACTGCTGTATAGTGAAGCACTGTTGTGAAGGACATTCACTGCTGTATAGTGAAGCACTGTTGTGAAGGACATTCACTGCTGTATAGTGAAGCACTGTTGTGAAGGACATTCACTGCTGTATAGTGAAGCACTGTTGTGAAGAACATTCACTGCTGTATAGTGAAGCACTGTTGTGAAGGACATTCACTGCTGTATAGTGAAGCACTGTTGTGAAGGACATTCACTGCTGTATAGTGAAGCACTGTTGTGAAGGACATTCACTGCTGTATAGTGAAGCACTGTTGTGAAGGACATTCACTGCTGTATAGTGAAGCACTGTTGTGAAGGACATTCACTGCTGTATAGTGAAGCACTGTTGTGAAGGACATTCACTGCTGTATAGTGAAGCACTGTTGTGAAGGACATTCACTGCTGTATAGTGAAGCACTGTTGTGAAGGAC